>JAWHQI010001693.1:0-60904 GCA_033032865.1 Dactylorhiza incarnata
CGTGGCGAGCAGGCCGTTGCCCGTCGACCAAATTTTCGTCGAAAATTGCTTAATCTGATTTGAAACGGAGCCCGCATGCTGGAAGAGCGCACCTCGGGAGCGAGTGGCATAAAGAGAAAGTGTCGGAGAATTCTAACGTGTGCGACCATACAGCACTAGAGCACCGGATGCCATCAGAACTCCGTAGTTCAAGCGTGCTTGGGGCGAGAGTAGTACTGGGATGGGTGACCTCCTGGGAAGTCCTCGTGTTGCACCCATCTTTTGCCGCTCGGGTGGAGAAACACCCCTTTTTACCTCCGATGAAAGCGCGCTCCCTCTGATCGCGGATCCCGATGCGCCGTGGGAGGGAGCTAATCCATCGGCGCTTCATGGGTGCAAGGATCCCTAGGCGCACCGGCTACCACCTTTCCCGCTTGTTCATTCGTGACCCGAAGTAACCGTCCGCTCTGCAACACCCCCACACTTCAGTTCGCGCGGCGTGGAATGGTGGCATTTTTGGCATCAACGGAACGAACACGGGACATGAGGATCATGAGTGGACGATGAACGGAAAGTGGCAATGAAGATGCGTGGTTTAGTTCAAAAACCGCACGCAAACTTCAAAATGGCCATAACTTTTGATCCGATCGTCTGATTTTCGCCGACAATATGTTTTCGGGAAGGTCTCGGCGATGCCCATCCATTGGCGAACCACTGGGAACCCGTTCGACATCATACCGCGCTCTCAAATCGGCCAGATTCAACTCCGTTTAAAGGTTATCGCGGTTTTTTCTCTTTCGGCAATTTCGTCCTTATGGATATGTCACCGAAGAAGAATTCTAAAAACCCTTCCAATTGTCCAGAAAAGCCTATGAGAAACGACGGCTTCGACCCCGTGCTAGCCGAGGTTACGGCCTCTCAGGACAAGCTGATTACCTGACTGAGAGTGCGGCGAGTAAAGAAGATAAGCCATCTGATGGCCACGCTAAACATATGTTGTGACCTGATGCATAGGATTTCTCCAACCCTTCTCGCGAGCTCCATAAGGTCATATCGTGCACTCATCCAAACGTGTGCGACCATACCAGCACTAGAGCACCGGATCCCATCAGAACTCCGCAAGTTAAGCGTGCTTGGGCGAGAGTAGTACTTGGGATGGGTGACCTCCTGGGAAGTCCTCGTGTTGCACCCAACTTTTGCCGCCCGGTGCAGAAACTCCACTTTTTACCGGCGGCTGAGCGCGCACTCTCTCCGGCCGCTGATCCCGAGGCGCCGCGCTGATCCCGAGGCGCCACGCTGATGCCGAGGCCACCTCCTACGGCCGCGTATCACCGGGCGCCGCTTGCGCGGCTGCGTCAGACGCGCTGCTGCGTCCTAAGCCTCATAAGCAGACATAACTTCGCGCTCACGCCCGAAATCAAAGCCGCATCCCCACCTCTGGGGTCCCCGCGGAGAGCCGAGCGACGTGGCGAGCAGGCCGTTGCCCGTCGACCAAATTTTCGTCGAAAATTGCTTAATCTAATTTGAAACGGAGCCCGCATGCTGGAAGAGCGCACCTCGGGGCGAGTGGCATAAAGAGAAAGTGTCGGAGAATTCTAACGTGTGCGACCATACCAGCACAAGAGCACCGGATCCCATCAGAACTCCGCAGTTAAGTGTGCTTGGGCGAGAGTAGTACTGGGATGGGTGACCTCCTGGGAAGTCCTCGTGTTGCACCCATCTTTTGCCGCTCGTGTGGAGAAACACCCCTTTAATTACCTCCGATGAAAGCGCGCTCCCTCTGATCGCGGATCCCGATGCGCCGTGGGAGGGAGCTAATCCATCGGCGCTTCATGGGTGCAAGGATCCCTAGGCGCACCGGCTACCACCTTTCCCGCTTGTTCATTCGTGACCCGAAGTAACCGTCCGCTCTGCAACACCCCCACACTTCAGTTCGCGCGGCGTGGAATCGGTGGCATTTTTTCCCATCAACGGAACGAACACGGGACATGAGGATCATGAGTGGACGATGAACGGAAAGTGGCAATGAAGATGCGTGGTTTAGTTCAAAAACGCACGCAAACTTCTAATGGCCATAACTTTTGATCCGATCGTCTGATTTTCGCCCACAATATGTTTTCGGGAAGGTCTCGGCGATGCCCATCCATTGGCTAACAGTGGGAACCCGTTCGACATCATACCGCGCTCTCAAATCAGCCAGATTCAACTCCGTTTAAAGGTTATCGCGGTTTTTCTCTTTCGGCAATTTCGTCCTTATGGATATGTCACCGAAGAATTCTAAAAACCCTTCCAATTGTCCAGAAAAGCCTATGAGTAACGACGGCTTCGACCCCGTGCTAGCCGAGGTTACGGCCTCTTAGGACAAGCTGATTACCTGACTGAGAGTGCGACGAGTAAAGAAGATAAGCCATCTGATGGCCACGCTAAACATATGTTGTGACCTGATGCATAGGATTTCTCCAACCCTTCTCGCGAGCTCCATAAGGTCATATCGTGCACTCATCCAAACGCGTGCGACCATACCAGCACTAGAGCACCGGATCCCATCAGAACTCCGCAGTTAAGCGTGCTTGGGCGAGAGTAGTACTGGGATGGGTGACCTCCTGAGAAGTCCTCGTGTTGCACCCAACTTTTGCCGCCCGGTGCAGAAACTCCACTTTTTACCGGCGGCGAGCGCGCACTCTCTCCGACCGCTGATCCCGAGGCGCCGCACTGATCCCGAGGCGCCGCGCTGATCCCGAGGAGCCGCGCTGAACCCGAGGCGCCACGCTGATGCCGAGGCACCTCCTACGGCCGCGTATCACCGGGCGCCGCTTGCGCGGCTGCGTCAGACGCGCCGCTGCGTCCTAAGCCTCATAAGCAGACATAACTTCGCGCTCACGCCCGAAATCAAAGCCGCATCCCCACTCTGGGGTCCCCGCGGAGATCCGGGCGGCGTGGCGAGCAGGCCGTTGCCCGTCGACCAAATTTTCGTCGAAAATTGCTTAATCTGATTTGAAACGGAGCCCGCATGCTGGAAGAGCGCACCTCGGGGCGAGTGGCATAAAGAGAAAGTGTCGGAGAATTCTAACGTGTGCGACCATACCAGCACTAGAGCACCGGATCCCATCAGAACTCCGCAGTTAAGCGTGCTTGGGCGAGAGTAGTACTGGGATGGGTGACCTCCTGGGAAGTCCTCGTGTTGCACCCATCTTTTGCCGCTCGGGTGGAGAAACGCGCCTTTTTTACCTCCGATGAAAGCGCGCTCCCTCTGATCGCGGATCCCGATGCGCCGTGGGAGGGAGCTAATCCATCGGCGCTTCATGGGTGCAAGGATCCCTAGGCGCACCGGCTACCACCTTTCCCACTTGTTCATTCGTGACCCGAAGTAACCGTCCGCTCTGCAACACCCCCACACTTCAGTTCGCGCGGCGTGGAATTGGTGGCATTTTTGGCATCAACGGAACGAACACGGGACATGAGGATCATGAGTGGACGATGAACGGAAAGTGGCAATGAAGATGCGTGGTTTAGTTCAAAAACGCACGCAAACTTCAAATGGCCATAACTTTTGATCCGATCGTCTGATTTTCTCCCACAATATGTTTTCGGGAAGGTCTCGGCGATGCCCATCCATTGGCGAACAGTAGGAACCCGTTCGACATCATACCGCGCTCTCAAATCGGCCAGATTCAACTCCGTTTAAAGGTTATCGCGGTTTTTCTCTTTCGGCAATTTCGTCCTTATGGATATGTCACCGAAGAATTCTAAAAACCCTTCCAATTGTCCAGAAAAGCCTATGAGTAACGACGGCTTCGACCCCGTGCTAGCCGAGGTTACGGCCTATCAGGACAAGCTGATTACCTGACTGAGAGTGCGGCGAGTAAAGAAGATAAGCCATCTGATGGCCACGCTAAACATATGTTGTGACCTGATGCATAGGATTTCTCCAACCCTTCTCGCGAGCTCCATAAGGTCATATCGTGCACTCATCCAAACGTGTGCGACCATACCAGCACTAGAGCACCGGATCCCATCAGAACTCCTCAGTTAAGCGTGCTTGGGCGAGAGTAGTACTGGGATGGGTGACCTCCTGAGAAGTCCTCGTGTTGCACCCAACTTTTGCCGCCCGGTGCAGAAACTCCACTTTTTACCGGCGGCGAGCGCGCACTCTCTCCGGCCGCTGATCCCGAGGCGCCGCACTGATCCCGAGGCGCCGCGCTGATCCCGAGGCGCCACGCTGATGCCGAGGCACCTCCTACGGCCGCGTATCACCGGACGCCGCTTGCGCGGCTGCGTCAGACGCGCCGCTGCGTCCTAAGCCTCATAAGCAGACATAACTTCGCGCTCACGCCCGAAATCAAAGCCGCATCCCCACTCTGGGGTCCCCGCGGAGAGCCGGGCGGCGTGGCGAGCCGGCCGTTGCCCGTCGACCAAATTTTCATCGAAAATTGCTTAATCTGATTTGAAACGGAGCCCGCATGCCGGAAGAGCGCACCTCGGGGCGAGTGGCATAAAGAGAAAGTGTCGGAGAATTCTAACGTGTGCGACCATACCAGCACTAGAGCACCGGATCCCATTAGAACTCCGCAGTTAAGCGTGCTTGGGCGAGAGTAGTACTGGGATGGGTGACCTCCTGGGAAGTCCTCGTGTTGCACCCAACTTTTGCCGCCCGGTGCAGAAACTCCACTTTTTACCGGCGGCGAGCGCGCACTCTCTCCGGCCGCTGATCCCGAGGCGCCGCACTGATCCCGAGGCGCCGCGCTGATCCCGAGGCGCCACGCTGATGCCGAGGCACCTCCTACGGCCGCGTATCACCGGGCGCCGCTTGCGCGGCTGCGTCAGACGCGCCGCTGCGTCCTAAGCCTCATAAGCAGACATAACTTCGCGCTCACGCCCGAAATCAAAGCCGCATCCCCACTCTGGGGTCCCCGCGGAGAGCCGGGCGGCGTGGCGAGCAGGCCGTTGCCCGTCGACCAAATTTTCGTCGAAAATTGCTTAATCTGATTTGAAACGGAGCCCGCATGCTGGAAGAGCGCACCTCGGGGCGAGTGGCATAAAGAGAAAGTGTCGGAGAATTCTAACGTGTGCGACCATACCAGCACTAGAGCACCGGATCCCATCAGAACTCCGCAGTTAAGCGTGCTTGGGCGAGAGTAGTACTGGGATGGGTGACCTCCTGGGAAGTCCTCGTGTCGCACCCATCTTTTGCCGCTCGGGTGGAGAAACACCCCTTTTTACCTCTGATGAAAGCGCGCTCCCTCTGATCGCGGATCCCGATGCGCCGTGGGAGGGAGCTAATCCATCGGCGCTTCATGGGTGCAAGGATCCCTAGGCGCACCGGCTACCACCTTTCCCGCTTGTTCATTCATGACCCGAAGTAACCGTCCGCTCTGCAACACCCCCACACTTCAGTTCGCGCGGCGTGGAATTGGTGGCATTTTTGGCATCAACGGAACGAACACGGGACATGAGGATCATGAGTGGACGATGAACGGAAAGTGGCAATGAAGATGCGTGGTTTAGTTCAAAAACGCACGCAAACTTCAAATGACCATAACTTTTGATCCGATCGTCTGATTTTCGCCCACAATATGTTTTCGGGAAGGTCTCGGCAATGCCCATCCATTGGCGAACAGTGGGAACCCGTTCGACATCATACCGCGCTCTCAAATCGGCCAGATTCAACTCCGTTTAAAGGTTATCGCGGTTTTTCTCTTTCGGCAATTTCGTCCTTATGGATATGTCACCGAAGAATTCTAAAAACCCTTCCAATTGTCCAGAAAAGCCCATGAGTAACGACGGCTTCGACCCCGTGCTAGCCGAGGTTACGGCCTCTCAGGACAAGCTGATTACCTGACTGAGAGTGCGGCGAGTAAAGAAGATAAGCCATCTGATGGCCACGCTAAACATATGTTGTGACCTGATGCATAGGATTTCTCCAACCCTTCTCGCGAGCTCCATAAGGTCATATCGTGCACTCATCCAAACGTGTGCGACCATACCAGCACTAGAGCACCAGATCCCATCAGAACTCCGCAGTTAAGCGTGCTTGGGCGAGAGTAGTACTGGGATGGGTGACCTCCTGAGAAGTCCTCGTGTTGCACCCAACTTTTGCCGCCCGGTGCAGAAACTCCACTTTTTACCGGCGGCGAGCGCGCACTCTCTCCGGCCGCTGATCCCGAGGCGCCGCACTGATCCCGAGGCGCCGCGCTGATCCCGAGGCGCCACGCTGATGCCGAGGCACCTCCTACGACCCCGTATCACCGGACGCCGCTTGCGCGGCTGCGTCAGACGCGCCGCTGCGTCCTAAGCCTCATAAGCAGACATAACTTCGCGCTCACGCCCGAAATCAAAGCCGCATCCCCACTCTGGGGTCCCCGCGGAGAGCCGGGCGGCGTGGCGAGCAGGCCATTGCCCGTCGACCAAATTTTCGTCGAAAATTGTTTAATCTGATTTGAAACGGAGCCCGCATGCTGGAAGAGCGCACCTCGGGGCGAGTGGCATAAAGAGAAAGTGTCGGAGAATTCAAACGTGTGCGACCATACCAGCACTAGAGCACCGGATCCCATCAGAACTCCGCAGTTAAGCGTGCTTGGGCGAGAGTAGTACTGGGATGGGTGACCTCCTGGGAAGTCCTCGTGTTGCACCCATCTTTTGCCGCTCGGGTGGAGAAACACCCCTTTTTTACCTCCGATGAAAGCGCGCTCCCTCTGATCGCGGATCCCGATGCGCCGTGGGAGGGAGCTAATCCATCGGCGCTTCATGGGTGCAAGGATCCCTAGGCGCACCGGCTACCACCTTTCCCGCTTGTTCATTCGTGACCCGAAGTAACCGTCCGCTCTGCAACACCGCCACACTTCAGTTCGCGCGGCGTGGAATTGGTGGCATTTTTGGCATCAACGGAACGAACACGGGACATGAGGATCATGAGTGGACGATGAACGGAAAGTGGCAATGAAGATGCGTGGTTTAGTTCAAAAACGCACGCAAACTTCAAATGGCCATAACTTTTGATCCGATCGTCTGATTTTCGCCCACAATATGTTTTCGGGAAGGTCTCGGCGATGCCCATCCATTGGCGAACAGTGGGAACCCGTTCGACATCATACCGCGCTCTCAAATCGGCCAGATTCAACTCCGTTTAAAGGTTATCGCGGTTTTTCTCTTTCGGCAATTTCGTCCTTATGGATATGTCACCGAAGAATTCTAAAAACCCTTCCAATTGTCCAGAAAAGCCTATGAGTAACGACGGCTTCGACCCCGTGCTAGCCGAGGTTACGGCCTCTCAGGACAAGCTGATTACCTGACTGAGAGTGCGGCGAGTAAAGAAGATAAGCCATCTGATGGCCACGCTAAACATATGTTGTGACCTGATGCATAGGATTTCTCCAACCCTTCTCGCGAGCTCCATAAGGTCATATCGTGCACTCATCCAAACGTGTGCGACCATACCAGCACTAGAGCACCGGATCCCATCAGAACTCCGGAGTTAAGCGTGCTTGGGCGAGAGTAGTACTGGGATGGGTGACCTCCTGGGAAGTCCTCGTGTTGCACCCAACTTTTGCCGCCCGGTGCAGAAACTCCACTTTTTACCGGCGGCGAGCGCGCACTCTCTCCGACCGCTGATCCCGAGGCGCCGCACTGATCCCGAGGCGCCGCGCTGATCCCGAGGCGCCACGCTGATGCCGAGGCACCTCCTACGGCCGCGTATCACCGGGCGCCGCTTGCGCGGCTGCGTCAGACGCGCTGCTGCGTCCTAAGCCTCATAAGCAGACATAACTTCGCGCTCACGCCCGAAATCAAAGCCGCATCCCCACTCTGGGGTCCCCGCGGAGAGCCGAGCGGCGTGGCGAGCAGGTCGTTGCCCGTCGACCAAATTTTCGTCGAAAATTGCTTAATCTGATTTGAAACGGAGCCCGCATGCTGGAAGAGCGCACCTCGGGGCGAGTGGCATAAAGAGAAAGTGTCGGAGAATTTTAACGTGTGCGACCATACCAGCACAAGAGCACCGGATCCCATCAGAACTCCGCAGTTAAGCGTGCTTGGGCGAGAGTAGTACTGGGATGGGTGACCTCCTGGGAAGTCCTCGTGTTGCACCCATCTTTTGCCGCTCGGGTGGAGAAACACCCCTTTTTTACCTCCGATGAAAGCGCGCTCCCTCTGATCGCGGATCCCGATGCGCCGTGGGAGGGAGCTAATCCATCGGCGCTTCATGGGTGCAAGGATCCCTAGGCGCACCGGCTACCACCTTTCCCGCTTGTTCATTCGTGCCCCGAAGTAACCGTCCGCTCTGCAACACCCCCACACTTCAGTTCGCGCGGCGTGGAATTGGTGGCATTTTTGGCATCAACGGAACGAACACGGGACATGAGGATCATGAGTGGACGATGAACGGAAAGTGGCAATGAAGATGCGTGGTTTAGTTCAAAAACGCACGCAAACTTCAAATGGCCATAACTTTTGATCCGATCGTCTGATTTTCGCCCACAATATGTTTTCGGGAAGGTCTCGGCGATGCCCATCCATTGGCGAACAGTGGGAACCCGTTCGACATCTTACTGCGCTCTCAAATCGGCCAGATTCAACTCTGTTTAAAGGTTATCGCGGTTTTTCTCTTTCGGCAATTTCGTCCTTATGGATATGTCACCGAAGAATTCTAAAAACCCTTCCAATTGTCCAGAAAAGCCTATGAGTAACGACGGCTTCGACCCCGTGCTAGCCGAGGTTACGGCCTCTCAGGACAAGCTGATTACCTGACTGAGAGTGCGGCGAGTAAAGAAGATAAGCCATCTGATGGCCACGCTAAACATATGTTGTGACCTGATGCATAGGATTTCTCCAACCCTTCTCGCGAGCTCCATAAGGTCATATCGTGCACTCATCCAAACGTGTGCGACCATACCAGCACTAGAGCACCGGATCCCATCAGAACTTCGCAGTTAAGCGTGCTTGGGCGAGAGTAGTACTGGGATGGGTGACCTCCTGAGAAGTCCTCGTGTTGCACCCAACTTTTGCCGCCCGGTGCAGAAACTCCACTTTTTACCGGCGGCGAGCGCGCACTCTCTCCGGCCGCTGATCCCGGGGCGCCGCACTGATCCCGAGGCGCCGCGCTGATCCCGAGGCGCCACGCTGATGCCGAGGCACCTCCTACGGCCGCGTATCACCGGGCGCCGCTTGCGCGGCTGCGTCAGACGCGCCGCTGCGTCCTAAGCCTCATAAGCAGACATAACTTCGCGCTCACGCCCGAAATCAAAGCCGCATCCCCACTCCGGGGTCCCCGCGGAGAGTCGGGCGGCGTGGCGAGCAGGCCGTTGCCCGTCGACCAAATTTTCGTCGAAAATTGCTTAATCTGATTTGAAACGGAGCCCGCATGCTGGAAGAGCGCACCTCGGGGCGAGTGGCATAAAGAGAAAGTGTCGGAGAATTCTAACGTGTGCGACCATACTAGCACTAGAGCACCGGATCCCATCAGAACTCCGCAGTTAAGCGTGCTTGGGCGAGAGTAGTACTGGGATGGGTGACCTCCTGGGAAGTCCTCGTGTTGCACCCATCTTTTGCCGCTCGGGTGGAGAAACACCCCTTTTTTACCTCCGATGAAAGCGCGCTCCCTCTGATCGCGGATCCCGATGCGCCGTGGGAGGGAGCTAATCCATCGGCGCTTCATGGGTGCAAGGATCCCTAGGCGCACCGGCTACCACCTTTCCCGCTTGTTCATTCGTGACCCGAAGTAACCGTCCGCTCTGCAACACCCCCACACTTCAGTTCGCGCGGCGTGAAATTGGTGGCATTTTTGGCATCAACGGAACGAACACGGGACATGAGGATCATGAGTGGACGATGAACGGAAAGTGGCAATGAAGATGCGTGGTTTAGTTCAAAAACGCACGCAAACTTCAAATGGCCATAACTTTTGATCCGATCGCCTGATTTTCGCCCACAATATGTTTTCGGGAAGGTCTCGGCGATGCCCATCCATTGGCGAACAGTGGGAACTCGTTCGACATCATACCGCGCTCTCAAATCGGCCAGATTCAACTCCGTTTAAAGGTTATCGCGGTTTTTCTCTTTCGGCAATTTCGTCCTTATGGATATGTGACCGAAGAATTCTAAAAACCCTTCCAATTGTCCAGAAAAGCCTATGAGTAACGACGGCTTCGATCCCGTGCTAGCCGAGGTTATGGCCTCTCAGGACAAGCTGATTACCTGACTTAGAGTGCGGCGAGTAAAGAAGATAAGCCATCTGATGGCCACGCTAAACATATGTTGTGACCTGATGCATAGGATTTCTCCAACCCTTCTCGCGAGCTCCATAAGGTCATATCGTGCACTCATCCAAACGTGTGCGACCATACCAGCACTAGAGCACCGGATCCCATCAGAACTCCGCAGTTAAGCGTGCTTGGGCGAGAGTACTGGGATGGGTGACCTCCTGGGAAGTCCTCGTGTTGCACCCAACTTTTGCCGCCCGGTGCAGAAACTCCACTTTTTACCGGCGGCGAGCGCGCACTCTCTCCGGCCGCTGATTCCGAGGCGCCGCACTGATCCCGAGGCGCCACGCTGATGCCGAGGCACCTCCTACGGCCGCGTATCACCGGGCGCCTCTTGCGCGGCTGCGTCAGACGCACCGCTGCGTCCTAAGCCTCATAAGCAGACATAACTTCGCGCTCACGCCCGAAATCAAAGCCGCATCCCCACTCTGGGATCCCCGCGGAGAGCCGGGCGGCGTGGCGAGCAAGCCGTTGCCCGTCGACCAAATTTTCGTCGAAAATTGCTTAATCTGATTTGAAACGGAGCCCGCATGCTGGAAGAGCGCACCTCGGGGCGAGTGGCATAAAGAGAAAGTGTCGGAGAATTCTAACGTGTGCGACCATACCAGCACAAGAGCACCGGATCCCATCAGAACTCCGCAGTTAAGCGTGCTTGGGCGAGAGTAGTACTGGGATGGGTGACCTCCTGGGAAGTCCTCGTGTTGCACCCATCTTTTGCCGCTCGGGTGGAGAAACACCCCTTTTTTACCTCCGATGAAAGCGCGCTCCCTCTGATCGCGGATCCCGATGCGCCATGGGAGGGAGCTAATCCATCGGCGCTTCATGGGTGCAAGGATCCCTAGGCGCACCGGCTACCACCTTTCCCGCTTGTTCATTCGTGACCCGAAGTAACCGTCCGCTCTGCAACACCCCCACACTTCAGTTCGCGCGGCGTGGAATTGGTGGCATTTTTGGCATTAACGGAACGAACACGGGACATGAGGATCATGAGTGGACGATGAACGGAAAGTGGCAATGAAGATGCGTGGTTTAGTTCAAAAACGCACGCAAACTTCAAATGGCCATAACTTTTGATCCGATCGTCTGATTTTCGCCCACAATATGTTTTCGGGAAGGGCTCGGCGATGCCCATCCAATGGCGAACAGTGGGAACCCGTTTGACATCATACCGCGCTCTCAAATCGGCCAGATTCAACTCCGTTTAAAGGTTATCGCGGTTTTTCTCTTTCGGCAATTTCGTCCTTATGGATATGTCACCGAAGAATTCTAAAAACCCTTCCAATTGTCCAGAAAAGCCTATGAGTAACGACGGCTTCGACCCCGTGCTAGCCGAGGTTACGGCCTCTCAGGACAAGCTGATTACCTGACTGAGAGTGCGGCGAGTAAAGAAGATAAGCCATCTGATGGCCACGCTAAACATATGTTGTGACCTGATGCATAGGATTTCTCCAACCCTTCTCGCGAGCTCCATAAGGTCATATCGTGCACTCATCCAAACGTGTGCGACCATACCAGCACTAGAGCACCGGATCCCATCAGAACTCCGCAGTTAAGCGTGCTTGGGCGAGAGTAGTACTGGGATGGGTGACCTCCTGGGAAGTCCTCGTATTGCACCCAACTTTTGCCGCCCGGTGCAGAAACTCCACTTTTTACCGGCGGCGAGCGCGCACTCTCCTCCGGCCGCTGATCCCGAGGCGCCGCACTGATCCCGAGGCACCGCGCTGATGCCGAGGCGCCGCACTGATCCCGAGGCGCCGTGCTGATCCCGAGGCACCTCCTACGGCCGCGTATCACCGGGCGCCGCTTGTGCGGCTGCGTCAGACGCGCCGCTGCGTCCTAAGCCTCATAAGCAGACATAACTTCGCGCTCACGCCCGAAATCAAAGCCGCATCCCCACTCTGGGGTCCCCGCGGAGAGCCGGGCGGCGTGGCGAGCAGGCCGTTGCCCGTCGACCAAATTTTCGTCGAAAATTGCTTAATCTGATTTGAAACGGAGCCCGCATGCTGGAAGAGCGCACCTCGGGGCGAGTGGCATAAAGAGAAAGTGTCGGAGAATTCTAACGTGTGCGACCATACCAGCACTAGAGCACCGGATCCCATCAGAACTCCGCAGTTAAGCGTGCTTGGGCGAGAGTAGTACAGGGATGGGTGACCTCCTGGGAAGTCCTCGTGTTGCACCCATCTTTTGCCGCTCGGGTGGAGAAACACCCCTTTTTTACCTCCGATGAAAGCGCGCTCCCTCTGATCGCGGATCCCGATGCGCCGTGGGAGGGAGCTAATCCATCGGCGCTTCATGGGTGCAAGGATCCCTAGGCGCACCGGCTACCACCTTTCCCGCTTGTTCATTCGTGACCCGAAGTAACCGTCCGCTCTGCAACACCCCCACACTTCAGTTCGCGCGGCGTGGAATTGGTGGCATTTTTGGCATCAACGGAACGAACACGGGACATGAGGATCATGAGTGGACGATGAACGGAAAGTGGCAATGAAGATGCGTGGTTTAGTTCAAAAACGCACGCAAACTTCAAATGGCCATAACTTTTGATCCGATCGTCTGATTTTTGCCCACAATATGTTTTCGGGAAGGTCTCGGCGATGCCCATCCATTGGCGAACAGTGGGAACCCGTTAGACATCATACCGCGCTCTCAAATCGGCCAGATTCAACTCCGTTTAAAGGTTATCGCGGTTTTTCTCTTTCGGCAATTTCGTCCTTATGGATATGTCACCGAAGAATTCTAAAAACCCTTCCAATTGTCCAGAAAAGCCTATGAGTAACGACGGCTTCGACCCCGTGCTAGCCGAGGTTACGGCCTCTCAGGACAAGCTGATTACCTGACTGAGAGTGTGGCGAGTAAAGAAGATAAGCCATCTGATGGCGACACTAAACATATGTTGTGACCTGATGCATAGGATTTCTCCAACCCTTCTCGCGAGCTCCATAAGGTCATATCGTGCACTCATCCAAACGTGTGCGACCATACCAGCACTAGAGCACCGGATCCCATCAGAACTCCGCAGTTAAGCGTGCTTGGGCGAGAGTAGTACTGGGATGGGTGACCTCCTGAGAAGTCCTCGTGTTGCACCCAACTTTTGCCGCCCGGTGCAGAAACTCCACTTTTTACCGGCGGCGAGCGCGCACTCTCTCCGGCCGCTGATCCCGAGGCGCCGCACTGATCCCGAGGCGCCTCGCTGATCCCGAGGCGCCACGCTGATGCCGAGGCACCTCCTACGGCCGCGTATCACCGGGCGCCGCTTGCGCGGCTGCGTCAGACGCGCCGCTGCGTCCTAAGACTCATAAGCAGACATAACTCCGCGCTCACGCCCGAAATCAAAGCCGCATCCCCACTCTGGGGTCCCCGCGGAGAGCCGGGCGGCGTGGCGAGCAGGCCGTTGCCCGTCGACCAAATTTTCGTCGAAAATTGCTTAATCTGATTTGAAACGGAGCCCGCATGCTGGAAGAGCGCACCTCGGGGCGAGTGGCATAAAGAGAAAGTGTTGGAGAATTCTAACGTGTGCGACCATACCAGCACTAGAGCACTGGATCCCATCAGAACTCCGCAGTTAAGCGTGCTTGGGCGAGAGTAGTACTGGGATGGGTGACCTCCTGGGAAGTCCTCGTGTTGCACCCATCTATTGCCGCTCGGGTGGAGAAACACCCCTTTTTTACCTCCGATGAAAGCGCGCTCCCTCTGATCGCGGATCCCGATGCGCCGTGGGAGGGAGCTAATCCATCGGCGCTTCATGGGTGCAAGGATCCCTAGGCGCACCGGCTACCACCTTTCCCGCTTGTTCATTCGTGACCCGAAGTAACCGTCCGCTCTGCAACATCCCCCACACTTCAGTTCGCGCGGCGTGGAATTGGTGGCATTTTTGGCATCAACGGAACGAACACGGGACATGAGGATCATGAGTGGACGATGAACGGAAAGTGGCAATGAAGATGCGTGGTTTAGTTCAAAAACGCACGCAAACTTCAAATGGCCATAACTTTTGATCCGATCGTCTGATTTTCGCCCACAATATGTTTTCGGGAAGGTCTCGGCGATGCCCATCCATTGGCGAACAGTGGGAACCCGTTCGACATCATACCGCGCTCTCAAATCGTCCAGATTCAACTCCGTTTAAAGGTTATCGCGGTTTTTCTCTTTCGGCAATTTCGTCCTTATGGATATGTCACCGAAGAATTCTAAAAACCCTTCCAATTGTCCAAAAAAGCCTATGAGAAACGACGGCTTCGACCCCGTGCTAGCCGAGGTTACGGCCTCTCAGGACAAGCTGATTACCTGACTGAGAGTGCGGCGAGTAAAGAAGATAAGCCATCTGATGGCCACGCTAAACATATGTTGTGACCTGATGCATATGGATTTCTCCAACCCTTCTCGCGAGCTCCATAAGGTCATATCGTGCACTCATCCAAACGTGTGCGACCATACCAGCACTAGAGCACCGGATCCCATCAGAACTCCGCAGTTAAGCGTGCTTGGGCGAGAGTAGTACTGGGATGGGTGACCTCCTGGGAAGTCCTCGTGTTGCACCCAACTTTTGCCGCCCGGTGCAGAAACTCCACTTTTTACCGGCGGCGAGCGCGCACTCTCTCCGGCCGCTGATCCTGAGGCGCCGCACTGATCCCGAGGCGCCGCGCTGATCCCGAGGCGCCACGCTGATGCCGAGGCACCTCCTACGGCCGCGTATCACCGGGCGCCGCTTGCGCGGCTGCGTCAGACGCGCCGCTGCGTCCTAAGCCTCATAAGCAGACATAACTTCGCGCTCACTCCCGAAATCAAAGCCGCATCCCCACTCTGGGGTCCCCGCGGAGAGCCGGGCGGCGTGGCGAGCAGGCCGTTGCCCGTCGACCAAATTTTCGTCGAAAATTGCTTAATCTGATTTGAAACGGAGCCCGCATGCTGGAAGAGCGCACCTCGGGGCGAGTGGCATAAAGAGAAAGTGTCGGAGAATTCTAACGTGTGCGACCATACCAGCACTAGAGCACCGGATCCCATCAGAACTCCGCAGTTAAGCGTGCTTGGGCGAGAGTAGTACTGGGATGGGTGACCTCCTGAGAAGTCCTCGTGTTGCACCCATCTTTTGCCGCTCGGGTGGAGAAACACCCCTTTTTTACCTCCGATGAAAGCGCGCTCCCTCTGATCGCGGATCCCGATGCACCGTGGGAGGGAGCTAATCCATCGGCGCTTCATGGGTGCAAGGATCCCTAGGCGCACCGGCTACCACCTTTCCCGCTTGTTCATTCGTGACCCGAAGTAACCGTCCGCTCTGCAACACCCCCACACTTCAGTTCGCGCTGCGTGGAATTGGTGGCATTTTTGGCATCAACGGAACGAACACGGGACATGAGGATCATGAGTGGACGATGAACGGAAAGTGGCAATGAAGATGCGTGGTTTAGTTCAAAAACGCACGCAAACTTCAAATGGCCATAACTTTTGATCCGATCGTCTGATATTCTCCCACAATATGTTTTCGGGAAGGTCTCGGCGATGCCCATCCATTGGAGAACAGTGGGAACCCGTTCGACATCATACCGCGCTCTCAAATCGGCCAGATTCAACTCCGTTTAAAGGTTATCGCGGTTTTTCTCTTTCGGCAATTTCGTCCTTATGGATATGTCACCGAAGAATTCTAAAAACCCTTCCAATTGTCCAAAAAAGCCTATGAGAAACGACGGCTTCGACCCCGTGCTAGTCGAGGTTACGGCCTCTCAGGACAAGCTGATTACCTGACTGAGAGTGCGGCGAGTAAAGAAGATAAGCCATCTGATGGCCACGCTAAACATATGTTGTGACCTGATGCATAGGATTTCTCCAACCCTTCTCGCGAGCTCCATAAGGTCATATCGTGCACTCATCCAAATGTGTGCGACCATACCAGCACTAGAGCACCGGATCCCATCAGAACTCCGCAGTTAAGCGTGCTTGGGCGAGAGTAGTACTGGGATGGGTGACCTCCTGGGAAGTCCTCGTGTTGCTCCCATCTTTTGCCGCTCGGGTGGAGAAACACCCCTTTTTACCTCCGATGAAAGCGCGCTCCCTCTGATCGCGGATCCCGATGCGCCGTGGGAGGGAGCTAATCCATCGGCGCTTCATGGGTGCAAGGATCCCTAGGCGCACCGGCTACCACCTTTCCCGCTTGTTCATTCGTGACCCGAAGTAACCGTCCGCTCTGCAACACCCCCACACTTCAGTTCGCGCGGCGTGGAATTGGTGGCATTTTTGGCATCAACGGAACGAACACGGGACATGAGGATCATGAGTGGACGATGAACGGAAAGTGGCAATGAAGATGCGTGGTTTAGTTCAAAAACGCACGCAAACTTCAAATGGCCATAACTTTTGATCCGATCGTCTGATTTTCGCCCACAATATGTTTTCGGGAAGGTCTCGGCGATGCCCATCCATTGGCGAACAGTGGGAACGCGTTCGACATCATACCGCGCTCTCAAATCGGCCAGATTCAACTCCGTTTAAAGGTTATCGCGGTTTTTCTCTTTCGGCAATTTCGTCCTTATGGATATGTCACCGAAGAATTCTAAAAACCCTTCCAATTGTCCAGAAAAGCCTATGAGAAACGACGACTTCGACCCCGTGCTAGCCGAGGTTACGGCCTCTCGGGACAAGCTGATTACCTGACTGAGAGTGCGGCGAGTAAAGAAGATAAGCCATCTGATGGCCACGCTAAACATATGTTGTGACCTGATGCATACGATTTCTCCAACCCTTCTCGCGAGCACCATAAGGTCATATCGTGCACTCATCCAAACGTGTGCGACCATACCAGCACTAGAGCACCGGATCCCATCAGAACTCCGCAGTTAAGCGTGCTTGGGCAGAGTAGTACTGGGATGGGTGACCTCCTGGGAAGTCCTCGTGTTGCACCCAACTTTTGCCGCCCGGTGCAGAAACTCCACTTTTTACCGGCGGCGAGTGCGCACTCTCTCCGGCCGCTGATCTCGAGGCGCCGCGCTGATCCCGAGGCGCCACGCTGATGCCGAGGCACCTCCTACGGCCGCGTATCACCGGGCGCCGCTTGCGCGGCTGTGTCAGACGCGCCGCTGCGTCCTAAGCCTCATAAGCAGACATAACTTCGCGCTCACGCCCGAAATCAAAGCCGCATCCCCACTCTGGGGTCCCCGCGGAGAGCCGGGCGGCGTGGCGAGCAGGCCGTTGCCCGTCGACCAAATTTTCGTCGAAAATTGCTTAATCTGATTTGAAACGGAGCCCGCATGCTGGAAGAGCGCACCTCGGGGCGAGTGGCATAAAGAGAAAGTGTCGGAGAATTCTAACGTGTGCGACCATACCAGCACTAGAGCACCGGATCCCATCAGAACTCCGCAGTTAAGCGTGCTTGGGCGAGAGTAGTACTGGGATGGGTGACCTCCTGGGAAGTCCTCGTGTTGTACCCATCTTTTGCCGCTCGGGTGGAGAAACACCCCTTTTTTACCTCCGATGAAAGCGCGCTCCCTCTGATCGCGGATCCCGATGCGCCGTGGGAGGGAGCTAATCCATCGGCGCTTCATGGGTGCAAGGATCCCTAGGCGCACCGGCTACCACCTTTCCCGCTTGTTCATTCGTGACCCGAAGTAACCGTCCGCTCTGCAACACCCCCACACTTCAGTTCGCGCGGCGTGGAATTGGTGGCATTTTTGGCATCAACGGAACGAACACGGGACATGAGGATCATGAGTGGACGATGAACGGAAAGTGGCAATGAAGATGCGTGGTTTAGTTCAAAAACGCACGCAAACTTCAAATGGCCATAACTTTTGATCCGATCGTCTGATTTTCGCCCACAATATGTTTTCGGGAAGTTCTCGGCGATGCCCATCCATTGGCGAACAATGGGAACCCGTTCGACATCATACCGCGCTCTCAAATCGGCCAGATTCAACTCCGTTTAAAGGTTATCGCGGTTTTTCTCTTTCGGCAATTTCGTCCTTATGGATATGTCACCGAAGAATTCTAAAAACCCTTCCAATTGTCCAGAAAAGCCTATGAGAAACGACGGCTTCGACCCCGTGCTAGCCGAGGTTACGGCCTCTCAGGACAAGCTGATTACCTGACTGAGAGTGCGGCGAGTAAAGAAGATAAGCCATCTGATGACCACGCTAAACATATGTTGTGACCTGATGCATAGGATTTCTCCAACCCTTCTCGCGAGCTCCATAAGGTCATATCGTGCACTCATCCAAACATGTGCGACCATACCAGCACTAGAGCACCGGATCCCATCAGAACTCCGCAGTTAAGCGTGCTTGGGCGAGAGTAGTACTGGGATGGGTGACCTCCTGGGAAGTCCTCGTGTTGCACCCAACTTTTGCCGCCCGGTGCAGAAACTCCACTTTTTACCGGCGGCGAGCGCGCACTCTCTCCGGCCGCTGATCCCGAGGCGCCGCACTGATCCCGAGGCGCCGCGCTGATCCCGAGGCGCCGCGCTGATCCCGAGGCGCCACGCTGATGCCGATGCACCTCCTACGGCCGCGTATCACCGGGCGCCGCTTGCGCGGCTGCGTCAGATGCGCCGCTGCGTCCTAAGCCTCATAAGCAGACATAACTTCGCGCTCACGCCCGAAATCAAAGCCGCATCCCCACTCTGGGGTCCCCGCGGAGAGCCGGGCGGCGTGGCGAGCAGGCCGTTGCCCGTCGACCAAATTTTCGTCGAAAATTGCTTAATCTGATTTGAAACGGAGCCCGCATGCTGGAAGAGCGCACCTCGGGGTGAGTGACATAAAGAAAAAGTGTCGGAGAATTCTAACGTGTGCGACCATACCAGCACTAGAGCACCGGATCCCATCAGAACTCCGCAGTTAAGCGTGCTTGGGCGAGAGTAGTACTGGGAAGGGTGACCTCCTGGGAAGTCCTCGTGTTGCACCCATCTTTTGCCGCTCGGGTGGAGAAACACCCCTTTTTTACCTCCGATGAAAGCGCGCTCCCTCGGATCGCGGATCCCGATGCGCCGTGGGAGGGAGCTAATCCATCGGCGCTTCATGGGTGCAAGGATCCCTAGGCGCACCGGCTACCACCTTTCCCGCTTGTTCATTCGTGACCCGAAGTAACTGTCCACTCTGCAACACCCCCACACTTCAGTTCACGCGGCGTGGAATTGGTGGCATTTTTGGCATCAACGGAACGAACACGGGACATGAGGATCATGAGTGGACGATGAACGGAAAGTGGCAATGAAGATGCGTGGTTTAGTTCAAAAACGCACGCAAACTTCAAATGGCCATAACTTTTGATCCGATCGTCTGATTTTCGCCCACAATATGTTTTCGGGAAGTTCTCGGCGATGCCCATCCATTGGCGAACAGTGGGAACCAGTTCGACATCATACCGCGCTCTCAAATCGGCCAGATTCAACTCCGTTTAAAGGTTATCGCGGTTTTTCTCTTTCGGCAATTTCGTCCTTATGGATATGTCACCGAAGAATTCTAAAAACCCTTCCAATTGTCCAGAAAAGCCTATGAGAAACGACGACTTCGACCCCGTGCTAGCCGATGTTACGGCCTCTCAGGACAAGCTGATTACCTGACTGAGAGTGCGGCGAGTAAAGAAGATAAGCCATCTGATGGCCACGCTAAACATATGTTGTGACTTGATGCATACGATTTCTCCAACCCTTCTCGCGAGCTCCATAAGGTCATATCGTGCACTCATCCAAACGTGTGCGACCATACCAGCACTAGAGCACCGGATCCCATCAGAACTCCGCAGTTAAGCGTGCTTGGGCAGAGTAGTACTGGGATGGGTGACCTCCTTGGAAGTCCTCGTGTTGCACCCAACTTTTGCCGCCCGGTGCAGAAACTCCACTTTTTACCGGCGGCGAGCGCGCACTCTCTCCGGCCGCTGATCTCGAGGCGCCGCGCTGATCCCGAGGCGCCACGCTGATGCCGAGGCACCTCCTACGGCCGCGTATCACCGGGCGCCGCTTGCGCGGCTGCGTCAGACGCGCCGCTGCGTCCTAAGCCTCATAAGCAGACATAACTTCGCGCTCACGCCCGAAATCAAAGCCGCATCCCCACTCTGGGGTCCCCGCGGAGAGCCGGGCGGCGTGGCGAGCAGGCCGTTGCCCGTCGACCAAATTTTCGTCGAAAATTGCTTAATCTGATTTGAAACGGAGCCCGCATGATGGAAGAGCGCACCTCGGGGCGAGTGGCATAAAGAGAAAGTGTCGGAGAATTCTAACGTGTGCGACCATACCAGCACTAGAGCACCGGATCCCATCAGAACTCCGCAGTTAAGCGTGCTTGGGCGAGAGTAGTACTGGGATGGGTGACCTCCTGGGAAGTCCTCGTGTTGTACCCATCTTTTGCCGCTCGGGTGGAGAAACACCCCTTTTTTACCTCCGATGAAAGCGCGCTCCCTCTGATCGCGGATCCCGATGCGCCGTGGGAGGGAGCTAATCCATCGGCGCTTCATGGGTGCAAGGATCCCTAGGCGCACCGGCTACCACCTTTCCCGCTTGTTCATTCGTGACCCGAAGTAACCGCCCGCTCTGCAACACCCCCACACTTCAGTTCGCGCGGCGTGGAATTGGTGGCATTTTTGGCATCAACGGAACGAACACGGGACATGAGGATCATGAGTGGACGATGAACGGAAAGTGGCAATGAAGATGCGTGGTTTAGTTCAAAAACGCACGCAAACTTCAAATGGCCATAACTTTTGATCCGATCGTCTGATTTTCGCCCACAATATGTTTTCCGGAAGTTCTCGGCGATGCCCATCCATTGGCGAACAATGGGAACCCGTTCGACATCATACCGCGCTCTCAAATCGGCCAGATTCAACTCCGTTTAAAGGTTATCGCGGTTTTTCTCTTTCGGCAATTTCGTCCTTATGGATATGTCACCGAAGAATTCTAAAAACCCTTCCAATTGTCCAGAAAAGCCTATGAGAAACGACGGCTTCGACCCCGTGCTAGCCGAGGTTACGGCCTCTCAGGACAAGCTGATTACCTGACTGAGAGTGCGGCGAGTAAAGAAGATAAGCCATCTGATGACCACGCTAAACATATGTTGTGACCTGATGCATAGGATTTCTCCAACCCTTCTCGCGAGCTCCATAAGGTCATATCGTGCACTCATCCAAACGTGTGCGACCATACCAGCACTAGAGCACCGGATCCCATCAGAACTCCGCAGTTAAGCGTGCTTGGGCGAGAGTAGTACTGGGATGGGTGACCTCCTGTGAAGTCCTCGTGTTGCACCCAACTTTTGCCGCCCGGTGCAGAAACTCCACTTTTTACCGGCGGCGAGCGCGCACTCTCTCCGGCCGCTGATTTCGAGGCGCCGCGCTGATCCCGAGGCGCCACGCTGATGCCGAGGCACCTCCTACGGCCGCGTATCACCGGGCGCCGCTTGCGCGGCTGCATCAGACGCGCCGCTGCGTCCTAAGCCTCATAAGCAGACATAACTTCGCGCTCACGCCCGAAATCAAAGCCGCATCCCCACTCTGGGGTCCCCGCGGAGAGCCGGGCGGCGTGGCGAGCAGGCCGTTGCTCGTCGACCAAATTTTCGTCGAAAATTGCTTAATCTGATTTGAAACGGAGCCCGCATGCTGGAAGAGCGCACCTCGGGGCGAGTGGCATAAAGAGAAAGTGTCGGAGAATTCTAACGTGTGCGACCATACCAGCACTAGAGCACCGGATCCCATCAGAACTCCACAGTTAAGCGTGCTTGGGCGAGAGTAGTACTGGGATGGGTGACCTCCTGGGAAGTCCTCGTGTTGCACCCATCTTTTGCCGCTCGGGTGGAGAAACACCCCTTTTTTACCTCCGATGAAAGCGCGCTCCCTCTGATCGCGGATCCCGATGCGCCGTGGGAGGGAGCTAATCCATCCGCGCTTCATGGGTGCAAGGATCCCTAGGCGCACCGGCTACCACCTTTCCCGCTTGTTCATTCGTGACCCGAAGTAACCGTCCGCTCTGCAACACCCCCACACTTCAGTTCGCGCGGCGTGGAATTGGTGGCATTTTTGGCATCAACGGAACGAACACGGGACATGAGGATCATGAGTGGACGATGAATGGAAAGTGGCAATGAAGATGCGTGGTTTAGTTCAAAAACGCACACAAACTTCAAATGGCCATAACTTTTGATCCGATCGTCTGATTTTCACCCCCAAAATGTTTTCGGGAAGGTCTCGGCGATGCCCATCCATTGGCGAACAGTGGGAACCCGTTCGACATCATACCGCGCTCTCAAATCGGCCAGATTCAACTCCGTTTAAAGGTTATCACGGTTTTTCTCTTTCGGCAATTTCGTCCTTATGGATATGTCACCGAAGAATTCTAAAAACCCTTCCAATTGCCCAGAAAAGCCTATGAGAAACGACGGCTTCGACCCCGTGCTAGCCGAGGTTACAGCCTCTAAGGACAAGCTGATTACCTGACTGAGAGTGCGGCGAGTAAAGAAGATAAGCCATCTGATGGCCACGCTAAACATATGTTGTGACCTGATGCATAGGATTTCTCCAACCCTTCTCGCTAGCTCCATAAGGTCATATCATGCACTCATCCAAACGTGTGCGACCATACCAGCACTAGAGCACCGGATCCCATCAGAACTCCGCAGTTAAGCGTGCTTGGGCGAGAGTAGTACTGGGATGGGTGACCTCCTGGGAAGTCCTCGTGTTGCACCCAACTTTTGCCGCCCGGTGCAGAAACTCCACTTTTTACCGGCGGCGAGCGCGCACTCTCTCCGGCCGCTGATCCCGAGGCGCCGCACTGATCCCGAGGCGCCGCGCTGATCCCGAGGCGCCGCGCTGATCCCGAGGCGCCACGCTGATGCCGAGGCACCTCCTACGGCCGCGTATCACCGGGCGCCGCTTGCGCGGCTGCGTCAGACGCGCCGCTGCGTCCTAAGCCTCATAAGCAGACATAACTTCGCGCTCACGCCCGAAATCAAAGCCGCATCCCCACTCTGGGGTCCCCGCGGAGAGCCGGGCGGCGTGGCGAGCAGGCCGTTGCCCGTCGACCAAATTTTCGTCGAAAATTGCTTAATCTGATTTGAAACGGAGCCCGCATGCTGGAAGAGCGCACCTCGGGGCGAGTGGCATAAAGAGAAAGTGTCGGAGAATTCTAACGTGTGCGACCATACCAGCACTAGAGCACCGGATCCCATCAGAACTCCGCAGTTAAGCGTGCTTGGGCGAGAGTAGTACTGGGATGGGTGACCTCCTGGGAAGTCCTCGTGTTGCACCCATCTTTTGCCGCTCGGGTGGAGAAACACCCCTTTTTTACCTCCGATGAAAGCGCGCTCCCTCTGATCGCGGATCCCGATGCGCCGTGGGAGGGAGCTAATCCATCCGCGCTTCATGGGTGCAAGGATCCCTAGGCGCACCGGCTACCACCTTTCCCGCTTGTTCATTCGTGACCCGAAGTAACCGTCCGCTCTGCAACACCCCCACACTTCAGTTCGCGCGGCGTGGAATTGGTGGCATTTTTGGCATCAACGGAACGAACACGGGACATGAGGATCATGAGTGGACGATGAACGGAAAGTGGCAATGAAGATGCGTGGTTTAGTTCAAAAACGCACACAAACTTCAAATGGCCATAACTTTTGATCCGATCGTCTGATTTTCACCCCCAAAATGTTTTCGGGAAGGTCTCGGCGATGCCCATCCATTGGCGAACAGTGGGAACCCGTTCGACATCATACCGCGCTCTCAAATCGGCCAGATTCAACTCCGTTTAAAGGTTATCACGGTTTTTCTCTTTCGGCAATTTCGTCCTTATGGATATGTCACCGAAGAATTCTAAAAACCCTTCCAATTGCCCAGAAAAGCCTATGAGAAACGACGGCTTCGACCCCGTGCTAGCCGAGGTTACAGCCTCTAAGGACAAGCTGATTACCTGACTGAGAGTGCGGCGAGTAAATAAGATAAGCCATCTGATGGCCACGCTAAACATATGTTGTGACCTGATGCATAGGATTTCTCCAACCCTTCTCGCTAGCTCCATAAGGTCATATCATGCACTCATCCAAACGTGTGCGACCATACCAGCACTAGAGCACCGGATCCCATCAGAACTCCGCAGTTAAGCGTGCTTGGGCGAGAGTAGTACTGGGATGGGTGACCTCCTGGGAAGTCCTCGTGTTGCACCCAACTTTTGCCGCCCGGTGCAGAAACTCCACTTTTTACCGGCGGCGAGCGCGCACTCTCTCCGGCCGCTGATCCCGAGGCGCCGCACTGATCCCGAGGCGCCGCGCTGATCCCGAGGCGCCACGCTGATGCCGAGGCACCTCCTACGGCCGCGTATCACCGGGCGCCGCTTGCGCGGCTGCGTCAGACGCGCCGCTGCGTCCTAAGCCTCATAAGCAGACATAACTTCGCGCTCACGCCCGAAATCAAAGCCGCATCCCCACTCTGGGGTCCCCGCGGAGAGCCGGGCGGCGTGGCGAGCAGGCCGTTGCCCGTCGACCAAATTTTCGTCGAAAATTGCTTAATCTGATTTGAAACGGAGCCCGCATGCTGGAAGAGCGCACCTCGGGGCGAGTGGCATAAAGAGAAAGTGTCGGAGAATTCTAACGTGTGCGACCATACCAGCACTAGAGCACCGGATCCCATCAGAACTCCGCAGTTAAGCGTGCTTGGGCGAGAGTAGTACTGGGATGGGTGACCTCCTGGGAAGTCCTCGTGTTGCACCCATCTTTTGCCGCTCGGGTGGAGAAACATCCCTTTTTTACCTCCGATGAAAGCGCGCTCCCTCTGATCGCGGATCCCGATGCGCCGTGGGAGGGAGCTAATCCATCGGCGCTTCATGGGTGCAAGGATCCCTAGGCGCACCGGCTACCACCTTTCCCGCTTGTTCATTCGTGACCCGAAGTAACCGTCCGCTCTGCAACACCCCCACACTTCAGTTCGCGCGGCGTGGAATTGGTGGCATTTTTGGCATCAACGGAACGAACACGGGACATGAGGATCATGAGTGGACGATGAACGGAAAGTGGCAATGAAGATGCGTGGTTTAGTTCAAAAACGCACGCAAACTTCAAATGACCATAACTTTTGATCCGATCGTCTGATTTTCGCCCACAATATGTTTTCGGGAAGGTCTCGGCGATGCCCATCCATTGGCGAACAGTGGGAACCCGTTCGACATCATACCGCGCACTCAAATCGGCCAGATTCAACTCTGTTTAAAGGTTATCGCGGTTTTTCTCTTTCGGCAATTTCGTCCTTATGGATATGTCACCGAAGAATTCTAACAACCCTTCCAATTGTCCAGAAAAGCCTATGAGAAACGACGGCTTCGACCCCGTGCTAGCCGAGGTTACGGCCTTTCAGGACAAGCTGATTACCTGACTGAGAGTGCGGCGAGTAAAGAAGATAAGCCATCTGATGACCACGCTAAACATATGTTGTGACCTGATGCATAGGATTTCTCCAACCCTTCTCGCGAGCTCCATAAGGTCATATCGTGCACTCATCCAAACGTGTGCGACCATACCAGCACTAGAGCACCGGATCCCATCAGAACTCCGCAGTTAAGCGTGCTTGGGCGAGAGTAGTACTGGGATGGGTGACCTCCTGGGAAGTCCTCGTGTTGCACCCAACTTTTGCCGCCCGGTGCAGAAACTCCACTTTTTACCGGCGGCGAGCGCGCACTCTCTCCGGCCGCTGATCCCGAGGCGCCGCACTGATCCCGAGGTGCCGCACTGATCCCGAGGCGCCGCGCTGATCCCGAGGCGCCACGCTGATGCCGAGGCACCTCCTACGGCCGCGTATCACCGGGCGCCGCTTGCGCGGCTGCGTCAGACGCGCCGCTGCGTCCTAAGCCTCATAAGCAGACATAACTTCGCGCTCACGCCCGAAATCAAAGCCGCATCCCCACTCTGGGGTCCCCGCGGAGAGCCGGGCGGCGTGGCGAGCAGGCCGTTGCCCGTCGACCAAATTTTCGTCGAAAATTGCTTAATCTGATTTGAAACGGAGCCCGCATGCTGGAAGAGCGCACCTCGGGGCGAGTGGCATAAAGAGAAAGTGTCGGAGAATTCTAACGTGTGCGACCATACCAGCACGAGAGCACCGGATCCCATCAGAACTCCGCAGTTAAGCGTGCTTGGGCGAGAGTAGTACTGGGATGGGTGACCTCCTGGGAAGTCCTCGTGTTGCACCCATCTTTTGCCGCTCGGGTGGAGAAACACCCCTTTTTTACCTCCGATGAAAGCGCGCTCCCTCCGATCGCGGATCCCGATGCGCCGAGGGAGGGAGCTAATCCATCGGCGCTTCATGGGTGCAAGGATCCCTAGGCGCACCGGCTACCACCTTTCCCGCTTGTTCATTCGTGACCCGAAGTAACCGTCCGCTCTGCAACACCCCCACACTTCAGTTCGCGCGGCGTGGAATTGGTGGCATTTTTGGCATCAACGGAACGAACACGGGACATGAGGATCATGAGTGGACGATGAACGGAAAGTGGCAATGAAGATGCGTGGTTTAGTTCAAAAACGCACGCAAACTTCAAATGGCCATAACTTTTGATCCGATCGTCTGATTTTCGCCCACAATATGTTTTCGGGAGGTTCTCGGCGATGCCCATCCATTGGCGAACAGTGGGAACCAGTTCGACATCATACCGCGCTCTCAAATCGGCCAGATTCAACTCCGTTTAAAGGTTATCGCGGTTTTTCTCTTTCGGCGATTTCGTCCTTATGGATATGTCACCGAAGAATTCTAAAAACCCTTCCAATTGTCCAGAAAAGCCTATGAGAAACGACGGCTTCGACCCCGTGCTTGCCGAGGTTACGGCCTCTCAGGACAAGCTGATTACCTGACTGAGAGTGCGGCGAGTAAAGAAGATAAGCCATCTGATGGCCACGCTAAACATATGTTGTGACCTGATGCATAGGATTTCTCCAACCCTTCTCGCGAGCTCCATAAGGTCATATCGTGCACTCATCCAAACGTGTGCGACCATACCAGCACTAGAGCACCGGATCCCATCAGAACTCCGCAGTTAAGCGTGCTTGGGCGAGAGTAGTACTGGGATGGGTGACCTCCTGGGAAGTCCTCGTGTTGCACCCAACTTTTGCCGCCCGGTGCAGAAACTCCACTTTTTACCGGCGACGAGCGCGCACTCTCTCCGGCCACTGATCCCGAGGCGCCGCGCTGATCCCGAGGCGCCACGCTGATGCCGAGGCACCTCCTACGGCCGCGTATCACCGGGCGCAGCTTGCGCGGCTGCGTCAGAGGCGCCGCTGCGTCCTAAGTCTCATAAGCAGACATAACTTCGCGCTCACGCCCAAAATCAAAGCCGCATCCCCACTCTGGGGTCCCCGCGGAGAGCCGGGCGGCGTGGCGAGCAGGCCGTTGCCCGTCGACCAAATTTTCGTCGAAAATTGCTTAATCTGATTTGAAACGGAGCCCGCATGCTGGAAGAGCGCACCTCGGGGCGAGTGGCATAAAGAGAAAGTGTCGGAGAATTCTAACGTGTGCGACCATACCATCACTAGAGCACCGGATCCCATCAGAACTCCGCAGTTAAGCGTGCTTGGGCGAGAGTAGTACTGGGATGGGTGACCTCCTGGGAAGTCCTCGTGTTGCACCCATCTTTTGCCGCTCGGGTGGAGAAACACCCCTTTTTTACCTCCGATGAAAGCGCGCTCCCTCTGATCGCGGATCCCGATGCGCCGTGGGAGGGAGCTAATCCATCGGCGCTTCATGGGTGCAAGGATCCCTAGGCGCACCGGCTACCACCTTTCCCGCTTGTTCATTCGTGACCCGAAGTAACCGTCCGCTCTGCAACACCCCCACACTTCAGTTCGCGCGGCGTGGAATTGGTGGCATTTTTGGCATCAACGGAACGAACACGGGACATGAGGATCATGAGTGGACGATGAACGGAAAGTGGCAATGAAGATGCGTGGTTTAGTTCAAAAACGCACGCAAACTTCAAATGGCCATAACTTTTGATCCGATCGTCTGATTTTCGCCCACAATATGTTTTCGGGAAGGTCTCGGCGATGCCCATCCATTGGCGAACAGTGGGAACCCGTTCGACATCATACCGCGCTCTCAAATCGGCCAGATTCAACTCCGTTTAAAAGTTATCGCGGTTTTTCTCTTTCGGCAATTTCGTCCTTATGGATATGTCACCGAAGAATTCTAAAAACCCTTCCAATTGTCCAGAAAAGCCTATGAGAAACGACGGCTTCGACCTCGTGCTAGCCGAGGTTACGGCCTCTCAGGACAAGCTGATTACCTGACTGAGAGTGCGGCGAGTAAAGAAGATAAGCCATCTGATGGCCACGCTAAACATATGTTGTGACCTGATGCATAGGATTTCTCCAAGCCTTCTCGCGAGCTCCATAAGGTCATATCGTGCACTCATCCAAACGTGTGCGACCATACCAGCACTAGAGCACCGGATCCCATCAGAACTCCGCAGTTAAGCGTGCTTGGGCGAGAGTAGTACTGGGATGGGTGACCTCCTGGGAAGTCCTCGTGTTGCACCCAACTTTTGCCGCCCGGTGCAGAAACTCCACTTTTTACCGGCGGCGAGCGCGCACTCTCTCCGGCCGCTGATCCCGAGGCGCCGCACTGATCCCGAGGCGCCGCGCTGATCCCGAGGCGCCACGCTGATGCCGAGGCTCCTCCTACGGCCGCGTATCACCGGGCGCCGCTTGCGCGGCTGCGTCAGACGCGCCGCTGCGTCCTAAGCCTCATAAGCAGACATAACTTCGCGCTCACGCCCGAAATCAAAGCCGCATCCCCACTCTGGGGTCCCCGCGGAGAGCCGGGCGGCGTGGCGAGCAGGCCGTTGCCCGTCGACCAAATTTTCGTCGAAAATTGCTTAATCTGATTTGAAACGGAGCCCGCATGCTGGAAGAGCGCACCTCGGGGCGAGTGGCACAAAGAGAAAGTGTCGGAGAATTCTAACGTGTGCGACCATACCAGCACTAGAGCACCGGATCCCATCAGAACTCCGCAGTTAAGCGTGCTTGGGCGAGAGTAGTACTGGGATGGGTGACCTCCTGGGAAGTCCTCGTGTTGCACCCATCTTTTGCCGCTCGGGTGGAGAAACACCCCTTTTTTACCTCCGATGAAAGCGCGCTCCCTCTGATCGCGGATCCCGATGCGCCGTGGGAGGGAGCTAATCCATCGGCGCTTCATGGGTGCAAGGATCCCTAGGCGCACCGGCTACCACCTTTCCCGCTTGTTCATTCGTGACCCGAAGTAACCGTCCGCTCTGCAACACCCCCACACTTCAGTTCGCGCGGCGTGGAATTGGTGGCATTTTTGGCATCAACGGAACGAACACGGGACATGAGGATCATGAGTGGACGATGAACGGAAAGTGGCAATGAAGTTGCGTGGTTTAGTTCAAAAACGCACGCAAACTTTAAATGGCCATAACTTTTGATCCGATCGTCTGATTTTCGCCCACAATATGTTTTCGGGAAGGTCTCGGCGATGCCCATCCATTGGCGAACAGTGGGAACCCGTTCGACATCATACGACGCTCTCAAATCGGCCAGATTCAACTCCGTTTAAAGGTTATCGCGGTTTTTCTCTTTCGGCAATTTCGTCCTTATGGATATGTCACCGAAGAATTCTAAAAACCCTTCCAATTGTCCAGAAAAGCCTATGAGAAACGACGGCTTCGACCTCGTGCTAGCCGAGGTTACGGCCTCTCAGGACAAGCTGATTACCTGACTGAGAGTGCGGCGAGTAAAGAAGATAAGCCATCTGATGGCCACGCTAAACATATGTTGTGACCTGATGCATAGGATTTCTCCAACCCTTCTCGCGAGCTCCATATGGTCATATCGTGCACTCATCCAAACGTGTGCGACCATACCAGCACTAGAGCACCGGATCCCATCAGAACTCCGCAGTTAAGCGTGCTTTGGCGAGAGTAGTACTGGGATGGGTGACCTCCTGGGAATTTCTCGTGTTGCACCCAACTTTTGCCGCCCGGTGCAGAAACTCCACTTTTTACCGGCGGCGAGCGCGCACTCTCTCCGGCCGCTGATCCCGAGGCGCCGCACTGATCCCGAGGTGCCGTGCTGATCCCGAGGCGCCACGCTGATGCCGAGGCACCTCCTACGGCCGCGTATCACCGGGCGCCGCTTGCGCGGCTGCGTCAGACGCGCCGCTGCGTCCTAAGCCTCATAAGCAGACATAACTTCGCGTTCACGCCCGAAATCAAAGCCGCATCCCCACTCTGGGGTCCCCGCGGAGAGCCGGGCGGCGTGGCGAGCAGGCCGTTGCCCGTCGACCAAATTTTCGTCGAAAATTGCTTAATCTGATTTGAAACGGAGCCCGCATGCTGGAAGAGCGCACCTCGGGACGAGTGGCACAAAGAGAAAGTGTCGGAGAATTCTAACGTGTGCGACCATACCAGCACTAGAGCACCGGATCCCATCAGAACTCCGCAGTTAAGCGTGCTTGGGCGAGAGTAGTACTGGGATGGGTGACCTCCTGGGAAGTCCTCGTGTTGCACCCATCTTTTGCCGCTCGGGTGGAGAAACACCCCTTTTTTACCTCCGATGAAAGCGCGCTCCCTCTGATCGCGGATCCCGATGCGCCGTGGGAGGGAGCTAATCCATCGGCGCTTCATGGGTGCAAGGATCCCTAGGCGCACCGGCTACCACCTTTCCCGCTTGTTCATTCGTGACCCGAAGTAACCGTCCGCTCTGCAACACCTCCACACTTCAGTTCGCGCGGCGTGGAATTGGTGGCATTTTTGGCATCAACGGAACGAACACGGGACATGAGGATCATGAGTGGACGATGAACGGAAAGTGGCAATGAAGATGCGTGGTTTAGTTCAAAAACGCACGCAAACTTCAAATGGCCATAACTTTTGATCCGATCGTCTGATTTTCGCCCACAATATGTTTTCGGGAAGGTCTCGGCGATGCCCATCCATTGGCGAACAGTGGGAACCCGTTCGACATCATACCGCGCTCTCAAATCGGCCAGATTCAACTCCGTTTAAAGGTTATCGCGGTTTTTCTCTTTCGGCAATTTCGTCCTTATGGATATGTCACCGAAGAATTCTAAAAACCCTTCCAATTGTCCAGAAAAGCCTATGAGAAATGACGGCTTCGACCTCGTGCTAGCCGAGGTTACGGCCTCTCAGGACAAGCTGATTACCTGACTGAGAGTGCGGCGAGTAAAGAAGATAAGCCATCTGATGGCCACGCTAAACATATGTTGTGACCTGATGCATAGGATTTCTCCAAGCCTTCTCGCGAGCTCCATAAGGTCATATCGTGCACTCATCCAAACGTGTGCGACCATACCAGCACTAGAGCACCGGATCCCATCAGAACTCCGCAGTTAAGCGTGCTTGGGCGAGAGTAGTACTGGGATGGGTGACCTCCTGGGAAGTCCTCGTGTTGCACCCAACTTTTGCCGCCCGGTGCAGAAACTCCACTTTTTACCGGCGGCGAGCGCGCACTCTCTCCGGCCGCTGATCCCGAGGCGCCGCACTGATCCCGAGGCGCCGCGCTGATCCCGAGGCGCCACGCTGATGCCGAGGCTCCTCCTACGGCCGCGTATCACCGGGCGCCGCTTGCGCGGCTGCGTCAGACGCGCCGCTGCGTCCTAAGCCTCATAAGCAGACATAACTTCGCGCTCCCGCCCGAAATCAAAGCCGCATCCCCACTCTGGGGTCCCCGCGGAGAGCCGGGCGGCGTGGCGAGCAGGCCGTTGCCCGTCGACCAAATTTTCGTCGAAAATTGCTTAATCTGATTTGAAACGGAGCCCGCATGCTGGAAGAGCGCACCTCGGGGCGAGTGGCACAAAGAGAAAGTGTCGGAGAATTCTAACGTGTGCGACCATACCAGCACTAGAGCACCGGATCCCATCAGAACTCCGCAGTTAAGCGTGCTTGGGCGAGAGTAGTACTGGGATGGGTGACCTCCTGGGAAGTCCTCGTGTTGCACCCATCTTTTGCCGCTCGGGTGGAGAAACACCCCTTTTTTACCTCCGATGAAAGCGCGCTCCCTCTGATCGCGGATCCCGATGCACCGTGGGAGGGAGCTAATCCATCGGCGCTTCATGGGTGCAAGGATCCCTAGGCGCACCGGCTACCACCTTTCCCGCTTGTTCATTCGTGACCCGAAGTAACCGTCCGCTCTGCAACACCCCCACACTTCAGTTCGCGCGGCGTGGAATTGGTGGCATTTTTGGCATCAACGGAACGAACACGGGACATGAGGATCATGAGTGGACGATGAACGGAAAGTGGCAATGAAGTTGCGTGGTTTAGTTCAAAAACGCACGCAAACTTCAAATGGCCATAACTTTTGATCCGATCGTCTGATTTTCGCCCACAATATGTTTTCGGGAAGGTCTCGGCGATGCCCATCCATTGGCGAACAGTGGGAACCCGTTCGACATCATACGGCGCTCTCAAATCGGCCAGATTCAACTCCGTTTAAAGGTTATCGCGGTTTATCTTTCGGCAATTTCGTCCTTATGGATATGTCACCGAAGAATTCTAAAAACCCTTCCAATTGTCCAGAAAAGCCTATGAGAAACGACGGCTTCGACCTCGTGCTAGCCGAGGTTACGGCCTCTCAGGACAAGCTGATTACCTGACTGAGAGTGCGGCGAGTAAAGAAGATAAGCCATCTGATGGCCACGCTAAACATATGTTGTGACCTGATGCATAGGATTTCTCCAACCCTTCTCGCGAGCTCCATATGGTCATATCGTGCACTCATCCAAACGTGTGCGACCATACCAGCACTAGAGCACCGGATCCCATCAGAACTCCGCAGTTAAGCGTGCTTTGGCGAGAGTAGTACTGGGATGGGTGACCTCCTGGGAATTTCTCGTGTTGCACCCAACTTTTGCCGCCCGGTGCAGAAACTCCACTTTTTACCGGCGGCGAGCGCGCACTCTCTCCGGCCGCTGATCCCGAGGCGCCGCACTGATCCCGAGGCGCCGCGCTGATCCCGAGGCGCCACGCTGATGCCGAGGCACCTCCTACGGCCGCGTATCACCGGGCGCCGCTTGCGCGGCTGCGTCAGACGCGCCGCTGCGTCCTAAGCCTCATAAGCAGACATAACTTCGCGCTCACGCCCGAAATCAAAGCCGCATCCCCACTCTAGGGTCCCCGCGGAGAGCCGGGCGGCGTGGCGAGCAGGCCGTTGCCCGTCGACCAAATTTTCGTCGAAAATTGCTTAATCTGATTTGAAACGGAGCCCGCATGCTGGAAGAGCGCACCTCGGGACGAGTGGCACAAAGAGAAAGTGTCGGAGAATTCTAACGTGTGCGACCATACCAGCACTAGAGCACCGGATCCCATCAGAACTCCGCAGTTAAGCGTGCTTGGGCGAGAGTAGTACTGGGATGGGTGACCTCCTGGGAAGTCCTCGTGTTGCACCCATCTTTTGCCGCTCGGGTGGAGAAACACCCCTTTTTTACCTCCGATGAAAGCGCGCTCCCTCTGATCGCGGATCCCGATGCGCCGTGGGAGGGAGCTAATCCATCGGCGCTTCATGGGTGCAAGGATCCCTAGGCGCACCGGCTACCACCTTTCCCGCTTGTTCATTCGTGACCCGAAGTAACCGTCCGCTCTGCAACACCTCCACACTTCAGTTCGCGCGGCGTGGAATTGGTGGCATTTTTGGCATCAACGGAACGAACACGGGACATGAGGATCATGAGTGGACGATGAACGGAAAGTGGCAATGAAGATGCGTGGTTTAGTTCAAAAACGCACGCAAACTTCAAATGGCCATAACTTTTGATCCGATCGTCTGATTTTCGCCCACAATATGTTTTCGGGAAGGTCTCGGCGATGCCCATCCATTGGCGAACAGTGGGAACCCGTTCGACATCATACCGCGCTCTCAAATCGGCCAGATTCAACTCCGTTTAAAGGTTATCGCGGTTTTTCTCTTTCGGCAATTTCGTCCTTATGGATATGTCACCGAAGAATTCTAAAAACCCTTCCAATTGTCCAGAAAAGTCTATGAGAAACGACGGCTTCGACCTCGTGCTAGCCGAGGTTACGGCCTCTCAGGACAAGCTGATTACCTGACTGAGAGTGCGGCGAGTAAAGAAGATAAGCCATCTGATGGCCACGCTAAACATATGTTGTGACCTGATGCATAGGATTTCTCCAAGCCTTCTCGCGAGCTCCATAAGGTCATATCGTGCACTCATCCAAACGTGTGCGACCATACCAGCACTAGAGCACCGGATCCCATCAGAACTCCGCAGTTAAGCGTGCTTGGGCGAGAGTAGTACTGGGATGGGTGACCTCCTGGGAAGTCCTCGTGTTGCACCCAACTTTTGCCGCCCGGTGCAGAAACTCCACTTTTTACCGGCGGCGAGCGCGCACTCTCTCCGGCCGCTGATCCCGAGGCGCCGCACTGATCCCGAGGCGCCGCGCTGATCCCGAGGCGCCACGCTGATGCCGAGGCTCCTCCTACGGCCGCGTATCACCGGGCGCCGCTTGCGCGGCTGCGTCAGACGCGCCGCTGCGTCCTAAGCCTCATAAGCAGACATAACTTCGTGCTCACGCCCGAAATCAAAGCCGCATCCCCACTCTGGGGTCCCCGCGGAGAGCCGGGCGGCGTGGCGAGCAGGCCGTTGCCCGTCGACCAAATTTTCGTCGAAAATTGCTTAATCTGATTTGAAACGGAGCCCGCATGCTGGAAGAGCGCACCTCGGGGCGAGTGGCACAAAGAGAAAGTGTCGGAGAATTCTAACGTGTGCGACCATACCATCACTAGAGCACCGGATCCCATCAGAACTCCGCAGTTAAGCGTGCTTGGGCGAGAGTAGTACTGGGATGGGTGACCTCCTGGGAAGTCCTCGTGTTGCACCCATCTTTTGCCGCTCGGGTGGAGAAACACCCCTTTTTTACCTCCGATGAAAGCGCGCTCCCTCTGATCGCGGATACCGATGCGCCGTGGGAGGGAGCTAATCCATCGGCGCTTCATGGGTGCAAGGATCCCTAGGCGCACCGGCTACCACCTTTCCCGCTTGTTCATTCGTGACCCGAAGTAACCGTCCGCTCTGCAACACCCCAACACTTCAGTTCGCGCGGCGTGGAATTGGTGGCATTTTTGGCATCAACGGAACGAACACGGGACATGAGGATCATGAGTGGACGATGAACGGAAAGTGGCAATGAAGATGCGTGGTTTAGTTCAAAAACGCACGCAAACTTCAAATGGCCATAACTTTTGATCCGATCGTCTGATTTTCGCCCACAATATGTTTTCGGGAAGGTCTCGGCGATGCCCATCCATTGGCGAACAGTGGGAACCCGTTCGACATCATACCGCGCTCTCAAATCGGCCAGATTCAACTCCGTTTAAAGGTTATCGCGGTTTTTCTCTTTCGGCAATTTCGTCCTTATGGATATGTCACCGAAGAATTCTAAAAACCCTTCCAATTGTCCAGAAAAGCCTATGAGAAACGACGGCTTCGACCTCGTGCTAGCCGAGGTTACGGCCTCTCAGGACAAGCTGATTACCTGACTGAGAGTGCGGCGAGTAAAGAAGATAAGCCATCTGATGGCCACGCTAAACATATGTTGTGACCTGATGCATAGGATTTCTCCAAGCCTTCTCGCGAGCTCCATAAGGTCATATCGTGCACTCATCCAAACGTGTGCGACCATACCAGCACTAGAGCACCAGATCCCATCAGAACTCCGCAGTTAAGCGTGCTTGGGCGAGAGTAGTACTGGGATGGGTGACCTCCTGGGAAGTCCTCGTGTTGCACCCAACTTTTGCCGCCCGGTGCAGAAATTCCACTTTTTACCGGCGGCGAGCGCGCACTCTCTCCGGCCGCTGATCCCGAGGCGCCGCACTGATCCCGAGGCGCCGCGCTGATCCCGAGGCGCCACGCTGATGCCGAGGCTCCTCCTACGGCCGCGTATCACCGGGCGCCGCTTGCGCGGCTGCGTCAGACGCGCCGCTGCGTCCTAAGCCTCATAAGCAGACATAACTTCGCGCTCACGCCCGAAATCAAAGCCGCATCCCCACTCTGGGGTCCCCGCGGAGAGCCGGGCGGCGTGGCGAGCAGGCCGTTGCCCGTCGACCAAATTTTCGTCGAAAATTGCTTAATCTGATTTGAAACGGAGCCCGCATGCTGGAAGAGCGCACCTCGGGGCGAGTGGCATAAAGAGAAAGTGCGGAGAATTCTAACGTGTGCGACCATACCAGCACTAGAGCACCGGATCCCATCAGAACTCCGCAGTTAAGCGTGCTTGGGCGAGAGTAGTACTGGGATGGGTGACCTCCTGGGAAGTCCTCGTGTTGCACCCATCTTTTGCCGCTCGGGTGGAGAAACATCCCTTTTTTACCTCCGATGAAAGCGCGCTCCCTCTGATCGCGGATCCCGATGCGCCGTGGGAGGGAGCTAATCCATCGGCGCTTCATGGGTGCAAGGATCCCTAGGCGCACCGGCTACCACCTTTCCCGCTTGTTCATTCGTGACCCGAAGTAACCGTCCGCTCTGCAACACCCCCACACTTCAGTTCGCGCGGCGTGGAATTGGTGGCATTTTTGGCATCAACGGAACGAACACGGGACATGAGGATCATGAGTGGACGATGAACGGAAAGTGGCAATGAAGATGCGTGGTTTAGTTCAAAAATGCACGCAAACTTCAAATGGCCATAACTTTTGATCCGATCGTCTAATTTTCGCCCACAATATGTTTTCGGGAAGGTCTCGGCGATGCCCATCCATTGGCGAACAGTGGGAACCCGTTCGACATCATACGGCGCTCTCAAATCGGCCAGATTCAACTCCGTTTAAAGGTTATCGCGGTTTTTCTCTTTCGGCAATTTCGTCCTTATGGATATGTCACCGAAGAATTCTAAAAACCCTTCCAATTGTCCAGAAAAGCCTATGAGAAACGACGGCTTCGACCCCGTGCTAGCCGAGGTTACGGCCTCTCAGGACAAGCTGATTACCTGACTGAGAGTGCGGCGAGTAAAGAAGATAAGCCATCTGATGGCCACGCTAAACATATGTTGTGACCTGATGCATAGGATTTCTCCAACCCTTCTCGCGAGCTCCATAAGGTCATATCGTGCACTCATCCAAACGTGTGCGACCATACCAGCACTAGAGCACCGGATCCCATCAGAACTCCGCAGTTAAGCGTGCTTGGGCGAGAGTAATACTGGGATGGGTGACCTCCTGGGAAGTCCTCGTGTTGCACCCAACTTTTGCCGCCCGGTGCAGAAACTCCACTTTTTACCGGCGGCGAGCGCGCACTCTCTCCGGCCGCTGATCCCGAGGCGCCGCACTGATCCCGAGGCGCCGCGCTGATCCCGAGGCGCCACGCTGATGCCGAGGCACCTCCTACGGCCGCGTATCACCGGGCGCCGCTTGCGCGGCTGCGTCAGACGCGCCGCTGCGTCCTAAGCCTCATAAGCAGACATAACTTCGCGCTCACGCCCGAAATCAAAGCCGCATCCCCACTCTGGGGTCCCCGCGGAGAGCCGGGCGGCGTGGCGAGCAGGCCGTTGCCCGTCGACCAAATTTTCGTCGAAAATTGCTTAATCTGATTTGAAACGGAGCCCGCATGCTGGAAGAGCGCACCTCGGGGCGAGTGGCACAAAGAGAAAGTGTCGGAGAATTCTAACGTGTGCGACCATACCATCACTAGAGCACCGGATCCCATCAGAACTCCGCAGTTAAGCGTGCTTGGGCGAGAGTAGTACTGGGATGGGTGACCTCCTGGGAAGTCCTCGTGTTGCACCCATCTTTTGTCGCTCGGGTGGAGAAACACCCCTTTTTTACCTCCGATGAAAGCGCGCTCCCTCTGATCGCGGATCCCGATGCGCCGTGGGAGGGAGCTAATCCATCGGCGCTTCATGGGTGCAAGGATCCCTAGGCGCACCGGCTACCACCTTTCCCGCTTGTTCATTCGTGACCCGAAGTAACCGTCCGCTCTGCAACACCCCCACACTTCAGTTCGCGCGGCGTGGAATTGGTGGCATTTTTGTCATCAACGGAACGAACACGGGACATGAGGATCATGAGTGGACGATGAACGGAAGTGGCAATGAAGATGCGTGGTTTAGTTCAAAAACGCACGCAAACTTCAAATGGCCATAACTTTTGATCCGATCGTCTGATTTTCGCCCACAATATGTTTTCGGGAAGGTCTCGGCGATGCCCATCCATTGGCAAACAGTGGGAACTCGTTCGACATCATACCGCGCTCTCAAATCGGCCAGATTCAACTCCGTTTAAAGGTTATCGCGGTTTTTCTCTTTCGGCAATTTCGTCCTTATGGATATGTCACCGAAGAATTCTAAAAACCCTTCCAATTGTCCAGAAAAGCCTATGAGAAACGACGGCTTCGACCCCGTGCTAGCCGAGGTTACGGCCTCTCAGGACAAGCTGATTACCTGACTGAGAGTGCGGCGAGTAAAGAAGATAAGCCATCTGATGGCCACGCTAAACATATGTTGTGACCTGATGCATAGGATTTCTCCAAGCCTTCTCGCGAGCTCCATAAGGTCATATCGTGCACTCATCCAAACGTGTGCGACCATACCAGCACTAGAGCACCGGATCCCATCAGAACTCCGCAGTTAAGCGTGCTTGGGCGAGAGTAGTACTGGGATGGGTGACCTGCTGGGAAGTCCTCGTGTTGCACCCAACTTTTGCCGCCCGGTGCAGAAACTCTACTTTTTACCGGCGGCGAGCGCGCACTCTCTCCGGCCGCTGATCCCGAGGCGCCGCACTGATCCCGCGGCGCCGCGCTGATCCCGAGGCGCCACGCTGATGCCGAGGCTCCTCCTACGGCCGCGTATCACCGGGCGCCGCTTGCGCGGCTGCGTCAGACGCGCCGCTGCGTCCTAAGCCTCATAAGCAGACATAACTTCGCGCTCACGCCCGAAATCAAAGCCGCATCCCCACTCTGGGGTCCCCGCGGAGAGCCGGGCGGCGTGGCGAGCAGGCCGTTGCCCGTCGACCAAATTTTCGTCGAAAATTGCTTAATCTGATTTGAAACGGAGCCCGCATGCTGGAAGAGCGCACCTCGGGGCGAGTGGCACAAAGAGAAAGTGTCGGAAAATTCTAACGTGTGCGACCATACCATCACTAGAGCACCGGATCCCATCAGAACTCCGCAGTTAAGCGTGCTTGGGCGAGAGTAGTACTGGGATGGGTGACCTCCTGGGAAGTCCTCGTGTTGCACCCATCTTTTGCCGCTCGGGTAGAGAAACACCCCTTTTTTACCTCCGATGAAAGCGCGCTCCCTCTGATCGCGGATCCCGATGCGCCGTGGGAGGGAGCTAATCCATCGGCGCTTCATGGGTGCAAGGATCCCTAGGCGCACCGGCTACCACCTTTCCCGCTTGTTCATTCGTGACCCGAAGTAACCGTCCGCTCTGCAACACCCCCACACTTCAGTTCGCGCGGCGTGGAATTGGTGGCATTTTTGGCATCAACGGAACGAACACGGGACATGAGGATCATGAGTGGACGATGAACGGAAAGTGGCAATGAAGATGCGTGGTTTAGTTCAAAAACGCACGCAAACTTCAAATGGCCATAACTTTTGATCCGATCGTCTAATTTTCGCCCACAATATGTTTTCGGGAAGGTCTCGGCGATGCCCATCCATTGGCGAACAGTGGGAACCCGTTCGACATCATACGGCGCTCTCAAATCGGCCAGATTCAACTCCGTTTAAAGGTTATCGCGGTTTTTCTCTTTCGGCAATTTCGTCCTTATGGATATGTCACCGAAGAATTCTAAAAACCCTTCCAATTGTCCAGAAAAGCCTATGAGAAACGACGGCTTCGACCCCGTGCTAGCCGAGGTTACGGCCTCTCAGGACAAGCTGATTACCTGACTGAGAGTGCGGCGAGTAAAGAAGATAAGCCATCTGATGGCCACGCTAAACATATGTTGTGACCTGATGCATAGGATTTCTCCAACCCTTCTCGCGAGCTCCATAAGGTCATATCGTGCACTCATCCAAACGTGTGCGACCATACCAGCACTAGAGCACCGGATCCCATCAGAACTCCGCAGTTAAGCGTGCTTGGGCGAGAGTAGTACTGGGATGGGTGACTGATAAGAAAAATTAAATCTTCTTCTGGTGGGTTTATGATTTAAGATAATGCGAAGAAGATTGATGATATTTTCCAAAACTATATTCGATGAAGGCAAGCGTACCTTATCGTATATAATATAGGATATTTTATAAAAATACCAAGGTCGTATTAAACTCGGGTTTGTCGAGTACTTCTACTTCGAGAAAGCGGACTATTATTTTATCGAAGAAAATAATTTGGAAAGGAAAGAAAAGCTAATTAAAAAGAGAACCAAAATAAAATGAAGAAAACAAAACTTGATTTAAAACAAAACTTTGAAATGAAATAATAAGATAAAATACTATCATTCAACTCTAAACCTTGACCGTGGGGATTCCCGATGCTCGAACATGCCTCTCTCGAGGTTAATGCCCAACTAAGCTTAGGAAAAATCAACCGGACTCTCGTCCTATAATTGATTACCTAAGACTTGCTTTACGATGTGAATCTCACTATAGGATTTGACTCCTATCCAGAAGATTTACGTCATCCTCTCTCGAGGGGTGCGTGCAACTCTTTTTATTCTCGAGTGATCGATTCGTACGCAGTCCTCTCGGCTAGCTAGAATACGAAAACAAATACCGAAATTCATAACCGGAATATGAAACCGATATCGTTATATTTCGAGAATAAATCGAAGGAGAGAAGATACGATAATAAGGAAAGAGATGATTTTGATTCAAAGCTTGCTAAAAATCAAGACTACAAAATAATTGCTAAAGGAAAAAAATTAAAACAAGAAAGAGAGAGAAAGAGAGCTTGCGAAAAGAAAAGAAAGCTTAAATTTTCATTGCCATAAAAGAAAGAGATTACATGAAATAAAACCTACATTACATTGCATGAAATTAAAGCTAACTACTTGCATGAAATAAAATTACAAGAAATTAAACTAAGCTTAAGAAAGGAAATTGCATTAAGTAAAAACTAACTAAAACATGAAAAATAAGGAAAACTGTACAAGAACAGCCCAAATGGGCAGGGGGGAGGGAGCAGGAATTGCTGGAAATGAGCTCCTGAATTTATAGGAGAAAAATTCAGGCTACACGCCCTCGGTCACGGGCGTGACCTAGGGCGTGTAATATTTGTTCTGCAGCGGGGACAGCGGCGTGGGTGATTGCGTGACGGCGGGAGAAAATTAGACATGTCACGGGCGTGACATTTGGGTCACGGGCGTGACATTTGGGTCACGGGCGTGACTCAGGACGACTTCAATCAATGCAGCATGGGCTTGAATTCGGCGCGGCAGACAGCAGGGATCACGCGTGAAAGTCACGGGCGTGACTTTGGGTCACGGGCGTGACTTGGGTCAACATTGGATTCGGTGGCTGACAGGTCCACGTGGAAAGTTTGATGTGATCTTTAAAGTTACACGCCCTTGGTCACGGGCGTGACTTCGGGTCACGGGCGTGACCGAGGGCGTGACTTGTGGATTTTGGCTCTGATCGCACGGCAGCTGTTCTGGGAATATATTAAGATTACACGCCCTTGGTCACGGGTGTGACCTAGGGCGTGTACTATGAATTTTGACCAAAATTTCCAGAAAAATCTGCAAAACAAAAATACAATTATATTTAGAACTAAAATTACAAAAGAAGTGATTTTTAACTAAAATCTAAATAATATTTACAAAATTATATTAAACTTAACCTAAATATTATAATAAAAATACGCATAAATCCTACTTATCAAATACCCCCATACTTAAGCTTTTGCTATTCCAGAGCAAAAGTATGAGAAATATTTATAAGACATTTAATAAAATTTTTAATTTAGCCTAAAAATTTATTGAATCATAAGTAAGCTAAAAAGAAAATTTAAGGATTGACGAATTAGGTCCTAAATTATGAAATTAGAATGATAAGAGAAAAATATTTAGCCAAGAATTCTCAAAAATATTAACTAGTTAACAAAATTGAGTAATAAGTAAACAAAATTAGATTTAAAATTTATAAAAACCATAACTTTGAAAAAGCTAAAGGAAAAATGTAACTTACTAAGTATTGCTCTCTCCATAACATAATTTAAATCTAGATCAAAGATATTGGGTTGGGGGAGATTTCATAAAATTTGGCATAAGAAGAGAAACTTTTGAATGGAGGAAATGGAATTTACCATGAAATTTCCTTTTTTTTTTTTTTTTTCTTTCTCTTTTTTTTTTCTCTTCTAATAAAAACCCAAAATGTATATGTTTAGGAGTAATGAATTTTATCCTCTTACTCCATGCCATATAATCTTTTAAATGATTTTGGGTGCATATGTTTAGGGAATAATGAATTTTATCCTCTTATTCCCATGACATATGATCTTTTAATACATTTTTTTTATGCCATCAAAGGGGGTAGGGTGGAGAAAAGATTTCTAGTTTATAAATTAATTTATTTTGAGAGCAAATTTTAGTAATTTAAACTTTCCTAAGATTTAAAAAGCTTGAGGTAGAAATAAATAAAATCTAAAGGTGTTTTAAGCAAGATTACTAAAAATTTGTAACTATTTAAAATAAAAGAGAAGAAGTGCTAAAGAAATATCTCTAATCAAATTAAAATCATAAAATATTTCTTAACACTAAATCACTTAAACAAAAACTAGATTTAGCAAACCATGATAGAATAAATGATTAGCAAACCAAAAAAAGATAAACGCTTATAAATAAATTCAAAATGGTTTTGGAAATGACAAAAACCAAAGTAAGGGCTTATTATATTTTTGGGATTTTTCTAAGTTATTTTAATTAATTTTTTTTTGAAATTTTTGATATTATCTTTTTTTTTTTTTTTTTGGAATTTTAGGATAAGAAATAAATACTAAAAAAAAACTAAACATAAACTAATAAACCTAATTTTTTTGTTAATTCTTGGACTTCCCAAGGTCTACCCGGTGAAGGGCTCGCAAGGTACTAGAGGCTATGATGGGAATTCAAGCCCAAAGCGTCCTTTCCGAGAATTTAAATTTTTGATTATCTAATTTTTTGAATATTTTTGAGTTTTCTAATTTTTTTTTTTTTTGAAAAAAACTAATTTTTCTTTTCTAAAAGACATTAAAAAGGAAAATAAACTATTTACAAAACTATGTACACAAATATTTTTGGAATTTTGTGATTTTTTCTTTTTTTTTGGAAATTTTCTACGATTTTATAATTTAAAGGAAAGGGAAATACACCCCCATACTTAAAGTTCAACATTGTCCCCAATGTTGAAAGCTAAGTATGGAGAATAACAAAATAGAAAAATAAAAGAGCATGATTATGAAAGAAAAAGAACAAGGAAAAGAAAAGAAGTACGGCCCTGATTTGGAGACGGACGACCATCACGATTACCTGCAAAAATTTTCTTTCAAAATCATAGGACAAAACATAAGATCAAATAAAACATAAAAGTTACTTATTAAAATTTTTTGTAATTTTTGATAAAAGTAATAGTGCTTTCTTTTTTCAAAATATCGACAAAAAATCCCCGGCAACGGCGCCAAAAACTTGATAAGAAAAATTAAATCTTCTTCTGGTGGGTTTATGATTTAAGATAATGCGAAGAAGATTGATGATATTTTCCAAAACTATATTCGATGAAGGCAAGCGTACCTTATCGTATATAATATAGGATATTTTATAAAAATACCAAGGTCGTATTAAACTCGGGTTTGTCGAGTACTTCTACTTCGAGAAAGCGGACTATTATTTTATCGAAGAAAATAATTTGGAAAGGAAAGAAAAGCTAATTAAAAAGAGAACCAAAATAAAATGAAGAAAACAAAACTTGATTTAAAACAAAACTTTGAAATGAAATAATAAGATAAAATACTATCATTCAACTCTAAACCTTGACCGTGGGGATTCCCGATGCTCGAACATGCCTCTCTCGAGGTTAATGCCCAACTAAGCTTAGGAAAAATCAACCGGACTCTCGTCCTATAATTGATTACCTAAGACTTGCTTTACGATGTGAATCCCACTATAGGATTTGACTCCTATCCAGAAGATTTACGTCATCCTCTCTCGAGGGGTGCGTGCAACTCTTTTTATTCTCGAGTGATCGATTCGTACGCACATCCTCTCGGCTAGCTAGAATACGAAAACAAATACCGAAATTCATAACCGGAATATGAAACCGATATCGTTATATTTCGAGAATAAATCGAAGGAGAGAAGATACGATAATAAGGAAAGAGATGATTTTGATTCAAAGCTTGCTAAAAATCAAGACTACAAAATAATTGCTAAAGGAAAAAAATTAAAACAAGAAAGAGAGAGAAAGAGAGCTTGCGAAAAGAAAAGAAAGCTTAAATTTTCATTGCCATAAAAGAAAGAGATTACATGAAATAAAACCTACATTACATTGCATGATATTAAAGCTAACTACTTGCATGAAATAAAATTACAAGAAATTAAACTAAGCTTAAGAAAGGAAATTGCATTAAGTAAAAACTAACTAAAACATGAAAAATAAGGAAAACTGTACAAGAACAGCCCAAATGGGCAGGGGGGAGGGAGCAGGAATTGCTGGAAATGAGCTCCTGAATTTATAGGAGAAAAATTCAGGCTACACGCCCTCGGTCACGGGCGTGACCTAGGGCGTGTAATATTTGTTCTGCAGCGGGGACAGCGGCGTGGGTGATTGCGTGACGGCGGGAGAAAATTAGACATGTCACGGGCGTGACATTTGGGTCACGGGCGTGACATTTGGGTCACGGGCGTGACTCAGGACGACTTCAATCAATGCAGCATGGGCTTGAATTCGGCGCGGCAGACAGCAGGGATCACGCGTGAAAGTCACGGGCGTGACTTTGGGTCACGGGCGTGACTTGGGTCAACATTGGATTCGGTGGCTGACAGGTCCACGTGGAAAGTTTGATGTGATCTTTAAAGTTACACGCCCTTGGTCACGGGCGTGACTTCGGGTCACGGGCGTGACCGAGGGCGTGACTTGTGGATTTTGGCTCTGATCGCACGGCAGCTGTTCTGGGAATATATTAAGATTACACGCCCTTGGTCACGGGTGTGACCTAGGGCGTGTACTATGAATTTTGACCAAAATTTCCAGAAAAATCTGCAAAACAAAAATACAATTATATTTAGAACTAAAATTACAAAAGAAGTGATTTTTAACTAAAATTTAAATAATATTTACAAAATTATATTAAACTTAACCTAAATATTATAATAAAAATACGCATAAATCCTACTTATCAGTGACCTCCTGGGAAGTCCTCGTGTTGCACCCAACTTTTGCCGCCCGGTGCAGAAACTCCACTTTTTACCGGCGGCGAGCGCGCACTCTCTCCGGCCGCTGATCCCGAGGCGCCGCACTGATCCCGAGGCGCCGCGCTGATCCCGAGGCGCCACGCTGATGCCGAGGCACCTCCTACGGCCGCGTATCACCGGGCGCCGCTTGCGCGGCTGCGTCAGACGCGCCGCTGCGTCCTAAGCCTCATAAGCAGACATAACTTCGCGCTCACGCCCGAAATCAAAGCCGCATCCCCACTCTGGGGTCCCCGCGGAGAGCCGGGCGGCGTGGCGAGCAGGCCGTTGCCCGTCGACCAAATTTTCGTCGAAAATTGCTTAATCTGATTTGAAACGGAGCCCGCATGCTGGAAGAGCGCACCTCGGGGCGAGTGGCATAAAGAGAAAGTGTCGGAGAATTCTAACGTGTGCGACCATACCAGCACTAGAGCACCGGATCCCATCAGAACTCCGCAGTTAAGCGTGCTTGGGCGAGAGTAGTACTGGGATGGGTGACCTCCTGGGAAGTCCTCGTGTTGCACCCATCTTTTGCCGCTCGGGTGGAGAAACATCCCTTTTTTACCTCCGATGAAAGCGCGCTCCCTCTGATCGCGGATCCCGATGCGCCGTGGGAGGGAGCTAATCCATCGGCGCTTCATGGGTGCAAGGATCCCTAGGCGCACCGGCTACCACCTTTCCCGCTTGTTCATTCGTGACCCGAAGTAACCGTCCGCTCTGCAACACCCCCACACTTCAGTTCGCGCGGCGTGGAATTGGTGGCATTTTTGGCATCAACGGAACGAACACGGGACATGAGGATCATGAGTGGACGATGAACGGAAAGTGGCAATGAAGATGCGTGGTTTAGTTCAAAAACGCACGCAAACTTCAAATGACCATAACTTTTGATCCGATCGTCTGATTTTCGCCCACAATATGTTTTCGGGAAGGTCTCGGCGATGCCCATCCATTGGCGAACAGTGGGAACCCGTTCGACATCATACCGCGCACTCAAATCGGCCAGATTCAACTCTGTTTAAAGGTTATCGCGGTTTTTCTCTTTCGGCAATTTCGTCCTTATGGATATGTCACCGAAGAATTCTAAAAACCCTTCCAATTGTCCAGAAAAGCCTATGAGAAACGACGGCTTCGACCCCGTGCTAGCCGAGGTTACGGCCTCTCAGGACAAGCTGATTACCTGACTGAGAGTGCGGCGAGTAAAGAAGATAAGCCATCTGATGACCACGCTAAACATATGTTGTGACCTGATGCATAGGATTTCTCCAACCCTTCTCGCGAGCTCCATAAGGTCATATCGTGCACTCATCCAAACGTGTGCGACCATACCAGCACTAGAGCACCGGATCCCATCAGAACTCCGCAGTTAAGCGTGCTTGGGCGAGAGTAGTACTGGGATGGGTGACCTCCTGGGAAGTCCTCGTGTTGCACCCAACTTTTGCCGCCCGGTGCAGAAACTCCACTTTTTACCGGCGGCGAGCGCGCACTCTCTCCGGCCGCTGATCCCGAGGCGCCGCACTGATCCCAAGGTGCCGCACTGATCCCGAGGCGCCGCGCTGATCCCGAGGCGCCACGCTGATGCCGAGGCACCTCCTACGGCCGCGTATCACCGGGCGCCGCTTGCGCGGCTGCGTCAGACGCGCCGCTGCGTCCTAAGCCTCATAAGCAGACATAACTTCGCGCTCACGCCCGAAATCAAAGCCGCATCCCCACTCTGGGGTCCCCGCGGAGAGCCGGGCGGCGTGGCGAGCAGGCCGTTGCCCGTCGACCAAATTTTCGTCGAAAATTGCTTAATCTGATTTGAAACGGAGCCCGCATGCTGGAAGAGCGCACCTCGGGGCGAGTGGCATAAAGAGAAAGTGTCGGAGAATTCTAACGTGTGCGACCATACCAGCACTAGAGCACCGGATCCCATCAGAACTCCGCAGTTAAGCGTGCTTGGGCGAGAGTAGTACTGGGATGGGTGACCTCCTGGGAAGTCCTCGTGTTGCACCCATCTTTTGCCGCTCGGGTGGAGAAACACCCCTTTTTTACCTCCGATGAAAGCGCGCTCCCTCCGATCGCGGATCCCGATGCGCCGTGGGAGGGAGCTAATCCATCGGCGCTTCATGGGTGCAAGGATCCCTAGGCGCACCGGCTACCACCTTTCCCGCTTGTTCATTCGTGACCCGAAGTAACCGTCCGCTCTGCAACACCCCCACACTTCAGTTCGCGCGGCGTGGAATTGGTGGCATTTTTGGCATCAACGGAACGAACACGGGACATGAGGATCATGAGTGGACGATGAACGGAAAGTGGCAATGAAGATGCGTGGTTTAGTTCAAAAACGCACGCAAACTTCAAATGGCCATAACTTTTGATCCGATCGTCTGATTTTCGCCCACAATATGTTTTCGGGAGGTTCTCGGCGATGCCCATCCATTGGCGAACAGTGGGAACCAGTTCGACATCATACCGCGCTCTCAAATCGGCCAGATTCAACTCCGTTTAAAGGTTATCGCGGTTTTTCTCTTTCGGCGATTTCGTCCTTATGGATATGTCACCGAAGAATTCTAAAAACCCTTCCAATTGTCCAGAAAAGCCTATGAGAAACGACGGCTTCGACCCCGTGCTTGCCGAGGTTACGGCCTCTCAGGACAAGCTGATTACCTGACTGAGAGTGCGGCGAGTAAAGAAGATAAGCCATCTGATGGCCACGCTAAACATATGTTGTGACCTGATGCATAGGATTTCTTCAACCCTTCTCGCGAGCTCCATAAGGTCATATCGTGCACTCATCCAAACGTGTGCGACCATACCAGCACTAGAGCACCGGATCCCATCAGAACTCCGCAGTTAAGCGTGCTTGGGCGAGAGTAGTACTGGGATGGGTGACCTCCTGGGAAGTCCTCGTGTTGCACCCAACTTTTGCCGCCCGGTGCAGAAACTCCACTTTTTACCGGCGGCGAGCGCGCACTCTCTCCGGCCACTGATCCCGAGGCGCCGCGCTGATCCCGAGGCGCCACGCTGATGCCGAGGCACCACCTACGGCCGCGTATCACCGGGCGCAGCTTGCGCGGCTGCGTCAGAGGCGCCGCTGCGTCCTAAGCCTCATAAGCAGACATAACTTCGCGCTCACGCCCGAAATCAAAGCCGCATCCCCACTCTGGGGTCCCCGCGGAGAGCCGGGCGGCGTGGCGAGCAGGCCGTTGCCCGTCGACCAAATTTTCGTCGAAAATTGCTTAATCTGATTTGAAACGGAGCCCGCATGCTGGAAGAGCGCACCTCGGGGCGAGTGGCATAAAGAGAAAGTGTCGGAGAATTCTAACGTGTGCGACCATACCATCACTAGAGCACCGGATCCCATCAGAACTCCGCAGTTAAGCGTGCTTGGGCGAGAGTAGTACTGGGATGGGTGACCTCCTGGGAAGTCCTCGTGTTGCACCCATCTTTTGCCGCTCGGGTGGAGAAACACCCCTTTTTACCGGCGGCGAGCGCGCACTCTCTCCGGCCACTGATCCCGAGGCGCCGCGCTGATCCCGAGGCGCCACGCTGATGCCGAGGCACCACCTACGGCCGCGTATCACCGGGCGCAGCTTGCGCGGCTGCGTCAGAGGCGCCGCTGCGTCCTAAGCCTCATAAGCAGACATAACTTCGCGCTCACGCCCGAAATCAAAGCCGCATCCCCACTCTGGGGTCCCCGCGGAGAGCCGGGCGGCGTGGCGAGCAGGCCGTTGCCCGTCGACCAAATTTTCGTCGAAAATTGCTTAATCTGATTTGAAACGGAGCCCGCATGCTGGAAGAGCGCACCTCGGGGCGAGTGGCATAAAGAGAAAGTGTCGGAGAATTCTAACGTGTGCGACCATACCATCACTAGAGCACCGGATCCCATCAGAACTCCGCAGTTAAGCGTGCTTGGGCGAGAGTAGTACTGGGATGGGTGACCTCCTGGGAAGTCCTCGTGTTGCACCCATCTTTTGCCGCTCGGGTGGAGAAACACCCCTTTTTTACCTCCGATGAAAGCGCGCTCCCTCTGATCGCGGATCCCGATGCGCCGTGGGAGGGAGCTAATCCATCGGCGCTTCATGGGTGCAAGGATCCCTAGGCGCACCGGCTACCACCTTTCCCGCTTGTTCATTCGTGACCCGAAGTAACCGTCCGCTCTGCAACACCCCCACACTTCAGTTCGCGCGGCGTGGAATTGGTGGCATTTTTGGCATCAACGGAACGAACACGGGACATGAGGATCATGAGTGGACGATGAACGGAAAGTGGCAATGAAGTTGCGTGGTTTAGTTCAAAAACGCACGCAAACTTCAAATGGCCATAACTTTTGATCCGATCGTCTGATTTTCGCCCACAATATGTTTTCGGGAAGGTCTCGGCGATGCCCATCCATTGGCGAACAGTGGGAACTCGTTCGACATCATACCGCGCTCTCAAATCGGCCAGATTCAACTCCGTTTAAAGGTTATCGCGGTTTTTCTCTTTCGGCAATTTCGTCCTTATGGATATGTCACCGAAGAATTCTAAAAACCCTTCCAATTGTCCAGAAAAGCCTATGAGAAACGACGGCTTCGACCTCGTGCTAGCCGAGGTTACGGCCTCTCAGGACAAGCTGATTACCTGACTGAGAGTGCGGCGAGTAAAGAAGATAAGCCATCTGATGACCACGCTAAACATATGTTGTGACCTGATGCATAGGATTTCTCCAACCCTTCTCGCGAGCTCCATATGGTCATATCGTGCACTCATCCAAACGTGTGCGACCATACCAGCACTAGAGCACCGGATCCCATCAGAACTCCGCAGTTAAGCGTGCTTTGGCGAGAGTAGTACTGGGATGGGTGACCTACTGGGAATTTCTCGTGTTGCACCCAACTTTTGCCGCCCGGTGCAGAAACTCCACTTTTTACCGGCGGCGAGCGCGCACTCTCTCCGGCCGCTGATCCCGAGGCGCCGCACTGATCCCGAGGCGCCGCGCTGATCCCGAGGCGCCACGCTGATGCCGAGGCACCTCCTACGGCCGCGTATCACCGGGCGCCGCTTGCGCGGCTGCGTCAGACGCGCCGCTGCGTCCTAAGCCTCATAAGCAGACATAACTTCGCGCTCACGCCCGAAATCAAAGCCGCATCCCCACTCTGGGGTCCCCGCGGAGAGCCGGGCGGCGTGGCGAGCAGGCCGTTGCCCGTCGACCAAATTTTCGTCGAAAATTGCTTAATCTGATTTGAAACGGAGCCCGCATGCTGGAAGAGCGCACCTCGGGACGAGTGGCACAAAGAGAAAGTGTCGGAGAATTCTAACGTGTGCGACCATACCAGCACTAGAGCACCGGATCCCATCAGAACTCCGCAGTTAAGCGTGCTTGGGCGAGAGTAGTACTGGGATGGGTGACCTCCTGGGAAGTCCTCGTGTTGTACCCATCTTTTGCCGCTCGGGTGGAGAAACACCCCTTTTTTACCTCCGATGAAAGCGCGCTCCCTCTGATCGCGGATCCCGATGCGCCGTGGGAGGGAGCTAATCCATCGGCGCTTCATGGGTGCAAGGATCCCTAGGCGCACCGGCTACCACCTTTCCCGCTTGTTCATTCGTGACCCGAAGTAACCGTCCGCTCTGCAACACCCCCACACTTCAGTTCGCGCGGCGTGGAATTGGTGGCATTTTTGGCATCAACGGAACGAACACGGGACATGAGGATCATGAGTGGACGATGAACGGAAAGTGGCAATGAAGTTGCGTGGTTTAGTTCAAAAACGCACGCAAACTTCAAATGGCCATAACTTTTGATCCGATCGTCTGATTTTCGCCCACAATATGTTTTCGGGAAGGTCTCGGCGATGCCCATCCATTGGCGAACAGTGGGAACCCGTTCGACATCATACGGCGCTCTCAAATCGGCCAGATTCAACTCCGTTTAAAGGTTATCGCGGTTTTTCTCTTTCGGCAATTTCGTCCTTATGGATATGTCACCGAAGAATTCTAAAAACCCTTCCAATTGTCCAGAAAAGCCTATGAGAAACGACGGCTTCGACCTCGTGCTAGCCGAGGTTACGGCCTCTCAGGACAAGCTGATTACCTGACTGAGAGTGCGGCGAGTAAAGAAGATAAGCCATCTGATGGCTACGCTAAACATATGTTGTGACCTGATGCATAGGATTTCTCCAACCCTTCTCGCGAGCTCCATATGGTCATATCGTGCACTCATCCAAACGTGTGCGACCATACCAGCACTAGAGCACCGGATCCCATCAGAACTCCGCAGTTAAGCGTGCTTTGGCGAGAGTAGTACTGGGATGGGTGACCTCCTGGGAATTTCTCGTGTTGCACCCAACTTTTGCCGCCCGGTGCAGAAACTCCACTTTTTACCGGCGGCGAGCGCGCACTCTCTCCGGCCGCTGATCCCGAGGCGCCGCACTGATCCCGAGGCGCCGCGCTGATCCCGAGGCGCCACGCTGATGCCGAGGCACCTCCTACGGCCGCGTATCACCGGGCGCCGCTTGCGCGGCTGCGTCAGACGCGCCGCTGCGTCCTAAGCCTCATAAGCAGACATAACTTCGCGCTCACGCCCGAAATCAAAGCCGCATCCCCACTCTGGGGTCCCCGCGGAGAGCCGGGCGGCGTGGCGAGCAGGCCGTTGCCCGTCGACCAAATTTTCGTCGAAAATTGCTTAATCTGATTTGAAACGGAGCCCGCATGCTGGAAGAGCGCACCTCGGGACGAGTGGCACAAAGAGAAAGTGTCGGAGAATTCTAACGTGTGCGACCATACCAGCACTAGAGCACCGGATCCCATCAGAACTCCGCAGTTAAGCGTGCTTGGGCGAGAGTAGTACTGGGATGGGTGACCTCCTGGGAAGTCCTCGTGTTGCACCCATCTTTTGCCGCTCGGGTGGAGAAACACCCCTTTTTTTACCTCCGATGAAAGCGCGCTCCCTCTGATCGCGGATCCCGATGCGCCGTGGGAGGGAGCTAATCCATCGGCGCTTCATGGGTGCAAGGATCCCTAGGCGCACCGGCTACCACCTTTCCCGCTTGTTCATTCGTGACCCGAAGTAACCGTCCGCTCTGCAACACCCCCACACTTCAGTTCGCGCGGCGTGGAATTGGTGGCATTTTTGGCATCAACGGAACGAACACGGGACATGAGGATCATGAGTGGACGATGAACGGAAAGTGGCAATGAAGTTGCGTGGTTTAGTTCAAAAACGCACGCAAACTTCAAATGGCCATAACTTTTGATCCGATCGTCTGATTTTCGCCCACAATATGTTTTCGGGAAGGTCTCGGCGATGCCCATCCATTGGCGAACAGTGGGAACCCGTTCGACATCATACGGCGCTCTCAAATCGGCCAGATTCAACTCCGTTTAAAGGTTATCGCGGTTTTTCTCTTTCGGCAATTTCGTCCTTATGGATATGTCACCGAAGAATTCTAAAAACCCTTCCAATTGTCCAGAAAAGCCTATGAGAAACGACGGCTTCGACCTCGTGCTAGCCGAGGTTACGGCCTCTCAGGACAAGCTGATTACCTGACTGAGAGTGCGGCGAGTAAAGAAGATAAGCCATCTGATGGCCACGCTAAACATATGTTGTGACCTGATGCATAGGATTTCTCCAACCCTTCTCGCGAGCTCCATATGGTCATATCGTGCACTCATCCAAACGTGTGCGACCATACCAGCACTAGAGCACCGGATCCCATCAGAACTCCGCAGTTAAGCGTGCTTTGGCGAGAGTAGTACTGGGATGGGTGACCTCCTGGGAATTTCTCGTGTTGCACCCAACTTTTGCCGCCCGGTGCAGAAACTCCACTTTTTACCGGCGGCGAGCGCGCACTCTCTCCGGCCGCTGATCCCGAGGCGCCGCACTGATCCCGAGGCGCCGCGCTGATCCTGAGGCGCCACGCTGATGCCGAGGCACCTCCTACGGCCGCGTATCACCGGGCGCCGCTTGCGCGGCTGCGTCAGACGCGCCGCTGCGTCCTAAGCCTCATAAGCAGACATAACTTCGCGCTCACGCCCGAAATCAAAGCCGCATCCCCACTCTGGGGTCCCCGCGGAGAGCCGGGCGGCGTGGCGAGCAGGCCGTTGCCCGTCGACCAAATTTTCGTCGAAAATTGCTTAATCTGATTTGAAACGGAGCCCGCATGCTGGAAGAGCGCACCTCGGGACGAGTGGCACAAAGAGAAAGTGTCGGAGAATTCTAACGTGTGCGACCATACCAGCACTAGAGCACCGGATCCCATCAGAACTCCGCAGTTAAGCGTGCTTGGGCGAGAGTAGTACTGGGATGGGTGACCTCCTGGGAAGTCCTCGTGTTGCAGCCATCTTTTGCCGCTCGGGTGGAGAAACACCCCTTTTTTACCTCCGATGAAAGCGCGCTCCCTCTGATCGCGGATCCCGATGCGCCGTGGGAGGGAGCTAATCCATCGGCGCTTCATGGGTGCAAGGATCCCTAGGCGCACCGGCTACCACCTTTCCCGCTTGTTCATTCGTGACCCGAAGTAACCGTCCGCTCTGCAACACCCCCACACTTCAGTTCGCGCGGCGTGGAATTGGTGGCATTTTTGGCATCAACGGAACGAACACGGGACATGAGGATCATGAGTGGACGATGAACGGAAAGTGGCAATGAAGATGCGTGGTTTAGTTCAAAAACGCACGCAAACTTCAAATGGCCATAACTTTTGATCCGATCGTCTGATTTTCGCCCACAATATGTTTTCGGGAAGGTCTCGGCGATGCCCATCCATTGGCGAACAGTGGGAACCCGTTCGACATCATACCGCGCTCTCAAATCGGCCAGATTCAACTCCGTTTAAAGGTTATCGCGGTTTTTCTCTTTCGGCAATTTCGTCCTTATGGATATGTCACCGAAGAATTCTAAAAACCCTTCCAATTGTCCAGAAAAGCCTATGAGAAACGACGGCTTCGACCTCGTGCTAGCCGAGGTTACGGCCTCTCAGGACAAGCTGATTACCTGACTGAGAGTGCGGCGAGTAAAGAAGATAAGCCATCTGATGGCCACGCTAAACATATGTTGTGACCTGATGCATAGGATTTCTCCAAGCCTTCTCGCGAGCTCCATAAGGTCATATCGTGCACTCATCCAAACGTGTGCGACCATACCAGCACTAGAGCACCGGATCCCATCAGAACTTCGCAGTTAAGCGTGCTTGGGCGAGAGTAGTACTGGGATGGGTGACCTCCTGGGAAGTCCTCGTGTTGCACCCAACTTTTGCCGCCCGGTGCAGAAACTCCACTTTTTACCGGCGGCGAGCGCGCACTCTCTCCGGCCGCTGATCCCGAGGCGCCGCACTGATCCCGAGGCGCCGCGCTGATCCCGAGGCGCTACGCTGATGCCGAGGCTCCTCCTACGGCCGCGTATCACCGGGCGCCGCTTGCGCGGCTGCGTCAGACGCGCCGCTGCGTCCTAAGCCTCATAAGCAGACATAACTTCGCGCTCACGCCCGAAATCAAAGCCGCATCCCCACTCTGGGGTCCCCGCGGAGAGCCGGGCGGCGTGGCGAGCAGGCCGTTGCCCGTCGACCAAATTTTCGTCGAAAATTGCTTAATCTGATTTGAAACGGAGCCCGCATGCTGGAAGAGCGCACCTCGGGGCGAGTGGCACAAAGAGAAAGTGTCGGAGAATTCTAACGTGTGCGACCATACCATCACTAGAGCACCGGATCCCATCAGAACTCCGCAGTTAAGCGTGCTTGGGCGAGAGTAGTACTGGGATGGGTGACCTCCTGGGAAGTCCTCGTGTTGCACCCATCTTTTGCCGCTCGGGTGGAGAAACACCCCTTTTTTACCTCCGATGAAAGCGCGCTCTCTCTGATCGCGGATCCCGATGCGCCGTGGGAGGGAGCTAATCCATCGGCGCTTCATGGGTGCAAGGATCCCTAGGCGCACCGGCTACCACCTTTCCCGCTTGTTCATTCGTGACCCGAAGTAACCGTCCGCTCTGCAACACCCCAACACTTCAGTTCGCGCGGCGTGGAATTGGTGGCATTTTTGGCATCAACGGAACGAACACGGGACATGAGGATCATGAGTGGACGATGAACGGAAAGTGGCAATGAAGATGCGTGGTTTAGTTCAAAAACGCACGCAAACTTCAAATGGCCATAACTTTTGATCCGATCGTCTGATTTTCGCCCACAATATGTTTTCGGGAAGGTCTCGGCGATGCCCATCCATTGGCGAACAGTGGGAACTCGTTCGACATCATACCGCGCTCTCAAATCGGCCAGATTCAACTCCGTTTAAAGGTTATCGCGGTTTTTCTCTTTCGGCAATTTCGTCCTTATGGATATGTCACCGAAGAATTCTAAAAACCCTTCCAATTGTCCAGAAAAGCCTATGAGAAACGACGGCTTCGACCTCGTGCTAGCCGAGGTTACGGCCTCTCAGGACAAGCTGATTACCTGACTGAGAGTGCGGCGAGTAAAGAAGATAAGCCATCTGATGGCCACGCTAAACATATGTTGTGACCTGATGCATAGGATTTCTCCAAGCCTTCTCGCGAGCTCCATAAGGTCATATCGTGCACTCATCCAAACGTGTGCGACCATACCAGCACTAAAGCACCAGATCCCATCAGAACTCCGCAGTTAAGCGTGCTTGGGCGAGAGTAGTACTGGGATGGGTGATCTCCTGGGAAGTCCTCGTGTTGCACCCAACTTTTGCCGCCCGGTGCAGAAACTCCACTTTTTACCGGCGGCGAGCGCGCACTCTCTCCGGCCGCTGATCCCGAGGCGCCGCACTGATCCCGAGGCGCCGCGCTGATCCCGAGGCGCCACGCTGATGCCGAGGCTCCTCCTACGGCCGCGTATCACCGGGCGCCGCTTGCGCGGCTGCGTCAGACGCGCCGCTGCGTCCTAAGCCTCATAAGCAGACATAACTTCGCGCTCACGCCCGAAATCAAAGCCGCATCCCCACTCTGGGGTCCCCGCGGAGAGCCGGGCGGCGTGGCGAGCAGGCCGTTGCCCGTCGACCAAATTTTCGTCGAAAATTGCTTAATCTGATTTGAAACGGAGCCCGCATGCTGGAAGAGCGCACCTCGGGGCGAGTGGCACAAAGAGAAAGTGTCGGAGAATTCTAACGTGTGCGACCATACCATCACTAGAGCACCGGATCCCATCAGAACTCCGCAGTTAAGCGTGCTTGGGCGAGAGTAGTACTGGGATGGGTGACCTCCTGGGAAGTCCTCGTGTTGCACCCATCTTTTGCCGCTCGGGTGGAGAAACACCCCTTTTTTACCTCCGATGAAAGCGCGCTCCCTCTGATCGCGGATCCCGATGCGCCGTGGGAGGGAGCTAATCCATCGGCGCTTCATGGGTGCAAGGATCCCTAGGCGCACCGGCTACCACCTTTCCCGCTTGTTCATTCGTGACCCGAAGTAACCGTCCGCTCTGCAACACCCCCACACTTCAGTTCGCGCGGCGTGGAATTGGTGGCATTTTTGGCATCAACGGAACGAACACGGGACATGAGGATCATGAGTGGACGATGAACGGAAAGTGGCAATGAAGATGCGTGGTTTAGTTCAAAAACGCACGCAAACTTCAAATGGCCATAACTTTTGATCCGATCGTCTGATTTTCGCCCACAATATGTTTTCGGGAAGGTCTCGGCGATGCCCATCCATTGGCGAACAGTGGGAACCCATTCGACATCCTACCGCGCTCTCAAATCGGCCAGATTCAACTCCGTTTAAAGGTTATCGCGGTTTTTCTCTTTCGGCAATTTCGTCCTTATGGATATGTCACCGAAGAATTCTAAAAACCCTTCCAATTGTCCAGAAAAGCCTATGAGAAACGACGGCTTCGACCCCGTGCTAGCCGAGGTTACGGCCTCTCAGGACAAGCTGATTACCTGACTGAGAGTGCGGCGAGTAAAGAAGATAAGCCATCTGATGGCCACGCTAAACATATGTTGTGACCTGATGCATAGGATTTCTCCAAGCCTTCTCGCGAGCTCCATAAGGTCATATCGTGCACTCATCCAAACGTGTGCGACCATACCAGCACTAGAGCACCGGATCCCATCAGAACTCCGCAGTTAAGCGTGCTTGGGCGAGAGTAGTACTGGGATGGGTGACCTCCTGGGAAGTCCTCGTGTTGCACCCAACTTTTGCCGCCCGGTGCAGAAACTCCACTTTTTACCGGCGGCGAGCGCGCACTCTCTCCGGCCGCTGATCCCGAGGCGCCGCACTGATCCCGAGGCGCCGCGCTGATCCCGAGGCGCCACGCTGATGCCGAGGCTCCTCCTACGGCCGCGTATCACCGGGCGCCGCTTGCGCGGCTGCGTCAGACGCGCCGCTGCGTCCTAAGCCTCATAAGCAGACATAACTTCGCGCTCACGCCCGAAATCAAAGCCGCATCCCCACTCTGGGGTCCCCGCGGAGAGCCGGGCGGCGTGGCGAGCAGGCCGTTGCCCGTCGACCAAATTTTCGTCGAAAATTGCTTAATCTGATTTGAAACGGAGCCCGCATGCTGGAAGAGCGCACCTCGGGGCGAGTGGCACAAAGAGAAAGTGTCGGAGAATTCTAACGTGTGCGACCATACCATCACTAGAGCACCGGATCCCATCAGAACTCCGCAGTTAAGCGTGCTTGGGCGAGAGTAGTACTGGGATGGGTGACCTCCTGGGAAGTCCTCGTGTTGCACCCATCTTTTGCCGCTCGGGTGGAGAAACACCCCTTTTTTACCTCCGATGAAAGCGCGCTCCCTCTGATCGCGGATCCCGATGCGCCGTGGGAGGGAGCTAATCCATCGGCGCTTCATGGGTGCAAGGATCCCTAGGCGCACCGGCTACCACCTTTCCCGCTTGTTCATTCGTGACCCGAAGTAACCGTCCGCTCTGCAACACCCCCACACTTCAGTTCGCGCGGCGTGGAATTGGTGGCATTTTTGGCATCAACGGAACGAACACGGGATATGAGGATCATGAGTGGACGATGAACGGAAAGTGGCAATGAAGATGCGTGGTTTAGTTCAAAAACGCACGCAAACTTCAAATGGCCATAACTTTTGATCCGATCGTCTAATTTTCGCCCACAATATGTTTTCGGGAAGGTCTCGGCGATGCCCATCCATTGGCGAACAGTGGGAACCCGTTCGACATCATACGGCGCTCCCAAATCGGCCAGATTCAACTCCGTTTAAAGGTTATCGCGGTTTTTCTCTTTCGGCAATTTCGTCCTTATGGATATGTCACCGAAGAATTCTAAAAACCCTTCCAATTGTCCAGAAAAGCCTATGAGAAACGACGGCTTCGACCCCGTGCTAGCCGAGTTTACGGCCTCTCAGGACAAGCTGATTACCTGACTGAGAGTGCGGCGAGTAAAGAAGATAAGCCATCTGATGGCCACGCTAAACATATGTTGTGACCTGATGCATAGGATTTCTCCAAGCCTTCTCGCGAGCTCCATAAGGTCATATCGTGCACTCATCCAAACGTGTGCGACCATACCAGCACTAGAGCACCGGATCCCATCAGAACTCCGCAGTTAAGCGTGCTTGGGCGAGAGTAGTACTGGGATGGGTGACCTCCTGGGAAGTCTTCGTGTTGCACCCAACTTTTGCCGCCCGGTGCAGAAACTCCACTTTTTACCGGCGGCGAGCGCGCACTCTCTCCGGCCGCTGATCCCGAGGCGCCGCACTGATCCCGAGGCGCCGCGCTGATCCCGAGGCGCCACGCTGATGCCGAGGCTCCTCCTACGGCCGCGTATCACCGGGCGCCGCTTGCGCGGCTGCGTCAGACGCGCCGCTGCGTCCTAAGCCTCATAAGCAGACATAACTTCGCGCTCACGCCCGAAATCAAAGCCGCATCCCCACTCTGGGGTCCCCGCGGAGAGCCGGGCGGCGTGGCGAGCAGGCCGTTGCCCGTCGACCAAATTTTCGTCGAAAATTGCTTAATCTGATTTGAAACGGAGCCCGCATGCTGGAAGAGCGCACCTCGGGGCGAGTGGCACAAAGAGAAAGTGTCGGAGAATTCTAACGTGTGCGACCATACCATCACTAGAGCACCGAATCCCATCAGAACTCCGCAGTTAAGCGTGCTTGGGCGAGAGTAGTACTGGGATGGGTGACCTCCTGGGAAGTCCTCGTGTTGCACCCATCTTTTGCCGCTCGGGTGGAGAAACACCCCTTTTTTACCTCCGATGAAAGCGCGCTCCCTCTGATCGCGGATCCCGATGCGCCGTGGGAGGGAGCTAATCCATCGGCGCTTCATGGGTGCAAGGATCCCTAGGCGCACCGGCTACCACCTTTCCCGCTTGTTCATTCGTGACCCGAAGTAACCGTCCGCTCTGCAACACCCCCACACTTCAGTTCGCGCGACGTGGAATTGGTGGCATTTTTGGCATCAACGGAACGAACACGGGACATGAGGATCATGAGTGGACGATGAACGGAAAGTGGCAATGAAGCTGCGTGGTTTAGTTCAAAAACGCACGCAAACTTCAAATGGCCATAACTTTTGATCCGATCGTCTGATTTTCGCCCACAATATGTTTTCGGGAAGGTCTCGGCGATGCCCATCCATTGGCGAACAGTGGGAACTCCTTCGACATCATACCGCGCTCTCAAATCGGCCAGATTCAACTCCGTTTAAAGGTTATCGCGGTTTTTCTCTTTCGGCAATTTCGTCCTTATGGATATGTCACCGAAGAATTCTAAAAACCCTTCCAATTGTCCAGAAAAGCCTATGAGAAACGACGGCTTCGACCCCGTGCTAGCCGAGGTTACGGCCTCTCAGGACAAGCTGATTACCTGACTGAGAGTGCGGCGAGTAAAGAAGATAAGCCATCTGATGGCCACGCTAAACATATGTTGTGACCTGATGCATAGGATTTCTCCAAGCCTTCTCGCGAGCTCCATAAGGTCATATCGTGCACTCATCCAAACGTGTGCGACCATACCAGCACTAGAGCACCGGATCCCATCAGAACTCCGCAGTTAAGCGTGCTTGGGCGAGAGTAGTACTGGGATGGGTGACCTCCTGGGAAGTCCTCGTGTTGCACCCAACTTTTGCCGCCCGGTGCAGAAACTCCACTTTTTACCGGCGGCGAGCGCGCACTCTCTCCGGCCGCTGATCCCGAGGCGCCGCACTGATCCCGAGGCGCCGCGCTGATCCCGAGGCGCCACGCTGATGCCGAGTCTCCTCCTACGGCCGCGTATCACCGGGCGCCGCTTGCGCGGCTGCGTCAGACGCGCCGCTGCGTCCTAAGCCTCATAAGCAGACGTAACTTCGCGCTCACGCCCGAAATCAAAGCCGCATCCCCACTCTGGGGTCCCCGCGGAGAGCCGGGCGGCGTGGCGAGCAGGCCGTTGCCCGTCGACCAAATTTTCGTCGAAAATTGCTTAATCTGATTTGAAACGGAGCCCGCATGCTGGA
>JAWHQI010001694.1:0-60846 GCA_033032865.1 Dactylorhiza incarnata
TTTTGGTCAATATACAGTGGGTTGGTAATAAGGTATTTAGCTCGAAAGGAGACCTAAAACTTCAAAAGTCCATAACTTTGATCCGGTTGTCTGATTTTCACACCCACAATACCTTTTCGGAATAAGATCAGAGCCCTAAATCAAACGGAGAACAATCTAAACCCATTCCAGCTCGTTTAGAGGTCGATATACAGCGAGATGTTGTGGAAATACGAGATAAATGGTCCAAATGACACATACACTTCAAATACTAGAATTTTTAATGCGGGTTGTAGTGAAAATGAGAGATTTTGCTCCAAATGACACTCAAACTTTAACCGCAACAACTTTTGATGCGGCTGTCTTATTTTACCCCCAGCAACACCTTTTCGGAATAATCTTGGAGCACTACATTCATTGGAGCACAAGTTTTACCCATTCCAGTTCTTTCATTTGTCGGTATATATAGCGGGTTGCAGCAGTATAATACAAATTTTAGCTTCAGATGACACCTAAACTTCTAACAGCCATAACTTTTGATTTTGCCCACAACACCTTTCGATATATGCTCGGAGGCATTTATACATCATGGAGCCCAATTTAAACCATTCTAACTCATTTGTGTCAATATACAACGGGTTGCAATGGCCATGAGGGATTTAGCTCCCCTTTACACATTAAACTATAACAGCCATATTCTTTTATCTGGTTATTTGATTTTTGCGCACACCACCTTTTTTGGAATGAGCTTGGACCCTACATCCAATGGAGAACAAGTTTTTCCCATTCCAATTTGTTATTGGTCAATATACAGTGGGTGGTAATAAGGTATTTATCTCGAAAGGAGACCTAAACTTCAAACGTCCATAACTTTTGATCCGGTTTGTCCGATTTCACCCACAATACCTTTTCGGAATGAGATCGGAGCCCTAAATCCAATGGAGAACAATATAAACCCATTCCAGCTCGTTTATAGGTTGATATACAGTGATTGGTAGTGGAAATACGAGAATTTGCTCCAAATGACACATACACTTCAAAAATACAGAATTTTTAATGCGGGTTGTAGTGAAAATGAGAGATTTAGCTCCAAATGACACTCAAACTGTAAACCGAAACAACTTTTGATGCTGTTGTCTTATTTTACCCCCACAACACCTTTTCGGAATAATCTTGGAGCACTACATTCATTGGAGCTCAAGTTTTACACCATTCCAGTTCATTTAGTTGTCGTTATTAGCGCTTGCTTGCAGCGGTAATGCGAAATTATTAGCTCCAAATGACACCTAAACTTCTAACAGCCATAACTTTCTATTTTTATGTTTGATTTTTGCCCATAACACCTTTTCGGAATATGCTCGGAGGCATACATCCAATGTAGCGCAATTTTAAACCATTCCAGCTCATTTTAGTGGTCAATATACAGCGGGTTGCAATGCCAATGAGGGAATTAGCTCCCCTTTACACATTAACTCTAACAGCCATAACTTTTGATCTGGTTGTTTGATTTTTGCGCTCAACACCTTTTAGAATAAGCTCGGCCCCTACATCAAATGGAGACAAGTTTTTCCCATTTCAATTTGTTATTGTATCAATATACAGTTGGTTGGTAATAAGGTATTTAGCTCGAAAGGAGACCTAATCTTCAAACGTCCATAACTTTTGATCCGGTTGTCCGATTTCACCCAGAATACCTTTTCGGAATAAGATCGGAGCCCTGAATCCAATGGAGAACAATGTAAACCCATTCCAGCTCGTTTATAGGTTGATATACACTGAGTTGTAGTGGAAATATGAGATTTTCCTCCAAATGACACATACACTTCAAAATACCAGAAATTTTAATGCGGGTTGTAGTGAAAAAGAGAGATTTAGCTCCAAATGACACTCAAACTGTAAACCGCAATAACTTTTGATGCGGTTGTCTTATTTTACCCCCACACACTTTTTTCGGAATAATCTGGAGCAATACATTCATTGGAGCACAAGTTTTACCCATTCCAGTTCATTTCGTTGTCGATATATAGCGGGTTGCAGCGGTAATGCGAAATTTAGCTCCAAATGACATCTAAACTTCTAACAGCCATAACTTTTGACTTTTATGTTTGATTTTTGCCCACAACACCTTTCGAATTATGCTCGGAGGCATACATCCAATGGAGCGCAATTTTAAACCATTCCAGCTCATTTTAGTGGTTAATATACAGCGGTTGCAATGGCAATGAGGGATTAGCTCCCCTTTACACATTAACTGTAACAGCCATAACTTTTGATCTGTTTGTTTGATTTTGCGCCACAACACCTTTTTGAAATGAGCTCGGGCACTACATCCAATGGAGAACAAGTTTTTCCCATTCCAATTTGTTATTGGTCAATATACAGTGGGTTGGTAATAAGGTATTTAGCTCGAAAGGAGACCTAAACTTCAAACGTCCATAACTTTGATCCGGTTGTCCGATTTTCACCCACAATACTTTTCTGAATGAGATCAGAGCCCTAAATCCAATGGAGAACAATGTAAACCCATTCCACTCGTTTATAGGTTGATCTACAGTGAGTTGTAGTGGAAATACGAGATTTTGCTCCAAATGAGACATACACTTCAAAATACCAGATTTTTTTAATGCGTGTTTGCCCGGAAACCGCTTCTCGGTTTGAACCATTATCAGACCGCTCGGACTCCTGGGCTAAGCCGCTGGGGTCCTGGAATCGGCGGTTCTCAGTTCAGGAAGGGCCAGGCCGGGCGGCCTGGTGTCATTTCCGGATCGCCCCCAAAGGGATAAGATCGTCAAAGAGCCAAGGCAAGAAGTTCATCCGCGGTCTCAGCCAGAAGGCCGCGCGGGTTGTCCCATAGAAACTCGAAGTTCCAGCCCCGAAGAACAGGCCGGGGCTCCAGATCGAAGGCTATCCAAGTTACCTCTTGAAGATCGGCTAAGTCATGACCAGAAGGCAGACCGCGGCCTCAATCTCCAAACCGCGCGGACTGCATTATTGACTTGGTCCCGGTGTCCTCAGCCGCAAGCAAGACAGGTCGGGAAGGCAGGCCGTCAGATCGCGCGGCCTCTTTCTTTTTCTTCTTTGTGTATCCCGTCACCGCCTGCCCGTTTCTCCTGTACCCGGGCAGGAGGTTATTTTATCCTGCCCAATCGGGCAGGCCCCCCAAGCCTATAAATAGGGGGCGGCACTGTTCACAAGACACGCACACTCGAATCCAAGAGCTCGCTTGTCTGAGCTCCGGTCTCGAGTTTCAGGTCTTGCGAACTGTTCGACCGGCCGGCTTCTGTTCTTTCACATTGTAACCGCTTCTTTTCAATCAAAGGAAAGCCCGTCGCAGGAGTGGCATTTGCCGCGACGGGCGAAGTCTGGCCTCGACCGCTGCTAGCGGTCTGAATTCTCTAACTAAATAGTAACTGATAGTCCGCAACCTCGTTTTCCTTCGGAGGCGCACTTTTGAATCGAACAGAAAACACGCGACCTTCAGATCGCAGACTGTCAGCGAAATCCTTGGTTCAGAATGTCAGACCGCCAGCTCCTCCAAGAGACCGATCCGACCACAGTGAAGACTCTTTGTGGGAAGCTCTGGAGCAGACAAAGAGAGAGGCCGACCAGGCTCGGCAGGCGACTGATCAGCGTCTGGACGCGATCACTCAGGCCCTAACTCTACTAACCGAGCGGTTAGCCCCTCAGCAGGCCGCGGCTCACCAGGCGGTCACTCCTGTTTTACCTCCTCCACCTCCATACCCGTTCGCGCAAGTCGCTCATTCCCGACCACCACAAGAAGGTTCCGCGGACCGGCCGAATTTCTACCAAGAGGCCGCGCGATGTATGCCAGCTCGGGTCCTTGACTTTCAAGGGGCGACCTCTCAGGCCGCTCATTTTCCCTATCCGCCTGAGGTCGCCGCCTTCCAATCATATCCGGCTGGAGCACCTGCCCGCTCCTATCATGCGGCCTGTCCGCCAATGACCGCAGCCGAGATCCCTTATAACCCTGCTTTCCCTCTGTACGAGGATGCCGAGGAGAGTTCTCCCTTCACCGACGAAATCCGAGGAGAGCCGCCCCAAACAACTTTCGAGAACCACGTATGTCAGCATATAGTGGGAGTCCGATCCAGCAATACACCTCCAGGCATTTGAATCGGCTGTTGCTCTGAGGACCATCACTGATGCAACAAAGTGCAAGCTCCTGGTGACATCCTTTGAGGGCAGGCCAGAGAATGGTTCTATGGATTGCATCCTCGATCTATCAGATGCTTTGCGGAGTTGCGTAGAGAATTTCTGCTTCGATTCTCTACCCTCTAAGAAGAGGAAGAATGGTCCGGCAGCCCTATTCGAGATACGACAGCAAGAAAACGAAACGTGGGGCCCGTTTCGTCGATCGTTTCCAAAGGGAAATAATGGAGGTACAAAACGTCGATCCGGAGTTATATAGGGTCGCACTAATGCATGGCCTTAGGGAGGGGGCCGCTGAAGTTGAAGCCCAAATCAGGGAACCAAGACATATCAAGAAATGATTAGTCTGGCAAACAAATTTATCAGGGGGGAAAAGACTAATCCGGGTTACGTTGCCAAGTTGCTCAGCGACAACGATCAGTTCAATTCTGCATCAAACCCATCAGCAACGTTATAATCACTCGTCTCGGCCTGATTTCGAGCCTCGGGCTCAAAGGGGAAGGAATCTTAAGCCCAAGCAACCATTCATTGGCCATCAACGGTTTCAAGATCAGAAACCGCCGTTGGCCATCGCACCCACTCAAACCCATGGGAGTTCCGCAAATCATGCCCGTATATCTGCCACAATACATCGCACAACCATCTCCACCTATCCCATCCATCCGATATGATGAATCACAGATTCATTCACCCCACTCAACGTCACCATGAATGAGGTCGTGCAGATTCTTCAGAAGAGGCCTGACCTTTAAAGGCCCCCTCCTTTGAAATCAGAAGTTCGCAATCGGAACCCAAACTTTATTGTGAATATCATAAAGAAGAGGGGCATCAGACTGAGATTGCCGGGCCCTCCGGTGGTTGATAGAAAAACTCCTGAAAGAGGGAAAGCTTTCGGGGGTTGATTCGGCAAGAAACTCCGGTTGAACCGCGAGCTGAGAAGAAGAAGGAGGCAGCAGTCGAAGTAACATGGGAGTGTGCTGATGTAGAGGAGGCCGGTGGTTATGGGGATATACATCCCGCAGCCGAATGCATAGAGGTGAATGATGTTTGGCTCTCGTCGGCAACATCTATTGCATCCATGGTGGGGCAGGGATAGAATCCTCCCGAAAATCTAGCATCGGGAGAGAGTACAAAGCAAGAAGTGGCAGTTGCCTCCACTTCTGCCCCGGAAAGGACGGTTGTTACGTTTGGCCAGGAAGATCTCTCCCCAAATGCAAATCCGTTCGATGACGCGGTGGTGATAAAGGCGGTTATTGAGAATTACGCAGTGCACAAAATTTTGATCGATACCGGCAGCTCGGTTAATCTCATCTTTCGCCAAACGTTTTGAGGCCCTCAAGACTGGAAAGGCCCTTACTCTCCACGGAAGGCCCCCTCTATGGCTTCTCAGGAGAAAAGAAGGAAGTGGAGGGGTGCGTGAAGCTTCTGGTATCGCTGGGGGGCATAACGAAGTTGGTAAACTTCGTAGTGGTGGAAGCCCCAAGTAGCTACTGCGCAATTTTCGGAAGGCCAATCCTGAATGCTTACAGAGCGGTAGTATCTACTTTCCATTTGGCCTTGAAATTCGCTGCTGAGGGGCGTCAGTATCGGATCCGGAGCGATCCAAAGGTGGCACGCGAATGTTATGTGAAGACAGTTAATGTGATCACCGAGGCACCACTTCACAAGGCCCAGAATGACATCCAAGAGGTGTCCGAACTCCCTGAAGAAGCTGAGGAAAGCGCGGAACGGAAAGGGACTTACCTGGAACCTGCCAGGAGACCCAAGAGATCCCATTGTTGAAGGGAAGGGAAGAAGCTGATCATCAACGCCGAGCTATTGGGAGAGGAAAAGCTCCAGTTAACCTCCTGCCTGCTGAATAACTTGGACATCTTCGCTTGGTCGGCGGAAGACATGCCTGGAATAGATCCAGATGTCGCGTGCCATCACTCAACGTTTTCTCCGGAGTTCAAGCCAATCCAACAGAAGAAGAGGGAGGTAGCAACTAAGCTGGCGGTGCCTATCAAAGAAGAAAGTTGCAAAGCTTCTTGAGGCCAATTTCATTTCTGAAATCCAGTTACCCCACCTGGATGTCGAATGTAGTGATGGTGAAAAAGTCTGGGGGGAAATGGCGTATGTGTGTTGATTTCACTAAACTCAATAAAGCATGCCCCAAGGATTGTTATCCCTTGCCTCGGATAGATGTTTTGGTAGATTCCGCGGTGGGATATAGTTTTATGAGTTTCTTAGATGCATTTTCTGGTATCACCAGATTAAGATGCATAAGCCTGATATCCCGCATACATCCTTCATTACCAATGATGGATGTTATTGTTATCTCGTCATGCCTTTCGGCCTCAAAAATGCGGGGGCAACATATCAGAGGATGATGGACACAGTTTTTGAAAACAAAAAGGAGAAATCTGGAAGTATATGTTGATGATCTCCTTCTAAAAGTAAACTTTTTAATCCATCTGGAAGACCTCGTAGAGACGTTCGCTACTCTACGGAGGTTCAAATTAAATTAAACCCCTCGAAATGCGTGTTCGGGGCGAACAAGGGGAAATTTCTTGGACATCTTCTCACTCCTGATGGTCTCGCACCGAACCCAGATAAAGTAAAGGCCATCCTAGACATGACCCCTCCTCGTAATCCGAAAGGAGGTACAACAACTTGGTGGAAGGTTGGCAGGATTGAAGCCGATTCATTTCCAATCGGGAGATAAAAGCGCTCCGTTCTTCAAAACAATTAGGGGAGGATCTAAGTTTGAATGGAACGAGGAATGCAATAATGCTTTCGAACAATTGAAAAAGCAATTAACTTCAACCCCCCTTCTTCAAAGCCCTCGCGAAGGAGAAACACTATTCTTGTACTTGGGGGTGGGCCCTGATGCGATAAGCTCTGTCCTGGTTCGGGAAGAGAAAAAGAAGCAGTTGCCGATATATTATGTCAGCCATATCCTTAAAGATGCGGAAACTAGATATTCAATCCTGGAGAAATTAGCCTTGGCTTTAGTCATGTCATCACGAAGGCTCCGCCCCTATTTTCAAGCTCATCCTATTCAGGTGGTTTCAGATCATCCACTGAGGAATATCTTGGAGAAGCCGGAACATTCAGGAAGGTGGCCAAATGGGCAATCGAGCTAAGCGAGTTCGAAATACTGTACACACTCCCAGAACGGCAATTAAAGGCACAAGTATTGGCAGATTTCTTGGTAGACACGATGGAGTCTAATCCAGAGCAGGTAGTGCAATCTCCTTTGGCTTGGATCATTTATGTGGATGGGTGCTTCTGGCAGGAACTCCGTGGTAGCCGGAGTGGTTTTGATCAGTCCAAACGGCATCAGGCTGGAACAGGCTATTAGATTCTTCTTTTCAGTTACAAATAACCAGGCCGAATACGAAGCACTCTTGGCCGGCCTGAGACTCGCAAAGGAGCTTGGGATTAGAACATGTTCATGTGAAAACTGATTCTCTTGTAATGGCCTCGCAGGTTCTGGGGAACTACGAGACAAGAGACCGATGTTGAGAAAATACCTATTCCTAGCTAAGAAAGAAATCGGGAGATTCAAATCCTTCATCATCGAGCACATTCCGAGAACGCAGAATGAAGAGGCAGACGAGTTGTCAAAATTTGGTCTTCCATCAGGGGGAGTAACCTCAGAACTTTTTCATCCGGCAACAGAGGAGACAGAGGAAGAAGAGCTCATGCAGATCGATCAGCATCCTTCCTGAAAGACCCCTACGAATTGTTTCTGACAAAAGGAGAATATCATCCATCAATCAAGGACAAAAATAGGTTCAGAAGAAAGGCGGCTTACTACTACTTGATAGCAGGAGTCTTGTACCGAAAAACTTTGATTCTCCCTCGGCACGGTGCGCTTCAGAAGAGGAGATCCCGGTCATACTTCAGGAAGTTCATTCTGGGGAGTGTGGTAGCCATTCAGGGGCGAAAACCTTAGAAAAAAGGATCCTGCGGCAAGGATACTTCTGGCCAACCATGAGAAAGGATGCTGAAGCATTCGCCAAGCGATGTGTCCAGTGCCAAAGTTCGCTCCTCTTCAACATTTGCTGCTCAGTCACTCAGGTCAATAACTGCGCCATGGCCTTTTGCAGTATGGGGAATGGATCTTATGGGCCTTTCCCAATGGCCAGCGGACAACGTCGCTTTATCCTGGTAATGATCGATTATTTCAGTAAGTGGATCGAAGCAAAAGCATTAGCAAGAACTACCACCCAAATTGTCAGAAACTTCGTCTGGGGAGAAATTATCTGCCGACATGGAATTCCGTTGGCAATCGTCACCGATAATGGCCCACAATTCAACAATCCGGAGATGATAAGCTTCTGTGATCAGATAGGAATTGATCTTCGGTTTGCCTCAGTACACCATCCAAGGACCAATGGTCAAGTGGAGGCGGCAAACAGGCAAATTCGGCAGCTTTTGATGAAAAGAGTCTTGAACCAGAAAGGGAATTGGGGCGGACCAACTTCCTTCCATCTGTGGACCCTTCGTACTACTCCGTCCTCAGCTACCGGGGAGACACCTTTCAAATTATCTCATGGCTCGGAAGCTGTTGTCCCTGTGGAATTCGAGGTGGTCACTCCGAGGGTTATTTACGCCAAAGAAGGAGGAGAATCCTGGATAGATGAAAATGGTGAGGCCCTCATGCATAATCTAGATCTAATCGAGGAACTTCAGGATGAAGCAACAATCAGGCAGGAAGAAGTTAAAAGGAGAATGGCAAAATATTTTGATAAGAATGTCAGAGTGAAGCAGTTTGTAGTCGGGGATTTGGTGTTAAAAAAGGTGGATGCCGCAGCAAGGTCTGGTAATGTTGGAAAGCTGGATCCTAATTGGGCAGGACCTTTCATCATCAAAGAAGTATCTAAGAATGGGGCCTACCGTCTCCAAACCAGCGAAGGAGAAGACATCCCACGCACGTGGAGCGGTGACGATCTCAAACGATTCTATCCTTGAAACTATTTCTTTTATTCTTTACATCTCTTTGGTATTGAATGAAAAGCCCTATACTGACATTTCTTCTTGTCTGGATGGTTCTCTGCATCATAAATACAAACACACATATCTCACTCCCCGAACCTCTGAGATATCGCCAAATTCTTCTCGAACCCCCTCGGATTGTAGTCATAGCGTAAAACCCACCAAGATCGTGTGATGCGGGGAGTTTTCGCACACATGTAGTGGTAGCTTGCCAATTCCGCTGCGGTGGTCTTCAGAACTTTGGATCCCGGCCGATATCTGACACACCCCTGCATCAAGGGGAGGTCTAGGTGATTGTCAGCTCTATCATGCCCCGAAGGGATATAGTTACAGCTTTGATGATCTTTCTGAGGAAAGCAATGTTCGCCGCCGAGGCCCACCTGCCCAACTGATCATCATAGTCTTGTGACCATCGAATACTCTTAGGTACTCTCGAAACGGTACCTAGTTGGGCCCACAACTGAATTGATCTCTCTGAGGAAAGCAATGTTCGCCGCCGAGGCCCACCTGCCCAATTGATCAACTCGGCTTGTAACCCTAGGCAAGAGAGCGGATGAGTCGTTTACAGCTCTTATGACCACTTGAGGAAAGCAATGTTCGCCGCCAAGGCCCACCTGCCCACTTGGTCATCTGAGTCTGTACATATTTTTTCTTTTTCCCTACAGCTCTTATGACCACTTGAGGAAAGCAATGTTCGCCGCCGAGGCCCACCTGCCCACTTGGTCATTTGAGCCTGTAGGATTATTCTTCTTCCCTACAGGGAGGCATTCACTTCTGATGATTTTTATATGGACCACTCAAGGAAAATATTGTTAGAACAGGTGCAGGTGTTCGTCTACCCCAATAAAGGGGTTGTGATATTAAGACCGGACGGTCTGAGTTTTTCAGGCCGATCGGTCTGGTTGAACAGGTGCAGGTGTTCGTCTACCCCAATAAAGGGGTTGTGATATTAAGACCGGACGGTCTGAGTTTTTCAGGCCGATCGGTCTGGTTGAACAGGTGCAGGTGTTCGTCTACCCCAACAAGGGGTTGTGGTATTAAGACCATGCGGTCTGAGTATTTCAGGCCGAGCGGTCTGGCTGAACATAAGTTAAGACATCTTTTGAAATTGATCATGTTATTACCAGGGTTATATTCAAACCGGGCGGGTATGCCCGTCTTCTATTAAGGAAAGTGTTTCTGAATCTGATCGTATGATCGCCCGGGTTGCACTCTAACCGGGCGGATCCGACCGTTTATAGTCAAAATTCCAGAACTGATTACCTGATTGCCCGGGTCGCATTCGAACCGGGCGGGTTCATCCATCCTTTATAAAATCGGATATTTTTTAAGCTAACTATATGATCGCTCGGGTTACATTTTTGATCGAATTGGATCTATCTATCTCTTCGTTCTATCAAGCTAGTATTTTCTGGATCTGGCTATATAATCCGGGTTGAATTTTAAACCGGCCGGGCATTATCTATCCCTGAATGAATAAACAGAATTGGATATCCCTGGATCTGAATACGTGATCGCTCGGATTGTGTTCTAACCGATCAGGTTAAGCTATTTCTTAGCAAAAGTTATCTTTAGACATGATGGATTATTCGCCAGAGCTGAATTCGAACCGCGTGAAAGATTGTGATTCATTACTTATAGCAGCAAGTATTTAATATCTAAAGAAGCCGCGCGGTCCGAATTATGGTCGCATGAATCTATCTGTCATTAGAGATCGAATATCCTGAGATCCAAATATATAACCGCGCGGGTTGAACAAAGGATCGTCGAAGACAATCAATCATCACTTGTGCTCAGGCCAGGATGTCCGCACGGTTAGATCATAAAGAGTAAAGAAAAGAGACAAAGAATCACAAGTAAGTAATGATAGAAGGACAATCAGACAGGTAAAAACTTCTATTTCATTTCTCAAAATATGTTTACAAAATATTGACCGCCCGGCCAACAAAAAGAGACCGACGGTTACAAAAATTAAAGTTAAAAAACGAGGGCACTAGTCTGCCGATTTCTTCTTCTTCTTCTTGACAGGAGAAATGGGGTCTACGCCATCGATGTCGACCTCCGGCGAATAAACCTTCACTTAGCGAAGAGGAGCCGGACGAACTACTGTCGCTAGACCGCCCGGTCTTGCTTGCAGAGCCGGTAGATCCAGAGGACAAACTATCCTCATCATCGAAGTCATCAGCATCTCCATCCGCGTCGACCTCTTCAGCGGCTTCATCACTTCCATCGCCTCCTTGATGGAGCACGATCTCCCTGCCCGCGTCGGCTTCGGCCTCCTCGCCCACCTTGGATTTTCCCTTCTTCCTGCGGCTGATTTCGTCAAGCTGCACCTCCAAGGCAGGGAAGAGGTCGGAGAAGGTGGTTCCGCCGAATCCTTCGGACAGACCGCCCCGGTCTCCCATGAGACCCAAGGCCTTGTTGATCCCTTGGGCCACATGGGGCAGCACCTCGTCCTGGAAGGACGGGTTGGTCATCTCATATTGCTTCTGCAAGAAAAAGGAAAAATGAATCAGGCCGCTCGGGCTGAACAAAAGGGACCGCATGGTCTTTTGAAAAACTCACCGCCACGACTTCTTGAAGCCGCGCGTTCTCTTCTCGAAGCCGCGTGTTCTCCGCGGCCTGTTCCTCGTATTTCCTCTCCAGATGTTTCTGAGCAGAAACTAGCCGCTTATACGACAAGGCCATAAAGTGGTTGGCCGAAAATCCCCAGGCGCCGTCTTGAGCCGCTAGCCGGGGGAGCTCTTCTTCTGGGGTTCTCATCAGTTTCCTTAAGGTCTTTCGACCATACAAGGCGGCCCCGGCGGCTAGGGCATGGCGTTCAATTTTTTCGCTCCCCCAGGGAGGGAGAGCGGTGGATACCCGGATCCGACTTCCATCCCTATGCCAAAGGACGGTCGGGTTGCCCTGCAGGTCGGGCGGGTTCCCACTTGAACGAAGGATTTCGTAGTCGTCAGAAGAGGTCGGGCCCTCTTCCTCCGAGGATGGCGACCTCTTTCGCCGCTGCCTCTTCTCCCTCTGGGTTAAAACTGGGCCGGCCGGCGTGACCGGCTTGTTCGCTGGAACGATATGGGCGGCTGCAAAATAAAATCAAGAGTATAAGTAAAGAAGGCCGCGCGGTCATATAAAGGCGGTCTAGAAGAACTTACTATGTTCGGGGAGGATATTCTCAAGCTCCGAGAAAAGCGGGATGTAGTGGTTGATATCAAGCCGCTCCTTCTCAAGGAACGCGAAGGTGTCCGCCTCGATCTTGCCGACCTGGGGGATCTGGAAAACTTCTTCCCCCCGGACTTGCGGGTTGGTTTGTAACAGCCCGAAGTCACCTTCGAGCATTACAAACCGCTCCGACCAGTCGGAGACTTTGTTCGCCAGGTTAACAACCTTCAGCCCGAGGCAGCTGAAGTAGAGGTGACCTCTGTAAGTCGAAGTCCCCGAGTCGGATACTGCCCGCACCGAGAAGAACTTCCTGAACAAGTCGATGGAGAATCTAGTTCGCTCGAACCGCAGATAGGAGATGAAGCTGTACATTGAAGCGATCGAGTTCGGCGGAAGCTGACCGGGCACAACCCCGTAGTGGTCGAAAATGGCTATGACTTCAAGCGGCAGTGGAAACTTGAAGCCATATTCGAAGTGGTCAACTGGGATGGCGATCTGGTGCGAACTGGAAGAGTTAATCCGCTCGTCGCGCAAAGGAAGCCGCGCGAGCAGATTGCTCCCTACCATGTGTCTGGCAATGAAATCATCTAGTTCGTTCTGAGTAAGGCGGCATTCCGGATGGTCCGCCGAATGGAATGCCAAGGCCGCGTCAGCTCGGACGGCTTTAACTTTAACAGGTCGCTGCGACTTGTTCTTGGATCGCGCCATCTGGAAATCGTGAGAATGACTTCGGCAAATTCTATACTTATAGATTTCTATGATCTGTGAATAGTAAAATCATGTCACGGCTATACATTCTGACCGCGCGGTCAATGACCTATGTGGTTAGATTCACCAGAAATATGAAAGAAGCAAAGGCATCCAGAAAAAACAGAAATAAGCATACATCACAGTTCGCCCGACCGGAAAATAGTTCGAATGAAACATAAGATTTAAACAAGGCATAAAGTACAGCGGTTAAAACAAGAGACCGCGCGAGTTGTTCAAATAAAAGACAAGAATAGAGAAGAACATTGTCCAGATCAACAAGCCACATTCATAATACAAGTTATATTCAAATATTGGTCACGGCTGACGGCGCTCTGGGGAGGCATCCTCTCTATGAAGTCGTGCGACCTGGTCACTTGTGGTGTTCAGGAGAGAATAAATTTGGCTGGTATGATAATGGAGGTAGTTGATTGTACTATGAAGCCGCCCGGCATCCCTTTCAACCCGCGAGGCGGCAATCATACGGGGGACTGCAGCGGCCTCATCAACCATTGGATCAGCCGCCCGAACCAGGGGAGGATTCGAGCCCGCCCCAACAGTCGGGCGGCCAATAACCACCATCGCATCATTCATATTTCGCCGACTCGCAGCGACCTCTCTGGTTAATCGCAGGAACTTTTCCTGGTAATACTTTGAGTCGCCCTCAGATTTCGCGGACGCTCTCTTCTCTTTCTCCAGCTGGGCGGTCAGAGCAGCGACTTGTGCTACCTTGGCCCTCTTCTCGGCCTCCACTGCTACCCGCGCGGCCTCCAGCTGAGCCTTCAGCGCCTCTTCAGCCTTCATCCTCGCAACTCGCTCAGCCTCCAGAGCGGTCCGAGTAGCGGCCTCCCGGTCTTCGATCTCTTTCAAGCGGGCTCGCAGGGTGGCCAGATCCCCTTCGAGATGTTCGAGAAGTTGTGGCCCTTCCTGCGAAGTTGTTGCGCGGATCGATGCCAGGGGAACCAATGGAGGTAGGCTGGCCACAAGGTCGCCCGGCTTCACAGTCTGATCGTTGCTATCTGCAAAAGGCCGCGCGGTCATAAAAAATAAAAGCATGCAGGGTTGAATATATACAGCAATGGACATAAATAAAAGATCAGTGCCTAGGCGCGCAGGCCGCTTAGGCTGTTTTGGGTCTAACCGCCGTTGTAGCTCATGCAAGAATCTCTCCTTACTCTGCCTAGCGGAAGAAGACCAGGCCGCCATAGGGAAAAAGCTCGTCGGCGGGGTCAATAACTTATTTCGAAGAGGCCGTGGAATGAAGAAACGGACAGATTTACGATCCGCGGGGCTCGTACCTGGCGCGAAGAGACCAGACCGCAGCGGCTTGTTTAAAGCCCGGTCCGCCTTTTCCTTCTTCACCACCACTATCTCCTCCCCGGTCATTGCCGGGGGAACCTTCTCCTGCGCCTTCAGCACCTCCCCAAGCTCCATCGCTTTCCGCTCAACCTCCAAGGCGGTCCGGGCAGCGGCTTCTCGCTCTTCGGCCTCGGTCTGATCGGTCTCGGCGGGGCGGCCTGAGTTATCAGCAGTTCGGGCGGTTTGATCTGAGGCCGGCGGGCTGTCAAGGAGCTGGTCCCGCTTCACCAGCTCATCCATATCTCTGAAAATCCCATTAAAGGATAGACTACTCGCCGAGTCCGGAATCAGTTCGCCCGGCTTCGTATCAGGGGTAGCCGATGGGTCATTCAACTTTTTGGGTGGAGGAGTCATGAGGCCCAATTCCTCCTTTAGTCGCGAGTTGGTCTGAAGGAGGGATTCGGTCGGTTTCTTAAGGGCCGCCCTTTCCTTAGCGGCTAGCCTCTTGACCTTCTTTGTTATCCGCTCGGTCACGGACCCGGTCTGCTTCCTCTTCCTTTCTCTCTTACCCGGAGCTGGGTGAACTTCTTTCAGGGGGCTGGGATAATCATCCACGGACAGAGGAGTATTCGGTTCGCCCGTCCTGGGGGAACTAACCGCCCCTTCCTCTAGATCCCTGACAAGCAGGTGAGGGTTCCCGGATGGGGTGATTTCCACTCCAAACGAGGCGGTTTCGCCGACCTTCTTCGAAGGGCTGTCTGAAACAACTTTCTCAGAAGTGGCGGCCACCTCTTTGCTCGGCAAGCTAGCGGTCTGTTGGTTGAGGTCGCTGGGAGGGATCGACGAGACATCGGGGGGAGGCCCCGAGCTGTTCACCACGGGCTCTGCAGAAGTTTTGGGAGTTGATAAATCTACGACTGGCTTGAGGCTAGCCGCTGCGGCCTTCTCAGCCCGCTTCCTCTTCTTCCGATCTTTCCGGTCTTGCTTCTCTTTCTCCTTGTCCGGCTTCTCCAACGGTTCGCGCCTCTTATCTTCCGCCCTCCTCTGGTCTCCGTTGGGATCCACGCGGTCTAGCACGGCGTCCAGGAAGTCCATTACTGAAGAATTGCCGGTCTTAAAAATTCTGACCGCAACCGGCGAGTAATATCCCGTGATTTCAGAAAAAGCAACGCAGAATGAATTCTCTGGCTCTCTTATAGAATTCAAGGCAAGTCGGATGCGGTCTCCCGGTCAAAGCTAATATTTTCGAAATCCTCTGAGATTTGAAAATATGCGGGGATTATGTTTGCCCGGAAAACCGCTTCTCGGTTTGAACCATTATCAGACCTCTCGGACTCCTGGGCTAAGCCGCTGGGTCCTGGAATCGGCGGTTCTCAGTTCAGGAAGGGCCAGGCCGGGCGGCCTGGTGTCATTTCCGGATCGCCCCCAAAGGGATAAGATCGTCAAAGAGCCAAGGCAAGAAGTTCATCCGCGGTCTCAGCCAGAAGGCCGCGCGGGTTGTCCCATAGAAACTCGAAGTTCCAGCCCCGAAGAACAGGCCGGGGCTCCAGATCGAAGGCTATCCAAGTTACCTCTTGAAGATCGGCTAAGTCATGACCAGAAGGCAGACCGCGGCCTCAATCTCCAAACCGCGCGGTCTGCATTATTGACTTGGTCCCGGTGTCCTCAGCCGCAAGCAAGACAGGTCGGGAAGGCAGGCCGTCAGATCGCGCGGCCTCTTTCTTTTTCTTCTTTGTGTATCCCGTCACCGCCTGCCCGTTTCTCCTGTACCCGGGCAGGAGGTTATTTTATCCCTGCCCAATCGGGCAGGCCCCCAAGCCTATAAATAGGGGGCGGCACTGTTCACAAGACACGCACACTCGAATCCAAGAGCTCGCTTGTCTGAGCTCCGGTCTCGAGTTTCAGGTCTTGCGAACTGTTCGACCGGCCGGCTTCTGTTCTTTCACATTTGTAACCGCTTCTTTTCAATCAAAGGAAAGCCCGTCGCAGGAGTGGCATTTGCCGCAACGGGCGAAGTCTGGCCTCGACCGCTGCTAGCGGTCTGAATTCTCTAACTAAATAGTAACTGATAGTCCGCAACCCTCGTTTTCCTTCGGAGGCGCACTTTTGAATCGAACAATGCGGGTTGTAGTGAAAACGAGAGATTTAGCTCCAAATGACACTCAAACTATAAACCGCAACAACTTTTGATGCGGTTGTCTTATTTTACCCCCACAACACCTTTTCGGAATAATCTTGGAGCACTACATTCATTGGAGCACAAGTTTTACCCATTCAAGTTCATTTACTTGTCGATATATAGCGAGTTGCAGCGGTAATGCGAAATTTAGCTCCAAATGACACCTAAACTTCTAACATCCATAACTTTTAATTTTTATGTTTGAGTTTTGCCCATAACACCTTTTCGGAATATGCTCGGAGGCATACATCCAATGGAGCGCAATTTTAAACCATACTAGCTCATTTTAGTGGTCAATATACAGCAGGTTGCAATGGCAATGAGGCATTTAGCTCCCCTTTACACATTAACTGTAACAACCATAACTTTTGATCTGATTGTTTGATTTTTGCGCACAATACCTTTTTGGAATGAGCTCGGCCCTACATCCAATGGAGAACAAGTTTTTCCCATTCCAATTTGTTATTGGTCAATATACAATGGGTTGGTAATAAGGTATTTAGCTCGAAAGGAGACCTAAACTTCAAACGTCCATAACTTTTGATCTGGTTGTCCGATTTTCACCCACAATACCTTTTCGGAATGAGATCAGAGCCCTAAATCCAATGGAGAACAGTCTAAACCCATTCCAGCTCGTTTAGAGGTCGATATACAGCGAGATTTAGTGGAAATACGAGATTACGCTCCAAATGACACTCAAACTTAAAACCGCAACAACTTTTGATGCGGTTGTCTTATTTTACCCCCACAATGCCTTTTCGGAATAATCTTGGAGCACTACAATCATTGGAGCACAAGTTTTACCCATTCCAGTTCATTTCGTTGTCGATATATAGCGGGTTGCAGCGGTAATGCGAAATTTAGTTCCAAATGTCATTTAAACTTCTAACAGCCATAACTTTTGATTTTTATGTTTGATTTTTGCCCACAACACCTTTTCGATATATGCTCGGAGGCATACATCCAATGGAGCACAATTTTAAACCATTCCAACTCATTTTGTGGTCAATATACAGCGGGTTGCAATGACAATGAGGGATTTAGCTCCTATTTACACATTAACTGTAACAGCCATAACTTTTGATCTGGTTATTTGATTTTTGCGCATACCACCTTTTTGGAATGAGCTCGGGCCCTACATCCAATGGAGAACATGTTTTTTCCCATTCCAAGTTGTTATTGGTCAATATACAGTGGGTTGGTAATAAGGTATTTAGCTCGAAAGAAGACCTAAACTTCAAACGTCCATAACTTTTGATCCGATTGTCCGATTTTCATCCACAATACCTTTTCGGAATGAGATCAGAGCTCTAAATCCAATGGAGAACAATCTAAACCCATTCCAGCTTGTTTAGAGGTCGATATACAGCGAGATGTAGTGAAAATATGAGATTATGCTCCAAATGAAACATACACTTCAAAATACTAGAATTTTTAATGCAGGTTGTAGTGAAAATGAGAGATTTTGCTCCAAATGACACTCAAACTTTAAACCGCAACAACTTTTGATGCGATTATCTTATTTTACCCCCACAACACCTTTTCGGAATAATCTTGGAGCACTACATTTATTGGAGCACAAGTTTTACCCATTCCAGTTCATTTCGTTGTCGATATATAGCGGGTTGCAGCGGTAATGCGAAATTTAGCTCCAAATGACACCTAAACTTCTACCAGCCATAACCTTTGATTTTTATGTTTGATTTTTGCCCACAACACCTTTTCGATAGATGCTCAGAGGCATACATCCAATGGAGCACAATTTTAAAACATTCCAGCTCATTTTAGTGGTCAATATACAGCAGGTTGCAATGGCAATGAGGGATTTAGCTCCTCTTTACACATTAATTGTAACAGCCATAAATTTTGATATGGTTATGTGATTTTTGCGCACACCACCTTTTTGGAATGAGCTCGGGCCCTACATCCAATGGAGAACAAGTTTTTCCCATTCCAATTTGTTATTGGTCAATATACAGTGGGTTGGTAATAAGGTATTTAGCTCGAAAGGAGACCTAAACATCAAACGTCCATAACTTTTGATCCGGTTGTCCGATTTTCACCCACAATACCTTTTCTGAATGAGATCGGAGCCCTAAATCCAATGGAGAACAATGTAAACCCATTCCAACTCGTTTATAGGTTGATCTACAGTGAGTTGTAGTGGAAATACGAGATTTTGCTCCAAATGAGACATACACTTCAAAATACCAGATTTTTTTAATGCGGGTTGTAGTGAAAACGAGAGATTTAGCTCCAAATGACACTCAAACTATAAACCGCAACAACTTTTGATGCGGTTGTCTTATTTTACCCCCACAACACCTTTTCGAAATAATCTTGGAGCACTACATTCATTGGAGCACAAGTTTTACCCATTCAAGTTCATTTACTTGTCGATATATAGCGAGTTGCAGCGGTAATGCGAAATTTAGGTCCAAATGACACCTAAACTTCTAACAACCATAACTTTTAATTTTTATGTTTGAGTTTTGCCCATAACACCTTTTCGGAATATGCTCGGAGGCATACATCCAATGGAGCGCAATTTTAAACCATACTAGCTCATTTTAGTGGTCAATATACAGCAGGTTGCAATGGCAATGAGGGATTTAGCTCCCCTTTACACATTAACTGTAACAACCATAACTTTTGATCTGATTATTTGATTTTTGCGCACAATACCTTTTTGGAATGAGCTCGGCCCTACATCCAATGGAGAACAAGTTTTTCCCATTCCAATTTGTTATTGGTCAATATACAGTGGGTTGGTAATAAGGTATTTAGCTCGAAAGGAGACCTAAACTTCAAACGTCCATAACTTTTGATCTGGTTGTCCGATTTTCACCCACAATACCTTTTCGGAATGAGATCAGAGCCCTAAATCCAATGGAGAACAGTCTAAACCCATTCCAGCTCGTTTAGAGGTCGATATACAGCGAGATTTAGTGGAAATACGAGATTATGCTCCAAATGACACTCAAACTTAAAACCGCAACAACTTTTGATGCGGTTGTCTTATTTTACCCCCACAACGCCTTTTCGGAATAATCTTGGAGCACTACAATCATTGGAGCACAAGTTTTACCCATTACAGTTCATTTCGTTGTCGATATATAGCGGGTTGCAGCGGTAATGCGAAATTTAGTTCCAAATGTCATTTAAACTTCTAACAGCCATAACTTTTGATTTTTATGTTTGATTTTTGCCCACAACACCTTTTCGATATATGCTCGGAGGCATACATCCAATGGAGCACAATTTTAAACCATTCCAACTCATTTTGTGGTCAATATACAGCGGGTTGCAATGACAATGAGGGATTTAGCTCCTATTTACACATTAACTGTAACAACCATAACTTTTGATCTGGTTATTTGATTTTTGCGCATACCACCTTTTTGGAATGAGCTAGGGCCCTACATCCAATGGAGAACATGTTTTTCCCATTCCAAGTTGTTATTGGTCAATATACAGTGGGTTGGTAATAAGTATTTAGCTCGAAAGGAGACCTAAACTTCAAACGTCCATAACTTTTGATTCGGTTGTCCGATTTTCACCCACAATACCTTTTCGGAATGAGATTGGAGCCCTAAATCCATTGGAGAACAATATAAACCCATTCCAGCTCGTTTATAGGTTGCTATACAGTGAGTTGTAGTGGAAATACGAGATTTTACTCCAAATGACACATACACTTCAAAATACCAGAATTTTTAATGCAGGTTGTAGTGAAAATGAGAGATTTAGCTCCAAATGACACTCAAACTGTAAACCACAATAACTTTTGATGCGGTTGTCTTATTTTACCCACACAACACCTTTTCGGAATAATCTTGGAACACTACATTCATTGGAGCACAAGTTTTGCCCATTCCAGTTCATTTAGTTGTCGATATATATCCGGTTGCAGCGGTAATGCGAAATATAGCTCCAAATGACACCTAAACTTCTAACAGCCATAACTTTTGATTTTTTATGTTTGATTTTTGCCCATAACACCTTTTCGGAATATGCTCGGAGGCATACATCCAAATGGAGGGCAATTTTAAACCATTCCAGCTCATTTTAGTGGTCAATATACAGCGGGTTTCAATGGCAATGAGAGATTTAGCTCCCCTTTACACATTAACTGTAACAGGCATAACTTTTGATCTGGTTGTTTGATTTTTGCGCACAACACCTTTTTGGAATGAGCTCGGGCCCTACATCCAATGGAGAACAAGTTTTTCCCATTCCAATTTGTTATTGGTCAATATACATTGGGTTGGTAATAAGGTATTTAGCTCGAAAGGAGACCTAAACATCAAACGTCCATAACTTTTGATCCGGTCATCCGATTTTCACCCACAATACCTTTTCGAAATAAGATCAGAGCCCTAAATCCAATGGAGAACAGTCTAAACCCATTCCAGCTCGTTTAGAGGTCGATATACAGCGAGATGTAGTGGAAATACGAGATTATGCTCCAAATGACACATACACTTCAAAATACTAGAATTTTTATTGCGTGTTGTAGTGAAAATGAGAGATTTTGCTACAAATGACAAAACTTTAAACCGCAACAACTTTTGATGCGGTTGTCTTATTTTACCCCCCACAATGCCTTTTTGGAATAATCTTGGAGCACTACATTCATTGGAGCACAAGTTTTACCCATTCCAGTTCATTTCGTTGTCGATATATAGCGGGTTGCAGCGGTAATGCGAAATTTAGTTCGAAATTACACCTAAACTTCTAACAGCCATAACTTTTGATTTTTATGTTTGATTTTTGCCCACAACACCTCTTTGATATATGCTCGGAGGCATACATCCAATGGAGCACAATTTTAAACCATTCCAGCTCATTTTAGTGATCACAATTTTTAACCATTCCAGCACACCACCTTTTTGGAATGAGCTCGGTCCCTACATCCAATGGAGAACAAGTTTTTCCCATTCCAATTTGTTATTGGTCAATATACAGTGGGTTGGTAATAAGGTATTTAGCTCGAAATTAGACCTAAACTTCAAAAGTCCATAACTTTTGATCCGGTTGTCCGATTTTCACCCACAATACCTTTTCGGAATGAGATCGGAGCCCTAAATCCAATGGAGAACAATGTAAACCCATTCCAGCTCGTTTATAGGTTGATATCGTGGCGAAAAGGATTTCACCGACAATCCGCGATCTGAAGGTCGCATGTTTCTGTTGAGTCCGAGATCGCACCTCCGAGGGAAACTGGAGGCTGCGGGTTGCCGGTTACTTTTTGTGTAGAAGAATGAGAACGCTAGCAGCGGTCAAGGCTAGACTTCGCCCACCGCGGCAAATGCCACTCCTGCGACGGGCTTTCCTTTGATTAGAAAGAAGTGGTTACAGCGGGCTGCGAGTGCAGGAAAAGAGAAGCCGGCCGGTCAGACAGTCCGCAAGACGTGAAACTCGAGACCGCAGCTCAAACAAGCGAGCTCCTGGATTCGAGAGTGCGTGCCTTGTGAACAGTGCCGCCCCCTATTTATAGGCTTGGGGGCCTGCCCGAATGGGCAGGGATAGAATAACCACCTGCCCGGGTACAGGAGAAACGGGCAGGCGGTGACGGGATGCACAAAGAAGAAAAAAGAAAGAAGCCGCGCGGCTTGGCGGCTTGCTTTTCCGACCTGTCTGACCTGAGGCTGAAGATACCGGGACCAAGTCAATGATCCAGACCGAGCGGTCTCTGGCTTGAGACCGCGGTCTGTCTTCTGGACATGGCTTGGCTGATCTTCATAAGGTAACCCAGGTAGTCTCTGATCTGAAACTACGGCTTGTTCTCCGGGTTTGAATCTTGAATCTCTATGGCACAACCCGAGCGGTCTCCTTCCTGAGACCGCGGATAGCCTTCTTACTTTGGCCCTTGACGACCTTCACTCTTGGGGGCGGTCCGAAAATGACGTCAGACCACCCGACCTGGTTTACCTTGAGCTGAGAGCCACTGATCCTGGAACCCAGCGGCCTTGACCCAGCAGTTCGCCCGATCCGAGAATGATCCAACCCGAGAAGCGGTTTTCCGGGTAAACACTCCCCTTTACACATTAACTGTAACAGCCATAACTTTTGATCTGTTTGTTTGATTTTTGCGCACAACACCTTTTTGGAATGAGCTCGGGCACTACATCCAAGGGAGAACAAGTTTTTCCCATTCCAATTTGTTATTGGTCAATATACAGTGTGTTGGTAATAAGGTATTTAGCTCGAAAGGAGACCTAAACTTCAAACGTCCATAACTTTTGATCCGGTTGTCCGATTTTCACCCACAATACCTTTTCGGAATGAGATCAGAGCCCAAAATCCAATGGAGAACAATGTAAACCCATTCCAGCTCGTTTATAGGTTGATACACAGTGAGTTGTAATGGAAATACGAGATTTTGCTCCAAATGACACATACACTTCAAAATACCAGAATTTTTAATGCGGGTTGTAGTGAAAATGAGAGATTTAGCTCCAAATGACACTCAAACTGTAAACCGCAATAACTTTTGATGCGGTTGTCTTATTTTACCCCCACAACACCTTTTCGGAATAATCTTGAAGCACTACATTCATTGGAGCGCAAGTTTTACCCATTCCAGTTCACTTAGTTGTCAATATATAGCGGGTTGCAGCGGTAATGCGAAATTTAGCTCCAAATGACACCTAAACTTCTAACAGCCATAACTTTTGATTTTTATGTTTTATTTTTGCCCATAACACCTTTTCGGAATATGCTCGGAGGCATACATCCAATGGAGCGCAATTTTAAACCATTCCAACTCATTTTAGTGGTCAATATACAGCGGGTTGCAATGGCAATGAGAGACTTAGCTCCCCTTTACACATTAACTGTAACAGCCATAACTTTTGATCTGGTTGTTTGATTTTTGCGCACAACACCTTATTGGAATGAGCTCGGGCCCTACATCAAATGGAGAACAAGTTTTTCCCATTCCAATTTGTTATTGGTCAATATACAGTGGGTTGGTAATAAGGTATTTAGCTCGAAAGGAGACTTAATCTTCAAACGTCAATAACTTTTGATCCGGTTGTCCGATTTTCACCCACAATATCTTTTCGGAATGAGATCGGAGCCCTGAATCCAATGGAGAACAATCTAAACCCATTCCAGCTCGTTTATAGGTTGATATAAAGTGAGTTGTAGTGGAAATATGAGATTTTGCTCCAAATGACACATACACTTCAAAATACCAGAATTTTTAATGCGGGTTGTAGTGAAAAAGAGAGATTTAGCTCCAAATGACACTCAAACTGTAAACCGCAACAACTTTTGATTCGGTTGTCTTATTTTACCCCCACAACACCTTTTCGGAATAATCTTGGAGCACTACATTCATTGGAGCACAAGTTTTACCCATTTCAATTCATTTAGTTGTCGATATATAGCGGGTTGCAGCGGTAATGCAAAATTTAGCTCCAAATGACACCTAAACTTCTAACAGCCATAACTTTTGATTTTTATGTTTGATTTTTGCCCATAACAACTTTTCGGAATATGCTCGGAGGCATACATCCAATGGAGCGCAATTTTAAACCATTCCAGCTCATTTTAGTGGTCAATATACAGCGGGTTGCAATGGCAATGAGGGATTTAGCTCCCCTTTACACATTAACTATAACTGCCATAACTTTTGACCTGTTTGTTTGATTTTTGCGCACAACACCTTTTTGGAATGAGCTCGGGCCCTACATCCAATGGAGAACAAGTTTTTCCCATTCCAATTTGTTATTGGTCAATATACAGTGGGTTGGTAATAAGGTATTTAGCTCGAAAGGAGACCTAAACTTCAAACGTCCATAACTTTTGATCTGGTTGTCCGATTTTCACCCACAATATCTTTTCGGAATAAGATCGGAGCCCTAAATCCAATGGAGAACAATGTAAACCCATTCCAGCTCGTTTATAGGTTGATACACAGTGAGTTGTAGTGGAAATACGAGATTTTGCTCCAAATGACACATACACTTCAAAATACCAGAATTTTTAATGCGGTTTGTAGTGAAAATGAGAGATTTAGCTCCAAATGACACTCAAACTGTAAACCACAACAACGTTTGATGCGGTTGTCTTATTTTACCCCCACAACACCTTTTCGGAATAATCTTGGAGCACTACATTCATTAGAGCACAAGTTTTACCCATTCCAGTTCATTTAGTTGTCGAAATATAGCGGGTTACAGCGGTAATGCGAAATTTAGCTCCAAATGACACCTAAACTTCTAACAGCCATAACTTTTGATTTTTATGTTTGATTTTTGCCCATAACACCTTTTCGGAATATGCTCGGAGGCATACATCCAATGGAAAACAATCTAAACCCATTCCAGCTTATTTTAGTGGTCAATATACAGCGGGTTGCAATGGCAATGAGGGATTTAGCTCCCCTTTAAACATTAACTGTAACAGCCATAACTTTTGATCTGTTTGTTTGATTTTTGCGCACAACACCTTTTTGGAATGAGCTCGGTCCCTACATCCAATGGAGAACAAGTTTTTCCCATTCCAATTTGTTATTGGTCAATATACAGTGGGTTGGTAATAAGGTATTTAGCTCGAAAGGAGACCTAAACTTCAAAAGTCCATAACTTTTGATCCGGTTGTCTGATTTTCACCCACAATACCTTTTCGGAATAAGATCAGAGCCCTAAATCCAACGGAGAACAATCTAAACCCATTCCAGCTCGTTTAGAGGTCGATATACAGCGAGATGTTGTGGAAATACGAGATAATGGTCCAAATGACACATACACTTCAAAATACTAGAATTTTTAATGCGGGTTGTAGTGAAAATGAGAGATTTTGCTCCAAATGACACTCAAACTTTAAACCGCAACAACTTTTGATGCGGCTGTCTTATTTTACCCCCACAACACCTTTTCGGAATAATCTTGGAGCACTACATTCATTGGAGCACAAGTTTTACCCATTCCAGTTCATTTCATTGTCGTTATATAGCGGGTTGCAGCAGTAATACAAAATTTAGCTTCAGATGACACCTAAACTTCTAACAGCCATAACTTTTGATTTTTGCCCACAACACCTTTTCGATATATGCTCGGAGGCATACATCCAATGGAGCCCAATTTTAAACCATTCTAACTCATTTTAGTGGTCAATATACAACGGGTTGCAATGGCCATGAGGGATTTAGCTCCCCTTTACACATTAACTATAACAGCCATAACTTTTAATCTGGTTATTTGATTTTTGCGCACACCACCTTTTGGAATGAGCTCGGACCCTACATCCAATGGAGAACAAGTTTTTCCCATTCCAATTTGTTATTGGTCAATATACAGTGGGTTGGTAATAAGGTATTTAGCTCGAAAGGAGACCTAAACTTCAAACGTCCATAACTTTTGATCCGGTTGTCCGATTTTCACCCACAATACCTTTTCGGAATGAGATCGGAGCCCTAAATCCAATGGAGAACAATATAAACCCATTCCAGCTCGTTTATAGGTTGATATACAGTGATTGGTAGTGGAAATACGAGAATTTGCTCCAAATGACACATACACTTCAAAATACCAGAATTTTTAATGCGGGTTGTAGTGAAAATGAGAGATTTAGCTCCAAATGACACTCAAACTGTAAACCGAAACAACTTTTGATGCTGTTGTCTTATTTTACCCCCACAACACCTTTTCGGAATAATCTTGGAGCACTACATTCATTGGAGCTCAAGTTTTACCCATTCCAGTTCATTTAGTTGTCGTTATATAGCGCTTGCAGCGGTAATGCGAAATTTAGCTCCAAATGACACCTAAACTTCTAACAGCCATAACTTTCTATTTTTATGTTTGATTTTTGCCCATAACACCTTTTCGGAATATGCTCGGAGGCATACATCCAATGTAGCGCAATTTTAAACCATTCTAGCTCATTTTAGTGGTCAATATACAGCGGGTTGCAATGCCAATGAGGGAATTAGCTCCCCTTTACACATTAACTCTAACAGCCATAACTTTTGATCTGGTTGTTTGATTTTTGCGCTCAACACCTTTTTAGAATGAGCTCGGGCCCTACATCAAATGGAGAACAAGTTTTTCCCATTCCAATTTGTTATTGGTCAATATACATTGGGTTGGTAATAAGGTATTTAGCTCGAAAGGAGACCTAATCTTCAAACGTCCATAACTTTTGATCCGGTTGTCCGATTTTCACCCAGAATACCTTTTCGGAATAAGATCGGAGCCCTGAATCCAATGGAGAACAATGTAAACCCATTCCAGCTCGTTTATAGGTTGATATACACTGAGTTGTAGTGGAAATATGAGATTTTCCTCCAAATGACACATACACTTCAAAATACCAGAAATTTTAATGCGGGTTGTAGTGAAAAAGAGAGATTTAGCTCCAAATGACACTCAAACTGTAAACCGCAATAACTTTTGATGCGGTTGTCTTATTTTACCCCCACAACACTTTTTCGGAATAATCTTGGAGCAATACATTCATTGGAGCACAAGTTTTACCCATTCCAGTTCATTTCGTTGTCGATATATAGCGGGTTGCAGCGGTAATGCGAAATTTAGCTCCAAATGACATCTAAACTTCTAACAGCCATAACTTTTGATTTTTATGTTTGATTTTTGCCCACAACACCTTTTCGAATTATGCTCGGAGGCATACATCCAATGGAGCGCAATTTTAAACCATTCCAGCTCATTTTAGTGGTTAATATACAGCGGGTTGCAATGGCAATGGGGGATTTAGCTCCCCTTTACACATTAACTGTAACAGCCATAACTTTTGATCTGTTTGTTTGATTTTTGCGCACAACACCTTTTTGGAATGAGCTCGGGCACTACATCCAATGGAGAACAAGTTTTTCCCATTCCAATTTGTTATTGGTCAATATACAGTGGGTTGGTAATAAGGTATTTAGCTCGAAAGGAAACCTAAACTTCAAACGTCCATAACTTTTGATCCGGTTGTCCGATTTTCACCCACAATACCTTTTCTGAATGAGATCAGAGCCCTAAATCCAATGGAGAACAATGTAAACCCATTCCAACTCGTTTATAGGTTGATCTACAGTGAGTTGTAGTGGAAATACGAGATTTTGCTCCAAATGAGACATACACTTCAAAATACCAGATTTTTTTAATGCGTGTTTGCCCGGAAAACCGCTTCTCGGTTTGAACCATTATCAGACCGCTCGGACTCCTGGGCTAAGCCGCTGGGTCCTGGAATCGGCGGTTCTCAGTTCAGGAAGGGCCAGGCCGGGCGGCCTGGTGTCATTTCCGGATCGCCCCCAAAGGGATAAGATCGTCAAAGAGCCAAGGCAAGAAGTTCATCCGCGGTCTCAGCCAGAAGGCCGCGCGGGTTGTCCCATAGAAACTCGAAGTTCCAGCCCCGAAGAACAGGCCGGGGCTCCAGATCGAAGGCTATCCAAGTTACCTCTTGAAGATCGGCTAAGTCATGACCAGAAGGCAGACCGCGGCCTCAATCTCCAAACCGCGCGGACTGCATTATTGACTTGGTCCCGGTGTCCTCAGCCGCAAGCAAGACAGGTCGGGAAGGCAGGCCGTCAGATCGCGCGGCCTCTTTCTTTTTCTTCTTTGTGTATCCCGTCACCGCCTGCCCGTTTCTCCTGTACCCGGGCAGGAGGTTATTTTATCCCTGCCCAATCGGGCAGGCCCCCAAGCCTATAAATAGGGGGCGACACTGTTCACAAGACACGCACACTCGAATCCAAGAGCTCGCTTGTCTGAGCTCCGGTCTCGAGTTTCAGGTCTTGCGAACTGTTCGACCGGCCGGCTTCTGTTCTTTCACATTTGTAACCGCTTCTTTTCAATCAAAGGAAAGCCCGTCGCAGGAGTGGCATTTGCCGCGACGGGCGAAGTCTGGCCTCGACCGCTGCTAGCGGTCTGAATTCTCTAACTAAATAGTAACTGATAGTCCGCAACCCTCGTTTTCCTTCGGAGGCGCACTTTTGAATCGAACAGAAACACGCGACCTTCAGATCGCAGACTGTCAGCGAAATCCTTGGTTCAGAATGTCAGACCGCCAGCTCCCTCCAAGAGACCGATCCGACCACAGTGAAGACTCTTTGTGGGAAGCTCTGGAGCAGACAAAGAGAGAGGCCGACCAGGCTCGGCAGGCGACTGATCAGCGTCTGGACGCGATCACTCAGGCCCTAACTCTACTAACCGAGCGGTTAGCCCCTCAGCAGGCCGCGGCTCACCAGGCGGTCACTCCTGTTTTACCTCCTCCACCTCCATACCCGTTCGCGCAAGTCGCTCATTCCCGACCACCACAAGAAGGTTCCGCGGACCGGCCGAATTTCTACCAAGAGGCCGCGCGATGTATGCCAGCTCGGGTCCTTGACTTTCAAGGGGCGACCTCTCAGGCCGCTCATTTTCCCTATCCGCCTGAGGTCGCCGCCTTCCAATCATATCCGGCTGGAGCACCTGCCCGCTCCTATCATGCGGCCTGTCCGCCAATGACCGCAGCCGAGATCCCTTATAACCCTGCTTTCCCTCTGTACGAGGATGCCGAGGAGAGTTCTCCCTTCACCGACGAAATCCGAGGAGAGCCGGCCCCAAACAACTTTCGAGAACCACGTATGTCAGCATATAGTGGGGAGTCCGATCCAGCAATACACCTCCAGGCATTTGAATCGGCTGTTGCTCTGAGGACCATCACTGATGCAACAAAGTGCAAGCTCCTGGTGACATCCTTTGATGGGCAGGCCAGAGAATGGTTCTATGGATTGCATCCTCGATCTATCAGATGCTTTGCGGAGTTGCGTAGAGAATTTCTGCTTCGATTCTCTACCTCTAAGAAGAGGAAGAATGGTCCGGCAGCCCTATTCGAGATACGACAGCAAGAAAACGAAACGTGGGCCCGTTTCGTCGATCGTTTCCAAAGGGAAATAATGGAGGTACAAAACGTCGATCCGGAGTTATATAGGGTCGCACTAATGCATGGCCTTAGGGAGGGGCCGCTGAAGTTTGAAGCCCAAATCAGGGAACCAAAGACATATCAAGAAATGATTAGTCTGGCAAACAAATTTATCAGGGGGGAAAAGACTAATCCGGGTTACGTTGCCAAGTTGCTCAGCGACAACGATCAGTTCAATTCTGCATCAACCCATCAGCAACGTTATAATCACTCGTCTCGGCCTGATTTCGAGCCTCGGGCTCAAAGGGGAAGGAATCTTAAGCCCAAGCAACCATTCATTGGCCATCAACGGTTTCAAGATCAGAAACCGCCGTTGGCCATCGCACCCACTCAACCCATGGGAGTTCCGCAAATCATGCCCGTATATCTGCCACAATACATCGCACAACCATCTCCACCTATCCCATCCATCCGATATGATGAATCACAAGATTCATTCACCCACTCAACGTCACCATGAATGAGGTCGTGCAGATTCTTCAGAAGAGGCCTGACTTTAAAAGGCCCCCTCCTTTGAAATCAGAAGTTCGCAATCGGAACCCAAACCTTTATTGTGAATATCATAAAGAAGAGGGGCATCAGACTGAGGATTGCCGGGCCCTCCGGTGGTTGATAGAAAAACTCCTGAAAGAGGGAAAGCTTCGGGGGTTGATTCGGCAAGAAACTCCGGTTGAACCGCGAGCTGAGAAGAAGAAGGAGGCAGTCGAAGTAACATGGGAGTGTGCTGATGTAGAGGAGGCCGGTGGTTATGGGGATATACATCCCGCAGCCGAATGCATAGAGGTGAATGATGTTGGCTCTCTCGGCAACATCTATTGCATCCATGGTTGTCAAAATTTGGTCTTCCATCAGGGGAGTAACCTCAGAACTTTTTCATCCGGCAACAGAGGAGACCAGAGAAGAAGCTCATGCAGATCGATCAGCATCCTTCCTGGAAAGACCCCTACGATTGTTTCTGACAAAAGGAGAATACATCCTCAATCAGGACAAAAATAGGTTCAGAAGAAAGGGGCGTCTTACTACTACTTGATAGCAGAGTCTTGTACGAAAAACTTTGATTTCTCCCTCGGCACGGTGCGCTTCATAGAGGAGATCCCGGTCATACTTCGGAAGTTCATTCTGGGGAGTGTGGTAGCCATTCAGGGGCGAAACCTTAGAAAAAAGATCCTGCGGCAAGGATACTTCTGGCCAACCATGAGAAGGATGCTGAAGCATTCGCCAAGCGATGTGTCCAGTGCCAAAAGTTCGCTCCTCTTCAACATTTGCCTGCTCAGTCACTCAGGTCATAACTGCGCCATGGCCTTTTTTGTATGGGGAATGGATCTTATGGGGCCTTTCCCATTGGCCAGCGGACAACGTCGCTTTTATCCTGGTAATGATCGATTATTTCAGTAAGTGGTCGAAGCAAAAGCATTAGCAAGAACTACCACCCAATTGTCAGAAAACTTCGTCTGGGAGAAATTATCTGCCGACATGGAATTCCGTTGGCAATCGTCACCGATAATGGCCACAATTCCACAATCCGAGATGATAAGCTTCTGTGATCAGATAGGAATTGATCTTCGGTTGCCTCAGTACACCATCCAATGACCAATGGTCAAGTGGAGGCGGCAACAGGCAATTCTGCAGCTTTTGATGAAAGAGTCTTGAACCAGAAAGGGAATTGGGCGGACCAACTTCCTTCCATCCTGTGGACCCTTCGTAACTACTCCGTCCTCGCTACCCCGGGGAGACACCTTTCAAATTATCTCATGGCTCGGAAGCTGTTGTCCCCTGTGAATTCGAGGTCTCCTCCGAGGGTTATTTACGCCAAAGAAGGAGGAGAATCCTGATAGATGAAAATGGTGAGGCCCTCATGCTAATCTAGATCTAATCGAGGAACTTCAGATGAAGCAACAATCAGGCAGGAAGAAGTTAAAAGGAGAATGGCAAAATATTTGATAAGAATGTCAGAGTGAAGCAGTTTGTAGTCGGGATTTGGTGTTAAAAAAGGTGGATGCCGCACAGCAGGTCTGGTAATGTTGGAAAGCTGGATCCTAATTGGGCAGGACCTTTCATCATCAAAGAAGTATCTAAGAATGGGCCTACCGTCTCCAAACCAGCGAAGGAGAAGACATCCCACGCACGTGGAGCGGTGACGATCTCAAACGATTCTATCCTTGACCTATTTCTTTTATTCTTTACATCTCTTTTGGTATTGAATGAAAAGCCCTATACTGACATTTCTTCTTGTCTGATGGTTCTCTGCATCATAATACAAACACCATATCTCACTCCCCGAAACCTCTGAGATATCGCCAAATTCTGCTCGAACCCCGCGGATTGTAGTCATAGCGTAAACCCCCCAAGATCGTGTGATGCGGGGAGTTTTCGCACACATGTAGTGTAGCTTGCCAATTCCGCTGCGGTGGTCTTCAGAACTTTGGATCCCGGCCGATATCTGACACACCCCTGCATCAAGGGAGGTCTAGGTGATTGTCAGCTCTATCATGCCCCGAAGGGATATATTTACAGCTTTGATGATCTTTCTGAGGAAAGCAATGTTCGCCGCCGAGGCCACCTGCCCAACTGATCATCATAGTCTGTGACCATCGAATACTCTTAGGTACTCTCGAAACGGTACCTAGTTGGGCCCAACCTGAATTGATCTCTCTGAGGAAAGCAATGTTCGCCGCCGAGGCCCACCTGCCCAATTGATCAACTCGGCTTGTACCCCTAGGCAAGAGAGCGGATGAGTCGTTTACAGCTCTTATGACCACTTGAGGAAAGCAATGTTCGCCGCCAAGGCCCACCTGCCCACTTGGTCATCTGAGTCTGTACATATTTTTTCTTTTTCCCTACAGCTCTTATGACCACTTGAGGAAGCAATGTTCGCCGCCGAGGCCCACACTGCCCACTTGGTCATTTGAGCCTGTAGGATTATTCTTCTTCCCTACAGGGAGGCATTCACTTCTGATGATTTTTTATATGGACCACTCAAGAAAATATTGTTAGAACAGTGCAGGTGTTCGTCTACCCCAATAAAGGGGTTGTGATATTAAGACCGACGGTTGAGTTTTTCAGGCCGATCTCTGTTGAACGGTTCAGGTGTTCGTCTACCCCAATAAAGGGGTTGTGTATTAAGACCGGACTGTCTGAGTTTTTCAGGCCGATCGGTCTGGTTGAACAGGTGCAGGTGTTTCGTCTACCCCAACAAGGGTTGTGGTATTAAGACCATGCGGTCTGAGTATTTCAGGCCGAGCGGTCTGGCTGAACATAAGTTAAGACATCTTTTGAAATTGATCATGTTATTACCAGGGTTATATTCAAACCGGCGGGTATGCCCGTCTTCTATTAAGGAAGTGTTTCTGAATCTGATCGTATGATCGCCCGGGTTGCACTCTAACCGGGCGGATCCGACCGTTTATAGTCAAAATTCCAGAACTGATTACCTGATTGCCCGGGTCGCATTCGAACCGGGCGGGTTCATCCATCCTTTATAAAATCGGATATTTTTTAAGCTAACTATATGATCGCTCGGGTTACATTTTTGATCGAATTGGATCTATCTATCTCTTCGTTCTATCAAGCTAGTATTTTCTGGATCTGGCTATATAATCCGGTTGAATTTTAAACCGGCCGGGCATTATCTATCCCTGAATGAATAAACAGAATTGGATATCCCTGGATCTGAATACGTGATCGCTCGGATTGTGTTCTAACCGATCAGGTTAAGCTATTTCTTAGCAAAAGTTATCTTTAGACATGATGGATTATTCGCCAGAGCTGAATTCGAACCGCGTGAAAGATTGTGATTCATTACTTATAGCAGCAAGTATTTATATCTAAAGAAGCCGCGCGGTCCGAATTATGGTCGCATGAATCTATCTGTCATTAGAGATCGAATATCCTGAGATCCAAATATATACCGCGCGGGTTGAACAAAGGATCGTCGAAGACAATCAATCATCACTTGTGCTCAGGCCAGGATGTCCGCACGGTTAGATCATAAAGAGTAAAGAAAAGAGACAAAGAATCACAAGTAAGTAATGATAGAAGGACAATCAGACAGGTAAAAACTTCTATTTCATTTCTCAAAATATGTTTACAAAATATTGACCGCCCGCCAACAAAAAGAGACCGCGGTTACAAAAATTAAAGTTAAAAAACGAGGGCACTAGTCTGCCGATTTCTTCTTCTTCTTCTTGACAGGAGAAATGGGGTCTACGCCATCGATGTCGACCTCCGGCGAATAACCTTCACTTAGCGAAGAGAGCCGGACGAACTACTGTCGCTAGACCGCCCGGTCTTGCTTGCAGAGCCGGTAGATCCAGAGGACAAACTATCCTCATCATCGAAGTCATCAGCATCTCCATCCGCGTCGACCTCTTCAGCGGCTTCATCACTTCCATCGCCTCCTTGATAGAGCACGATCTCCCTGCCCGCGTCGGCTTCGGCCTCCTCGCCCACCTTGGATTTTCCCTTCTTCCTGCGGCTGATTTCGTCAAGCTGCCCTCCAAGGCGGGAAGAGGTCGGAGAAGGTGGTTCCGCCGAATCCTTCGGACAGACCGCCCCGGTCTCCCATGAGACCCAAGGCCTTGTTGATCCCTTGGGCCACATGGGGCAGCACCTCGTCCTGGAAGGACGGGTTGGTCATCTCATATTGCTTCTGCAAGAAAAAGGAAAATGAATCAGGCCGCTCGGGCTGAACAAAAGGGACCGCATGGTCTTTTGAAAAACTCACCGCCACGACTTCTTGAAGCCGCGTGTTCTCTCTTCTCGAAGCCGCGTGTTCTCCGCGGCCTGTTCCTCGTATTTCCTCTCCAGATGTTTCTGAGCAGAAACTAGCCGCTTATACGACAAGGCCATAAAGTGGTTGGCCGAAAATCCCCAGGCGCCGTCTTGAGCCGCTAGCCGGGGGAGCTCTTCTTCTGGGGTTCTCATCAGTTTCCTTAAGGTCTTTCGACCATACAAGGCGGGCCCCGGCGGCTAGGGCATGGCGTTCAATTTTTCGCTCCCCCAGGGAGGGAGAGCGGTGGATACCCGGATCCGACTTCCATCCCTATGCCAAAGGACGGTCGGGTTGCCCTGCAGGTCGGGCGGGTTCCCACTTGAATGAAGGATTTCGTAGTCGTCAGAAGAGGTCGGGCCCTCTTCCTCCGAGGATGGCGACCTCTTTCGCCGCTGCCTCTTCTCCCTCTGGGTTAAAACTGGGCCGGCCGGCGTGACCGGCTTGTTCGCTGGAACGATATGGGCGGCTGCAAAATAAAATCAAGAGTATAAGTAAAGAAGGCCGCGCGGTCATATAAAGGCGGTCTAGAAGAACTTACTATGTTCGGGGAGGATATTCTCAAGCTCCGAGAAAAGCGGGATGTAGTGGTTGATATCAAGCCGCTCCTTCTCAAGGAACGCGAAGGTGTCCGCCTCGATCTTGCCGACCTGGGGGATCTGGAAAACTTCTTCCCCCGGACTTGCGGGTTGGTTTGTAACAGCCCGAAGTCACCTTCGAGCATTACAAACCGCTCCGACCAGTCGGAGACTTTGTTCTCCAGGTTAACAACCTTCAGCCCGAGGCAGCTGAAGTAGAGGTGACCTCTGTAAGTCGAAGTCCCCGAGTCGGATACTGCCCGCACCGAGAAGAACTTCCTGAACAAGTCGATGGAGAATCTAGTTCGCTCGAACCGCAGATAGGAGATGAAGCTGTATATTGAAGCGATCGAGTTCGGCGGAAGCTGACCGGGCACAACCCCGTAGTGGTCGAAAATGGCTATGACTTCAAGCGGCAGTGGAAACTTGAAGCCATATTCGAAGTGGTCAACTGGGATGGCGATCTGGTGCGAACTGGAATAGTTAATCCGCTCGTCGCGCAAAGGAAGCCGCGCGAGCAGATTGCTCCCTACCATGTGTCTGGCAATGAAATCATCTAGTTCGTTCTGAGTAAGGCGGCATTCCGGATGGTCCGCCGAATGGAATGCCAAGGCCGCGTCAGCTCGGACGGCTTTAACTTTAACAGGTCGCTGCGACTTGTTCTTGGATCGCGCCATCTGGAAATCGTGAGAATGACTTCGGCAAATTCTATACTTATAGATTTCTATGATCTGTGAATAGTAAAATCATGTCACGGCTATACATTCTGACCGCGCGGTCAATGGCCTATGTGGTTAGATTCACCAGAAATATGAAAGAAGCAAAGGCATCCAGAAAAAACAGAAATAAGCATACATCACAGTTCGCCCGACCGGAAAACAGTTCGAATGAAACATAAGATTTAAACAAGGCATAAAGTACAGCGGTTAAAACAAGAGACCGCGCGAGTTGTTCAAATAAAAGACAAGAATAGAGAAGAACATTGTCCAGATCAACAAGCCACATTCATAATACAAGTTATATTCAAATATTGGTCACGGCTGACGGCGCTCTGGGGAGGCATCCTCTCTATGAAGTCGTGCGACCTGGTCACTTGTGGTGTTCAGGAGAGAATAAATTTGGCTGGTATGATAATGGAGGTAGTTGATTGTACTATGAAGCCGCCCGGCATCCCTTTCAACCCGCGAGGCGGCAATCATACGGGGGACTGCAGCGGCCTCATCAACCATTGGATCAGCCGCCCGAACCAGGGGAGGATTCGAGCCCGCCCCAACAGTCGGGCGGCCAATAACCACCATCGCATCATTCATATTTCGCCGACTCGCAGCGACCTCTCTGGTTAATCGCAGGAACTTTTCCTGGTAATACTTTGAGTCGCCCTCAGATTTCGCGGACGCTCTCTTCTCTTTCTCCAGCTGGGCGGTCAGAGCAGCGACTTGTGCTACCTTGGCCCTCTTCTCGGCCTCCACTGCTACCCGCGCGGCCTCCAGCTGAGCCTTCAGCGCCTCTTCAGCCTTCATCCTCGCAACTCGCTCAGCCTCCAGAGCGGTCCGAGTAGCGGCCTCCCGGTCTTCGATCTCTTTCAAGCGGGCTCGCAGGGTGGCCAGATCCCCTTCGAGATGTTCGAGAAGTTGTGGCCCTTCCTGCGAAGTTGTTGCGCGGATCGATGCCAGGGAACCAATGGAGGTAGGCTGGCCACAAGGTCGCCCGGCTTCACAGTCTGATCGTTGCTATCTGCAAAAGGCCGCGCGGTCATAAAAAATAAAAGCATGCAGGGTTGAATATATACAGCAATGGACATAAATAAAAGATCAGTGCCTAGGCGCGCAGGCCGCTTAGGCTGTTTTGGGTCTAACCGCCGTTGTAGCTCATGCAAGAATCTCTCCTTACTCTGCCTAGCGGAAGAAGACCAGGCCGCCATAGGGAAAAAGCTCGTCGGCGGGGTCAATAACTTATTTCGAAGAGGCCGTGGAATGAAGAAACGGACAGATTTACGATCCGCGGGGCTCGTACCTGGCGCGAAGAGACCAGACCGCAGCGGCTTGTTTAAAGCCCGGTCCGCCTTTTCCTTCTTCACCACCACTATCTCCTCCCCGGTCATTGCCGGGGAACCTTCTCCTGCGCCTTCAGCACCTCCCCAAGCTCCATCGCTTTCCGCTCAACCTCCAAGGCGGTCCGGGCAGCGGCTTCTCGCTCTTCGGCCTCGGTCTGATCGGTCTCGGCGGGGCGGCCTGAGTTATCAGCAGTTCGGGCGGTTTGATCTGAGGCCGGCTGGCTGTCAAGGAGCTGGTCCCGCTTCACCAGCTCATCCATATCTCTGAAAATCCCATTAAAGGATAGACTACTCGCCGAGTCCGAAATCAGTTCGCCCGCTTCGTATCAGGGGTAGCCGATGGGTCATTCAACTTTTTGGGTGGAGGAGTCATGAGGCCCAATTCCTCCTTTAGTCGCGAGTTGGACTGAAGGAGGGATTCGGTCGGTTTCTTAAGGGCCGCCCTTTCCTTAGCGGCTAGCCTCTTGACCTTCTTTGTTATCCGCTCGGTCACGGACCCGGTCTGCTTCCTCTTCCTTTCTCTCTTACCCGGAGCTGGGTGAACTTCTTTCAGGGGGCTGGGATAATCATCCACGGACAGAGGAGTATTCGGTTCGCCCGTCCTGGGGGAACTAACCGCCCCTTCCTCTAGATCCCTGACAAGCAGGTGAGGGTTCCCGGATGGGTGATTTCCACTCCAAACGAGGCGGTTTCGCCGACCTTCTTCGAAGGGCTCTCTGAAACAACTTTCTCAGAAGTGGCGGCCACCTCTTTGCTCGGCAAGCTAGCGGTCTGTTGGTTGAGGTCGCTGGGAGGGATCGACGAGACATCGGGGGGAGGCCCCGAGCTGTTCACCACGGGCTCTGCAGAAGTTTTGGGAGTTGATAAATCTACGACTGGCTTGAGGCTAGCCGCTGCGGCCTTCTCAGCCCGCTTCCTCTTCTTCCGATCTTTCCGGTCTTGCTTCTCTTTCTCCTTGTCCGGCTTCTCCAACGGTTCGCGCCTCTTATCTTCCGCCCTCCTCTGGTCTCCGTTGGGATCCACGCGGTCTAGCACGGCGTCCAGGAAGTCCATTACTGAAGAATTGCCGGTCTTAAAAATTCTGACCGCAACCGCGAGTAATATCCCGTGATTTCAGAAAAAGCAACGCAGAATGAATTCTCTGGCTCTCTTATAGAATTCAAGGCAAGTCGGATGCGGTCTCCCGGTCAAAGCTAATATTTTCGAAATCCTCTGAGATTTGAAAATATGCGGGGATTATGTTTGCCCGGAAAACCGCTTCTCGGTTTGAACCATTATCAGACCTCTCGGACTCCTGGGCTAAGCCGCTGGGTCCTGGAATCGGCGGTTCTCAGTTCAGGAAGGGCCAGGCCGGGCGGCCTGGTGTCATTTCCGGATCGCCCCCAAAGGGATAAGATCGTCAAAGAGCCAAGGCAAGAAGTTCATCCGCGGTCTCAGCCAGAAGGCCGCGCGGGTTGTCCCATAGAAACTCGAAGTTCCAGCCCCGAAGAACAGGCCGGGGCTCCAGATCGAAGGCTATCCAAGTTACCTCTTGAAGATCGGCTAAGTCATGACCAGAAGGCAGACCGCGGCCTCAATCTCCAAACCGCGCGGTCTGCATTATTGACTTGGTCCCGGTGTCCTCAGCCGCAAGCAAGACAGGTCGGGAAGGCAGGCCGTCAGATCGCGCGGCCTCTTTCTTTTTCTTCTTTGTGTATCCCGTCACCGCCTGCCCGTTTCTCCTGTACCCGGGCAGGAGGTTATTTTATCCCTGCCCAATCGGGCAGGCCCCCAAGCCTATAAATAGGGGGCGGCACTGTTCACAAGACACGCACACTCGAATCCAAGAGCTCGCTTGTCTGAGCTCCGGTCTCGAGTTTCAGGTCTTGCGAACTGTTCGACCGGCCGGCTTCTGTTCTTTCACATTTGTAACCGCTTCTTTTCAATCAAAGGAAAGCCCGTCGCAGGAGTGGCATTTGCCGCAACGGGCGAAGTCTGGCCTCGACCGCTGCTAGCGGTCTGAATTCTCTAACTAAATAGTAACTGATAGTCCGCAACCCTCGTTTTCCTTCGGAGGCGCACTTTGAATCGAACAATGCGGGTTGTAGTGAAAACGAGAGATTTAGCTCCAAATGACACTCAAACTATAAACCGCAACAACTTTTGATGCGGTTGTCTTATTTTACCCCCACAACACCTTTTCGGAATAATCTTGGAGCACTACATTCATTGGAGCACAAGTTTTACCCATTCAAGTTCATTTACTTGTCGATATATAGCGAGTTGCAGCGGTAATGCGAAATTTAGCTCCAAATGACACCTAAACTTCTAACAGCCATAACTTTTAATTTTTATGTTTGAGTTTTGCCCATAACACCTTTTCGGAATATGCTCGGAGGCATACATCCAATGGAGCGCAATTTTAAACCATACTAGCTCATTTTAGTGGTCAATATACAGCAGGTTGCAATGGCAATGAGGGATTTAGCTCCCCTTTACACATTAACTGTAACAACCATAACTTTTGATCTGATTGTTTGATTTTTGCGCACAATACCTTTTTGGAATGAGCTCGGCCCTACATCCAATGGAGAACAAGTTTTTCCCATTCCAATTTGTTATTGGTCAATATACAATGGGTTGGTAATAAGGTATTTAGCTCGAAAGGAGACCTAAACTTCAAACGTCCATAACTTTTGATCTGGTTGTCCGATTTTCACCCACAATACCTTTTCGGAATGAGATCAGAGCCCTAAATCCAATGGAGAACAGTCTAAACCCATTCCAGCTCGTTTAGAGGTCGATATACAGCGAGATTTAGTGGAAATACGAGATTATGCTCCAAATGACACTCAAACTTAAAACCGCAACAACTTTTGATGCGGTTGTCTTATTTTACCCCCACAATGCCTTTTCGGAATAATCTTGGAGCACTACAATCATTGGAGCACAAGTTTTACCCATTCCAGTTCATTTCGTTGTCGATATATAGCGGGTTGCAGCGGTAATGCGAAATTTAGTTCCAAATGTCATTTAAACTTCTAACAGCCATAACTTTTGATTTTTATGTTTGATTTTTGCCCACAACACCTTTTCGATATATGCTCGGAGGCATACATCCAATGGAGCACAATTTTAAACCATTCCAACTCATTTTGTGGTCAATATACAGCGGGTTGCAATGACAATGAGGGATTTAGCTCCTATTTACACATTAACTGTAACAGCCATAACTTTTGATCTGGTTATTTGATTTTTGCGCATACCACCTTTTTGGAATGAGCTCGGGCCCTACATCCAATGGAGAACATGTTTTTCCCATTCCAAGTTGTTATTGGTCAATATACAGTGGGTTGGTAATAAGGTATTTAGCTCGAAAGAAGACCTAAACTTCAAACGTCCATAACTTTTGATCCGATTGTCCGATTTTCATCCACAATACCTTTTCGGAATGAGATCAGAGCTCTAAATCCAATGGAGAACAATCTAAACCCATTCCAGCTTGTTTAGAGGTCGATATACAGCGAGATGTAGTGAAAATATGAGATTATGCTCCAAATGAAACATACACTTCAAAATACTAGAATTTTTAATGCAGGTTGTAGTGAAAATGAGAGATTTTGCTCCAAATGACACTCAAACTTTAAACCGCAACAACTTTTGATGCGATTATCTTATTTTACCCCCACAACACCTTTTCGGAATAATCTTGGAGCACTACATTTATTGGAGCACAAGTTTTACCCATTCCAGTTCATTTCGTTGTCGATATATAGCGGGTTGCAGCGGTAATGCGAAATTTAGCTCCAAATGACACCTAAACTTCTACCAGCCATAACCTTTGATTTTTATGTTTGATTTTTGCCCACAACACCTTTTCGATAGATGCTCAGAGGCATACATCCAATGGAGCACAATTTTAAAACATTCCAGCTCATTTTAGTGTCAATATACAGCAGGTTGCAATGGCAATGAGGGATTTAGCTCCTCTTTACACATTAATTGTAACAGCCATAAATTTTGATATGGTTATGTGATTTTTGCGCACACCACCTTTTTGGAATGAGCTCGGGCCCTACATCCAATGGAGAACAAGTTTTTCCCATTCCAATTTGTTATTGGTCAATATACAGTGGGTTGGTAATAAGGTATTTAGCTCGAAAGGAGACCTAAACATCAAACGTCCATAACTTTTGATCCGGTTGTCCGATTTTCACCCACAATACCTTTTCTGAATGAGATCGGAGCCCTAAATCCAATGGAGAACAATGTAAACCCATTCCAACTCGTTTATAGGTTGATCTACAGTGAGTTGTAGTGGAAATACGAGATTTTGCTCCAAATGAGACATACACTTCAAAATACCAGATTTTTTTAATGCGGGTTGTAGTGAAAACGAGAGATTTAGCTCCAAATGACACTCAAACTATAAACCGCAACAACTTTTGATGCGGTTGTCTTATTTTACCCCCACAACACCTTTTCGAAATAATCTTGGAGCACTACATTCATTGGAGCACAAGTTTTACCCATTCAAGTTCATTTACTTGTCGATATATAGCGAGTTGCAGCGGTAATGCGAAATTTAGGTCCAAATGACACCTAAACTTCTAACAGCCATAACTTTTAATTTTTATGTTTGAGTTTTGCCCATAACACCTTTTCGGAATATGCTCGGAGGCATACATCCAATGGAGCGCAATTTTTAAACCATACTAGCTCATTTTAGTGGTCAATATACAGCAGGTTGCAATGGCAATGAGGGATTTAGCTCCCCTTTACACATTAACTGTAACAACCATAACTTTTGATCTGATTGTTTGATTTTTGCGCACAATACCTTTTTGGAATGAGCTCGGCCCTACATCCAATGGAGAACAAGTTTTTCCCATTCCAATTTGTTATTGGTCAATATACAGTGGGTTGGTAATAAGGTATTTAGCTCGAAAGGAGACCTAAACTTCAAACGTCCATAACTTTTGATCTGGTTGTCCGATTTTCACCCACAATACCTTTTCGGAATGAGATCAGAGCCCTAAATCCAATGGAGAATAGTCTAAACCCATTCCAGCTCGTTTAGAGGTCGATATACAGCGAGATTTAGTGGAAATACGAGATTATGCTCCAAATGACACTCAAACTTAAAACCGCAACAACTTTTGATGCGGTTGTCTTATTTTACCCCCACAACGCCTTTTCGGAATAATCTTGGAGCACTACAATCATTGGAGCACAAGTTTTACCCATTACAGTTCATTTCGTTGTCGATATATAGCGGGTTGCAGCGGTAATGCGAAATTTAGTTCCAAATGTCATTTAAACTTCTAACAGCCATAACTTTTGATTTTTATGTTTGATTTTTGCCCACAACACCTTTTCGATATATGCTCGGAGGCATACATCCAATGGAGCACAATTTTAAACCATTCCAACTCATTTTGTGGTCAATATACAGCGGGTTGCAATGACAATGAGGGATTTAGCTCCTATTTACACATTAACTGTAACAGCCATAACATTTGATCTGGTTATTTGATTTTTGCGCATACCACCTTTTTGGAATGAGCTAGGGCCCTACATCCAATGGAGAACATGTTTTTCCCATTCCAAGTTGTTATTGGTCAATATACAGTGGGTTGGTAATAAGTATTTAGCTCGAAAGGAGACCTAAACTTCAATCGTCCATAAACTTTTGATTCAGTTGTCCGATTTTCACACACAATACCTTTTCGGAATGAGATTGGAGCCCTAAATCCATTGGAGAACAATATAACCCATTCCAGCTCGTTTATAGGTTGCTATACAGTGAGTTGTAGTGGAAATACGAGATTTTACTCCAAATGACACATACACTTCAAAATACCAGAATTTTTAATGCAGGTTGTAGTGAAAATGAGAGATTTAGCTCCAAATGACACTCAAACTGTAAACCACAATAACTTTTGATGCGGTTGTCTTATTTTACCCACACAACACCTTTTCGGAATAATCTTGGAGCACTACATTCATTGGAGCACAAGTTTTGCCCATTCCAGTTCATTTAGTTGTCGATATATATCCGGTTGCAGCTGTAATGCGAAATATAGCTCCAAATGACACCTAAACTTCTAACAGCCATAACTTTTGATTTTTTATGTTTGATTTTTGCCCATAACACCTTTTCGGAATATGCTCGGAGGCATACATCCAATGGAGGGCAATTTTAAACCATTCCAGCTCATTTTAGTGGTCAATATACAGCGGGTTTCAATGGCAATGAGAGATTTAGCTCCCCTTTACACATTAACTGTAACAGGCATAACTTTTGATCTGGTTGTTTGATTTTTGCGCACAACACCTTTTTGGAATGAGCTCGGGCCCTACATCCAATGGAGAACAAGTTTTTTCCCATTCCAATTTGTTATTGGTCAATATACATTGGGTTGGTAATAAGGTATTTAGCTCGAAAGGAGACCTAAACATCAAACGTCCATAACTTTTGATCCGGTCGTCCGATTTTCACCCACAATACCTTTTCGAAATAAGATCAGAGCCCTAAATCCAATGGAGAACAGTCTAAACCCATTCCAGCTCGTTTAGAGGTCGATATACAGCGAGATGTAGTGGAAATACGAGATTATGCTCCAAATGACACATACACTTCAAAATACTAGAATTTTTATTGCGTGTTGTAGTGAAAATGAGAGATTTTGCTACAAATGACAAAACTTTAAACCGCAACAACTTTTGATGCGGTTGTCTTATTTTACCCCCCACAATGCCTTTTTGGAATAATCTTGGAGCACTACATTCATTGGAGCACAAGTTTTACCCATTCCAGTTCATTTCGTTGTCGATATATAGCGGGTTGCCAGCGGGTTAATGTGAAATTTAGTTCGAAATTACACCTAAACTTCTAACAGCCATAACTTTTGATTTTTATGTTTGATTTTTGCCCACAACACCTCTTTGATATATGCTCGGAGGCCATACATCCAATGGAGCACAATTTTAAACCATTCCAGCTCATTTTAGTGATCACAATTTTTAACCATTCCAGCACACCACCTTTTTGGAATGAGCTCGGTCCCTACATCCAATGGAGAACAAGTTTTTCCCATTCCAATTTGTTTATTGGTCAATATACAGTGGGTTGGTAATAAGGTATTTAGCTCGAAATTAGACCTAAACTTCAAAAGTCCATAACTTTTGATCCGGTTGTCCGATTTTCACCCACAATACCTTTTCGGAATGAGATCGGAGCCCTAAATCCAATGGAGAACAATGTAAACCCATTCCAGCTCGTTTATAGGTTGATATACAGTGAGTTGTAGTGGAAATATGAGATTTTGCTCCAAATGACACATACACTTCAAAATACCAGAATTTTTAATGCGGGTTGTAGTGAAAATGAGAGATTTAGCTCCAAATGACACTCAAACTGTAAACCGCAACAATTTTTGATGCGGTTGTCTTATTTACCCCCACAACACCTTTTCGAATAATCTTCGAGCACAACATTCATTGGAGCACAAGTTTTACCCATTTCAGTTCATTTAGTTGTCGATATATAGCGGGTTGCAGCGGTAATGCGAAATTTGGCGCCAAATGACACCTAAACTTCTAACAGCCATAACTTTTGATTTTTATGTTTGATTTTTGCCCATAACACTTTTTCGGAATATGCTTGGAGGCATACATCCAATGGAGCGCAATTTTAAACCATTCCAGCTCATTTTAGTGGTTAATATACAGCGGGTTGCAATGGCAATGAGGGATTTAGCTCCCCTTTACACATTAACTGTAACAGCCATAACTTTTGATCTGGTTGTTTGATTTTTGCGCACAACACCTTTTTGGAATGAGCTCGGGCCCTACATCCAATGGAGAACAAGTTTTTCCCATTCCAATTTGTTATTGGTCAATATACAGTGGGTTGGTAATAAGGTATTTAGCTCGCAAGAAGACCTAAACATCAAACGTCCATAACTTTTGATCCGGTTGTCCGATTTTCACCCACAATACCTTTTCGAAATAAGATCAGAGCCCTAAATCCAATGGAGAACAGTCTAAACCCATTCCAGCTCGTTTAGAGGTCGATATACAGCGAGATGTAGTGGAAATACGAGATTATGCTCCAAATGACACATACACTTCAAAATACTAGAATTTTTATGCGTGTTGTAGTGAAAATGAGAGATTTTGCTACAATGACAAAACTTTAAACCGCAACAACTTTTGATGCGGTTGTCTTATTTTACCCCCCACAATGCCTTTTTGGAATAATCTTGGAGCACTACATTCATTGGAGCACAAGTTTTACCCATTCCAGTTCATTTCGTTGTCGATATATAGCGGGTTGCAGCGGTAATGCGAAATTTAGTTCCAAATGACACCTAAACTTCTAACAGCCATAACTTTTGATTTTTATGTTTGATTTTTGCCCACAACACCTCTTTGATATATGCTCGGAGGCATACATCCAATGGAGCACAATTTTAAACCATTCCAGCTCATTTTAGTGATCACAATTTTAAACCATTCCAGCACACCACCTTTTTGGAATGAGCTCGGTCCCTACATCCAATGGAGAACAAGTTTTTCCCATTCAAATTTGTTATTGGTCAATATACAGTGGGTTGGTAATAAGGTATTTAGCTCGAAAGGAGACCTAAACTTCAAACGTCCATAACTTTTGATCCGGTTGTCCGATTTTCACCCACAATACCTTTTCGGAATGAGATCGGAGCCCTAAATCCAATGGAGAACAATGTAAACCCATTCCAGCTCGTTTATAGGTTGATATACAGTGAGTTGTAGTGGAAATATGAGATTTTGCTCAAATGACACATACACTTCAAAATACCAGAATTTTTAATGCGGGTTGTAGTGAAAATGAGAGATTTAGCTCCAAATGACACTCAAACTGTAAACCGCAACAATTTTTGATGCGGTTGTCTTATTTTACCCCCACAACACCTTTTCAGAATAATCTTGGAGCACAACATTCATTGGAGCACAAGTTTTACCCATTCCAGTTCATTTAGTTGTCGATATATAGCGGGTTGCAGCGGTAATGCGAAATTTAGCTCCAAATGACACCTAAACTTCTAACAGCCATAACTTTTGATTTTTATGTTTGATTTTTGCCCATAACACCTTTTCGGAATATGCTTGGAGGCATACATCCAATGGAGCGCAATTTTAAACCATTCCAGCTCATTTTAGTGGTCAATATACAGCGGGTTGCAATGGCAATGAGGGATTTAGCTCCCCTTTACACATTAACTGTAACAGCCATAACTTTTGATCTGGTTGTTTGATTTTTGCGCACAACACCTTTTTGGAATGAGCTCGGGCCCTACATCCAATGGAGAACAAGTTTTTCCCATTCCAATTTGTTATTGGTCAATATACAGTGGGTTGGTAATAAGGTATTTAGCTCGCAAGAGACCTAAACTTCAAACGTTCATAACTTTTGATCCGGTTGTCCGATTTTCACCCACAATACCTTTTCGGAATGAGATCAGAGCCCTAAATCCAATGGAGAACAATCTAAACCCATTCCAGCTTGTTTACAGGTCGATATATAGCGAGATGTAGTGGAAATATGAGATTATGCTCCAAATGACACACATTTCAAAATACTAGAATTTTTAATGCGGTTTGTAGTGAAAATGAGAGATTTGCTCCAAATGACACTCAAACTTTAAACCTCAACAACTTTTGATGCGGTTGTCTTATTTTACCCCCACAACACATTTTCGGAATAATCTTGGAGCACTACATTCATTGGAGCACAAGTTTTACCCATTCCAGTCCATTTCGTTGTCGATATATAGCGGGTTGCAGCGGTAATGCGAAATTTAGCTCCAAATGACACCTAAACTTCTAACAGCCATAACCTTTGATTTTTTATGTTTGATTTTTGCCCACAACACCTTTTCGATATATGCTCGGAGGCATACATCCAATGGAGCACAATTTTAAACCATTCCAGCTCATTTTAGTTGTCAATATACAGCGGGTTGCAATGGCAATGAGGGATTTAGCTCCTCTTTACACATTAACTGTAACAGCCATAACTTTTGATCTGGTTATTTGATTTTTGCGCACACCACCTTTTTGGAATGAGCTCAGGCCCTACATCCAATGGAGAACAAGTTTTTCCCATTCCAATTTGTTATTGGTCAATATACAGTGGGTTGGTAATAAGGTATTTAGCTCGAAAAGAGACCTAAACTTCAAACGTCCATAACTTTTGATCCGGTTGTCCGATTTTCACCCACAATACCTTTTCAGAATGAGATCGGAGCCCTAAATCCAATGGAGAACAATGTAAACCCATTCCAGCTCGTTTATAGGTTGATATATAGTGAGTTGTAGTGGAAATACGAGATTTTGCTCCAAATGACACATACACTTCAAAATACAAGAATTTTTAATGCGGGTTGTAGTGAAAATGAGAGATTTAGCTCCAAATGACACTCAAACTGTAAACCGCAACAATTTTGATGCGGTTGTCTTATTTTACCCCCACAACACCTTTTCGGAATAATCTTGGAGCACAACATTCATTGGAGCACAAGTTTTACCCATTCCAGTTCATTTAGTTGTCGATATATAGCGGGTTGCAGCGGTAATGCGAATTTAGCTCCAAATGACACCTAAACTTCTAACAGCCATAACTTTTGATTTTTATGTTTGATTTTTGCCCATAACACCTTTTCGGAATATGCTTGGAGGCATACATCCAATGGAGCGCAATTTTAAACCATTCCAGCTCATTTTAGTGGTCAATATACAGCGGGTTGCAATGGCAATGAGGGATTTAGCTCCCCTTTACACATTAACTGTAACAGCCATAACTTTTGATCTGGTTGTTTTGATTTTTCGCACAACACCTTTTTGGAATGAGCTCGGGCCCTACATCCAATGGAGAACAAGTTTTTCCCATTCCAATTTGTTATTGATCAATATACAGTGGGTTGGTAATAAGGTATTTAGCTCGCAAAGAAACCTAAACTTCAAACGTCCATAACTTTTGATCCGGTTGTCCGATTTTCACCCACAATACCTTTTCGGAATGAGATCAGAGCCCTAAATCCAATGGAGAACAATCTAAACCCATTCCAGCTTGTTTAGAGGTCGATATACAGCGAGATGTAGTGGAAATATGAGATGATGCTCCAAATGACACACATTTCAAAATACTAGAATTTTTAATGCGGGTTGTAGTGAAAATGAGAGATTTGCTCCAAATGACACTCAAACTTTAAACCTCAACAACTTTTGATGCGGTTGTCTTATTTTACCCCCACAACCCATTTTCGGAATAATCTTGGAGCACTACATTCATTGGAGCACAAGTTTTACCCATTCCAGTTCATTTCGTTGTCGATATATAGCGGGTTGCAGCGGTAATGCGAATTTTGCTCCAAATGACACCTAAACTTCTAACAGCCATAACCTTTGATTTTTATATTTGATTTTTGCCCACAACACCTTTTCGATATATGCTCGGAGGCATACATCCAATGGAGCACAATTTTAAACCATTCCAGCTCATTTTAGTGGTCAATATACAGCGGGTTGCAATGGCAATGAGAGATTTAGCTCCTCTTTACACATTAACTGTAACAGCCATAACTTTTGATCTGGTTATTTGATTTTTGCGCACAACACCTTTTTGGAATGAGCTCGGGCACTACATCCAATGGAGAACAAGTTTTTCCCATTCCAATTTGTTATTGGTCAATATACAGTGGGTTGGTAATAAGGTATTTAGCTCGAAAGGAGACCTAAACTTCAAACGTCCATAACTTTTGATCCGGTTGTCCGATTTTCACCCACAATACCTTTTCAGAATGAGATTGGAGCCCTAAATCCATTGGAGAACAATATAAACCCATTCCAGCTCGTTTATAGGTTGCTATACAGTGAGTTGTAGTGGAAATACGAGATTTTGCTCCAAATGACACATACACTTCAAAATACCAGAATTTTTAATGCAGGTTGTAGTGAAAATGAGAGATTTAGCTCCAAATGACACTCAAACTGTAAACCACAATAACTTTTGATGCGGTTGTCTTATTTTACCCACAACACCTTTTCGGAATAATTTTGGAGCACTACATTCATTGGAGCACAAGTTTTACCCATTCAAGTTCATTTACTTGTCGATATATAGCGAGTTGCAGCGGTAATGCGAAATTTAGCTCCAAATGACACCTAAACTTCTAACAGCCATAACTTTTAATTTTTATGTTTGAGTTTTGCCCATAACACCTTTTCGGAATATGCTCGGAGGCATACATCCAATGGAGGGCAATTTTAAACCATTCCAGCTCATTTTAGTGGTCAATATACAGCGGGTTGCAATGGCAATGAGAGATTTAGCTCCCCTTTACACATTAACTGTAACAGGCATAACTTTTGATCTGGTTGTTTGATTTTTGCGCACAACACCTTTTTGGAATGAGCTCGGGCCCTACATCCAATGGAGAACAAGTTTTTCCCATTCCAATTTGTTATTGGTCAATATACATTGGGTTGGTAATAAGGTATTTAGCTCGAAAGGAGACCTAAACATCAAACGTCCATAACTTTTGATCTGGTTGTCCGATTTTCACCCACAATACCTTTTCGGAATGAGATCAGAGCCCTAAATCCAATGGAGAACAGTCTAAACCCATTCCAGCTCGTTTAGAGGTCGATTTTTAGCGAGATTTAGTGGAAATACGAGATTATGCTCCAAATGACACTCAAACTTAAAACCGCAACAACTTTTGATGCGGTTGTCTTATTTTACCCCCACAACGCCTTTTCGGAATAATCTTGGAGCACTACAATCATTGGAGCACAAGTTTTTACCCATTCCAGTTCATTTCGTTGTCGATAAATAGCGGGTTGCAGCGGTAATGCGAAATTTAGTTCCAAATGACATTTAAACTTCTAACAGCCATAACTTTTGATTTTTATGTTTGATTTTTGCCCACAACACCTTTTCGATATATGCTCGGAGGCATACATCCAATGGAGCACAATTTTAAACCATTCCAACTCATTTTGTGGTCAATATACAGCGGGTTGCAATGGCAATGAGGGATTTAGCTCCTATTTACACATTAACTGTAACAGCCATAACTTTTGATCTGGTTATTTGATTTTTGCGCATACCACCTTTTTGGAATGAGCTCGGGCCCTACATCCAATGGAGAACATGTTTTTCCCATTCCATTTGTTATTGGTCAATATACAGTGGTTGGTAATAAGTATTTAGCTCGAAAGGAGACCTAAACTTCAAACGTCCATAACTTTTGATTCGGTTGTCCGATTTTTCACACACAATACCTTTTCGGAATGAGATTGGAGCCCTAAATCCATTGGAGAACAATTAAACCCATTCCAGCTCATTTATAGGTTGATATACAGTGAGTTGTAGTGGAAATACGAGATTTTGCTCCAAATGACACATACAGTTCAAAATACCAGAATTTTTAATGCAGGTTGTAGTGAAAATGAGAGATTTAGCTCCAAATGACACTCAAACTGTAAACCACAATAACTTTTGATGCGGTTGTCTTATTTTACCCACACAACACCTTTTCGAAATAATCTTGGAGCACTACATTCATTGGAGCACAAGTTTTGCCCATTCCAGTTCATTTAGTTGTCGATATATATCGGTTGCAGCGGTAATGCGAAATATAGCTCCAAATGACACCTAAACTTCTAACAGCCATAACTTTTGATTTTTTATGTTTGATTTTTGCCCATAACACCTTTTCGGAATATGCTCGGAGGCATACATCCAATGGAGGGCAATTTTAAACCATTCCAGCTCATTTTAGTGGTCAATATACAGCGGGTTGCAATGGCAATGAGAGATTTAGCTCCCCTTTACACATTAACTGTAACAGGCATAACTTTTGATCTGGTTGTTTGATTTTTGCGCACAACACCTTTTTGGAATGAGCTCGGGCCCTACATCCAATGGAGAACAAGTTTTTCCCATTCCAATTTGTTATTGGTCAATATACATTGGGTTGGTAATAAGGTATTTAGCTCGAAAGGAGACCTAAACATCAAACGTCCATAACTTTTGATCCGGTTGTCCGATTTTCACCCACAATACCTTTTCGAATAAGATCAGAGCCCTAAATCCAATGGAGAACAGTCTAAACCCATTCCAGCTCGTTTAGAGGTCAATATACAGCGAGATGTAGTGGAAATATGAGATTATGCTCCAAATGACACATACACTTCAAAATACTAGAATTTTTATGCGTGTTGTAGTGAAAATGAGAGATTTTGCTACAAATGACAAAACTTTAAACGCAACAACTTTTGATGCGGTTGTCTTATTTTACCCCCCACAATGCCTTTTTGGAATAATCTTGGAGCACTACATTCATTGGAGCACAAGTTTTACCCATTCCAGTTCATTTCGTTGTCGATATATAGCGGGTTGCAGCGGTAATGCGAAATTTAGTTCGAAATTACACCTAAACTTCTAACAGCCATAACTTTTGATTTTTATGTTTGATTTTTGCCCACAACACCTCTTTGATATATGCTCGGAGGCATACATCCAATGGAGCACAATTTTAAACCATTCCAGCTCATTTTAGTGATCACAATTTTAAACCATTCCAGCACACCACCTTTTTGGAATGAGCTCGGTCCCTACATCCAATGGAGAACAAGTTTTTCCCATTCCAATTTGTTATTGGTCAATATACAGTGGGTTGGTAATAAGGTATTTAGCTCGAAATTAGACCTAAACTTCAAACGTCCATAACTTTTGATCCGGTTGTCCGATTTTCACCCACAATACCTTTTCGGAATGAGATCGGAGCCTAAATCCAATGGAGAACAATGTAAACCCATTCCAGCTCGTTTATAGGTTGATATACAGTGAGTTGTAGTGGAAATATGAGATTTTGCTCCAAATGACACATACACTTCAAAATACCAGAATTTTTAATGCGGGTTGTAGTGAAATGAGAGATTTAGCTCCAAATGACACTCAAACTGTAAACCACAACAATTTTTGATGCGGTTGTCTTATTTTACCCCCAACACCTTTTCAGAATAATCTTGGAGCACAACATTCATTGGAGCACAAGTTTTACCCATTCCAGTTCATTTAGTTGTCGATATATAGCGGGTTGCAGCGGTAATGCGAAATTTAGCGCCAAATGACACCTAAACTTCTAACAGCCATAACTTTTGATTTTTATGTTTGATTTTTGCCCATAACACCTTTTCGGAATATGCTTGGAGGCATACATCCAATGGAGCGCAATTTTAAACCATTCCAGCTCATTTTAGTGGTTAATATACAGCGGGTTGCAATGGCAATGAGGGATTTAGCTCCCCTTTACACATTAACTGTAACAGCATAACTTTTGATCTAGTTGTTTGATTTTTGCGCACAACACCTTTTGGGAATGAGCTCGGGCCCTACATCCAATGGAGAACAAGTTTTTCCCATTCCAATTTGTTATTGGTCAATATACAGTGGGTTGGTAATAAGGTATTTAGCTCGCAAGAAAACCTAAACTTCAAACGTCCATAACTTTTGATCCGGTTGTCCGATTTTCACCCACAATACCTTTTCGGAATGAGATCAGAGCCCTAAATCCAATGGAGAACAATCTAAAACCCATTCCAGCTTGTTTACAGGTCGATATACAGCGAGATGTAGTGGAAATATGAGATGATGCTCCAAATGACACACATTTCAAAATACTAGAATTTTTAATGCGGGTTGTAGTGAAAATGAGAGATTTGCTCCAAATGACACTCAAACTTTAAACCTCACAACTTTTGATGCGGTTATCTTATTTTACCCCCACAACACATTTTCGGAATAATCTTGGAGCACTACATTCATTGGAGCACAAGTTTTACCCATTCCAGTTCATTTCGTTGTCGATATATAGCGGGTTGCAGCGGTAATGCGAAATTTTGCTCCAAATGACACCTAAACTTCTAACAGCCATAACCTTTGATTTTTATATTTGATTTTTGCCCACAACACCTTTTCGATATATGCTCGGAGGCATACATCCAATGGAGCACAATTTTAAACCATTCCAGCTCATTTTAGTGGTCAATATACAGCGGGTTGCAATGGCAATGAGAGATTTAGCTCCTCTTTACACATTAATTATAACAGCCATAACTTTTGATCTGGTTATTTGATTTTTGCGCACACCACCTTTTTGGAATGAGCTCAGGCCCTACATCCAATGGAGAACAAGTTTTTCCCATTCCAATTTGTTATTGGTCAATATACAGTGGGTTGGTAATAAGGTATTTAACTCGAAAAGAGACCTAAACATCAAACGCCCATAACTTTTGATCCGTTGTCCGATTTTCACCCACAATACCTTTTCAGAATGAGATCGGAGCCCTAAATCCAATGGAGAACAATGTAAACTCATTCCAGCTCGTTTATAGGTTGATATACAGTGAGTTGTAGTGGAAATACGAGATTTTGCTCCAAATGAGACATACACTTCAAAATACCAGAATTTTTAATGCGGGTTGTAGTGAAAATGAGAGATTTAGCTCCAAATTACACTCAAACTGTAAACCGCAACAACTTTTGATGCGGTTGTCTTATTTTACCCCCACAACACCTTTTCGGAATAATCTTGGAGCACTACATTCATTGGAGCACAAGTTTTACCCATTCCAGTTCATTTAGTTGTCGATATATAGCGGGTTGCAGCGATAATGTGAATTTAGCTCCAAATGACACCTAAACTTCTAACAGCCATAACTTTTAATTTTTATGTTTGAGTTTTGCCCATAACACCTTTTCGGAATATGCTCGGAGGCATACATCCAATGGAGCGTAATTTCAAACCATTCCAGATCATTTAGTATGGTCAATATACAGCAGGTTGCAATGGCAATGAGGGATTTAGCTCCCCTTTACACATTAACTGTAACAGCCATAACTTTTGATCTGGTTGTTTGATTTTTGCGCACAACACCTTTTTTGGAATGAGCTCGCCCTACATCCAATGGAGAACAAGTTTTTCCCATTCCAATTTGTTATTGGTCAATATACTTGGGTTGGTAATAAGGTATTTAGCTCGAAAGGAGACGTAAACATCAAACGTCCATAACTTTTGATCCGGTTGTCCGATTTTCACCCACAATACCTTTTCGAAATAGATCAGAGCCCTAAATCCAATGTGTTCGATTCAAAGTGCGCTTACGAAGAAAATTGAAGGCTGCGGACTATCGTTTACTATTTAGTTAGAGAATTCAGACCGCTAGCAGCGGTCGAGGCAGACTTCGCCCGTCGCGGCAAATGCCACTCCTGCGACGGGCTTTCCTTTGTTGAAAAGTAGCGGTTACAAATGCGAGAAAGCAGAAGCCGCGTCAACAGTTCGCGAGACCAGAAACTCGAGACCGGAGCTCAGACAAGCGAGCTCTTGGATTCGAGTGTGCGTGTCTTTGTGAACAGTGCCGCCCCCTATTTATAGGCTTGGGGGCCTGCCCGAATGGGCAGGATAAAAATACCTCCTGCCCGTGTACAGGAGAACGGGCAGGCTGTGACGGGATGCACAAAGAAGAAAAAGAAAGAGGCCGCGCGACCTGACGGCCTGCCTTCCCGACCTGTCTTGCTTGCGGCTGAGGACAACCGGGTCCAAGTCATAATGCAGACCGCGCGGTTTGGAGTTGAGGCCGCGGTCTGCCTTCTGGTCATGACTTAGCCGATCTTCACGAGGTAACTTGGATAGCCTTCGATCTGGAGCCCCGGCCTGTTCTTCGGGGCAGGAACTTCGAGTTTCTATGACAACCCGCGCGGCCTTCTAGCTGAGACCGCGGATGAACTTCTTGCCTTGGCTCTTTGACGATCTTATCCCTTTGGGGGCGATCCGGAAATGACACAGGCCGCCCGGCCTGGCCCTTCTTGAACTGAGAACCGCCGATCCCGGGACCCAGCGGCTTGGCCCAGGAGTCCGCGGGTCTGATAACGGTCCAACCCAAGAAGCGTTTTTCCGGGCAAACACAAGGAGAACAGTCTAAACCCATTCCAGCTCGTTTAGAGGTCGATATGCAGCGAGATGTAGTGGAAATACGAGATTATGCTCCAAATGACACATACACTTCAAAATACTAGAATTTTTATTGCGTTTTTAGTGAATATGAGAGATTTTGCTATAAATGACAAAACTTTAAACCGCAACAACTTTTGATGCGGTTGTCTTATTTTAACCCCCACAACGCCTTTTTGGAATAATCTTGGAGCACTACATTCATTGGAGCACAAGTTTTACCATTCCAGTTCATTTCGTTGTCGATATATAGCGGGTTGCAGCGGTAATGCGAAATTTAGTTCGAATTACACCTAAACTTCTAACAGCCATAACTTTTGATTTTTATGTTTGATTTTTGCCCACAACACCTCTTCGATATATGCTTGGAGGCATACATCCAATGGAGCACAATTTTAAACCATTCCATTCCAGCTCATTTTAGTGGTCAATATACAGCGGGTTGCAATGACAATGAGGATTTAGCTCCTATTTACACATTAATAGTAACAGCCATAACTTTTGATCTGGTTATTTGATTTTTGCGCACACACACCTTTTTGGAATGAGCTCGGGCCCTACATCCAATGGAGAACAAGTTTTTCCCATTCCAATTTCTTATTGGTCAATATACAGTGGGTTGGTAATAAGTATTTAGCTCGAATTAGACCTAAACTTCAAACGTCCATAACTTTTGATCAGGTTGTCCGATTTTCACCCACAATACCTTTTCGGAATGAGATCGGAGCCCTAATCCAATGGAGAACAATGTAACCCCATTCCAGCTCGTTTATAGGTGATATACAGTGAGTTGTAGTGGAAATACGAGATTTTGCTCCAAATGAGACATACACTTCAAAATCCAGAATTTTTAATGCGGGTTGCAGTGAAAATGAGAGATTTAGCTCCAATTACACTCAAACTGTAAACCGCAACAACTTTTGATGCGGTTGTCTTATTTTACCCCCACAACACCTTTTCGGAATAATCTTGGAGCACTACATTCATTGGAGCACAAGTTTTTACCCATTCCATTTCATTTAGTTGTCGATATATAGCGGGTTGCAGCGATAATGTGAAATTTAGCTCCAAATGACATCTAAACTTCTAACAGACATAACTTTTAATTTTTATGTTTGAGTTTTGCCCATAACACCTTTTCGGAATATGCTCGGAGGCATACATCCAATGGAGCGCAATTTTAAACCATTCCAGCTCATTTTAGTGGTCAATATACACGGGTTGCAATGGCAATGAGGGATTTAGCTCCCCTTTACACATTAACTGTAACAGCCATAACTTTTGATCTGGTTGTTTGATTTTTGCGCACAACACCTTTTTTGTAATGAGCTCGGCCCTACATCCAATGGAGAAAAAGTTTTTCCCATTCCAATTTGTTATTGGTCAATATACATTGGGTTGGTAATAAGGTATTTAGCTCGAAAGGAGACCTAAACATCCAACGTCCATAACTTTTGATCCGGTTGTCCGATTTTCACCCACAATACCTTTTCGAATAAGATCAGAGCCCTAATCCAATGAGAACAGTCTAAACCCATTCCAGCTCGTTTAGAGGTCGATATACAGCGAGATGTAGTGGAAATACGAGATTATGCTCCAAATGACACATACACTTCAAAATACTAGAATTTTTATTGCGTGTTGTAGTGAAATGAGAGATTTTGCTCCAAATGACAAAACTTTAAACCGCAACAACTTTTGATGCGATTGTCTTATTTTACCCCCCACAACGCCTTTTTGGAATAATCTTGAGCACTACATTCATTGGAGCACAAGTTTTACCCATTCCAGTTCATTTCGTTGTCGATATATAGCGGTTGCAGCGGTAATGCGAAATTTAGTTCGAATTACACCTAAACTTCTAACAGCCATAACTTTTGATTTTTATGTTTGATTTTTAACCCACACACCTCTTCGATATATGCTTGGAGGCATACATCCAATGGAGCACAATTTTAAACCATTCCAGCTCATTTTAGTGGTCATATACAGCGGGTTGCAATGACAATGAGGGATTTAGCTCTTATTTACACATTAATAGTAACAGCCATAACTTTTGATCTGGTTATTGATTTTTGCGCACAACCACCTTTTTGGATGAGCTCGGGCCTACATCCAATGGAGAACAAGTTTTTCCCATTCCCATATTTGTTATTGGTCAATATACAGTGGGTGGTATAAGGTATTTAGCTCGAAATTAGACCTAAACTTCAAACGTCCATAACTTTTGATCCGTTGTCCGATTTTCACCCCAATACCTTTTTGGAATGAGATCGGAGCCCTAAATCCAATGGAGAACAATATAAACACATTCCAGCTCGTTTATAGGTTGATATACAGTGAGTTGTAGTGGAAATACGGATTTTACTTCAAATGACACATACACTTCAAAATACCAGAATTTTTAATGCAGGTTGTTGTGAAAATGAGAGATTTAGCTCCAAATGACACTCAAACTGTAAACCACAACAACTTTTGATGCGGTTGTCTTATTTTACACACAACACCACCTTTTACGAATAATCTTGAAGCACTACATTCATTGGAGCAAAGGTTTACCCATTCCAGTTCATTTAGTTGTCGATATATAGCGGTTGCAGCGGTAATTCGAAATTTAGCTCTAAATGAGACCTAAACTTCTAACAGCCATAACTTTTGATTTTTATGTTTGATTTTTGCCCATAACACCTTTTCGGAATATGCTCGGAGGCATACATCCAATGGAGCGCAATTTTAAAACCATTCCAGCTCATTTTAGTGGTCAATATACAGCGGGTTGCAATGACAATGAGTGATTTAGCTCCCCTTTACACATTAACTGTAACAGCCATAACTTTTGATCTGGTTGTTTGATTTTGCGCACAACACCTTTTTGGAATGAGCTCGGCCTACATCCAATGGAGAACAAGTTTTTCCCATTCCAATTTGTTATTGGTCAGTATACAGTGTTGGTATAAGGTATTTAGCTCGAAAGGAGACCTAAACTTCAAACTCCCCAACTTTTGATCTGTTGTCCGATTTTCACCCACAATTCCTTTTCGGATGAGATCATAGCCCTAAATCTAATGGAGAATAATATAACACATTCCGCTATTTAGAGGTCGATATACAGCGAGATGTAGTGGAATATGAGATTATGCTCCAAATGACACATACACTTCAAAATACTAGAATTTTAATGCGGGTTGTAGTGAAAATGAGAGATTTTGCTCCAAATGACACTCAAACTTTAAACGCAAGAACTTTAGATGCGTTTGTCTTATTTTACCCCCACAACACCTTTTCGGAATAATCTTGGAGCACTACATTCATTGGAGCACAAGTTTTACCCATTCTAGTTCTTTCGTTGTCGATATATAGCGGGTTGCAGCGGTAATGCGAATTCTAGCTCCAAATGACACCTAAACTTCAAACCGCCATAACTTTTGATTTTTATGTTGTTTTTGCCCACAACACCTTTTTGATATATGCTCGAGGCATACATCCAATGGAGCACAATTTTAAACCATTCCAGCTATTTTTAATGGTCAATATACAACGGGTTGCAATGGCAATGCGAGATTAGCACCTCTTTACACATTAACTGTAACAGCCATAACTTTTGATCTGGTTATTTGATTTTTGCGCACAACCACCTTTTTGGAATGAGCTCGGCCCTACATCCAATGGAGAACAAGTTTTTCTCATACCAATTTTGTTATTGGTCAATATACAGTGGGTTGGTAATAAGTATTTAGCTCGAAAAGAGACCTAAACTTCAATGTCCATAACTTTTGATCCGGGTGTCCGATTTTCACCCACAATACCTTTTCGGAATGAGATCGGAGCCCTAAATCCATGGAGAACAATGTAAACCCATTCCAGCTTGTTTATAGGTTGATATACAATGAGTTTGTGGAAATATGAGATTTTGCTCCAAATGACAAATACATCAAAATACCAGAATTTTTAATGCGTGTTGTAGTGAAAATGCGAGATTTAGCTCCAATGACACTCAAACTGTAAACCGCAACAACTTTTGATGCGGTTGTCTTATTTTACCCGCACAACACCTTTTCGGAATAATCTTGGAGCACTACATTCATTGGAGCAGAAGTTTTAACCATTCCAGTTCATTTAGTTGTCGATATATAGCGGGTTGCAGCGTAATGCGAAATTTAGCTCCAAATGACACCTAAACTTCTAACAGCCATAACTTTTGATTTTTTGTTTGATTTTTGCCCATAACACTTTTTCGGAATATGCTCGGATGCAAACATCTAATGGAGCGCAATTTTAAACCATTCCAGCTAATTTTAGTGGTCAATATACAACGGGTTGTAATGGCAATGAGAGATTTAGCTCCCATTTTACACATTAACTGTAACAGCCATAACTTTTGATCCGGTTGTTTGATTTTTGCGCACAACACCTTTTTGGAATGAGCTCGGGCCTACATCGAATGGAGAACAAGTTTTTTCCCATTCCAATTTGTTATTGGTCAATATACAGTGGGTTGGTAATAAGGTATTTAGCTCGAAAGGAGACCTAAACTTCAACGTCCTTAACTTTTGATCCGTTGTCCGATTTTCACCCACAATTCCTTTTCGGAATGAGATCAGAGCCCTAAATACAATGTAGAACAATCTAAACCCATTCTAGCTCGTTTAGAGGTCGATATACAGCGAGATGTAGTGGAAATACGAGATTATGCTCCAAATGACACATACACTTCAAAATACTAGAATTTTTAATGCGGGTTGTAGTGAAAATGAGAGATTTTTGCTCCAATGACACTCAACTTTAAACCGCAACAACTTTTGATTCGGTTGTCTTATTTTACCCCCCACAACACCTTTTCGGAATAATCTTGGAGTAGTACATTCATTGGAGCACAAGTTTTACCCATTCCAGTTCATTTCGTTGTCGATATATAGCGGTTGCAGCGGTAATGCGAAATTTAGCTCCAAATGACACCTAAACTTCTAACAGCCATAACTTTTGATTTTTATGTTTGATGTTTGCCCACAACACCTTTTCGATATATGCTCGGAGGCAAACATCCAATGGAGCACAATTTTAAACCATTCCAGCTCATTTTAGTGGTCAATATACAGCGGGTTGCAATGGCAATGAGGGATTTAGCTCCTCTTTACACTTAACTGTAACAACCTAACTTTTGACCTGGCTATTTGATTTTTGCGCACACCACCTTTTTGAATGAGCTCGGGGCCCTACATCCAATGGAGAACAAGTTTTTCTCATTCCAATTTGTTATTGGTCAATATACAGTGGGTTGGTAATAAGGTATTTAGCTCGAAAGGAGACCTAAACTTCAAACGTCCATAACTTTTGATCCGTTATCCGATTTTCACCCACAATACTTTTCGGAATGAATCGGAGCCCTAAATCAAATGAGACAATGTAACCCATTCCAGCTCGTTTATAGGTTGATATACAGTGAGTTGTAGTGGAATAACGAGATTTTGCTCCAATGACACATACACTTCAATACCAGAATTTTTAATGCGGGTTTGTATTGAAAATGAGAGATTTAGCTCCAAATGACACTCAAACTGTAAAACGCAACAATTTTTGATGCGGTTGTCTTATTTTACCCCCACAACACCTTTCCGGAATAATCATGGAGCACTACATTCATTGGAGCACAAGTTTTACCCATTCCAGTTCATTTAGTTGTCGTATATATAGCGGTTGCAGCGGTAATGCGAAATTTAGCTCCAAATGACACTTAAACTTCTAACAGCCATAACTTTTGATTTTATGTTTGATTTTTGCCCACAACACCTTTTTGATATATGCCTCGGAGTCATACATCCATGGAGCACAATTTTAAACCATTCCAGCTCATTTTAGTGGTCAATATACAACGGGTTGCAATGGCAATGAGAGATTTAGCTCCTCTTTACACATTAACTGTAACAGCTATAACTTTTGATCTGGTTATTTGATTTTTGCGCACACCA
>JAWHQI010001695.1:0-60795 GCA_033032865.1 Dactylorhiza incarnata
CGAACCCGTGTTATCAATTCAGTCGAATCATCGAGAACTTGGAATGAGAAAGTCGATCGGACGGCCACACAAGATTGCAAACAGCTCCAATTGATAGTTTGTAAACCTGCAAAAATCAAGATTCAGTTAGCATTACTTAAATACTTGAATAAATTACTATATGGCGAGACCTCATATGCGGGCAAGGCTTATGTGCGGGCGTACGGGCAGGTGTTTTTGGGGGTCAAGATGAGTCCAAGTCGAAAAGTGTCAACACGAAAGTTGTAGATCTCGCCGAGCCGAACAACTTTCATGTTGACCACTTTTTGATTTGGAACTGTTTTGACCCTCGATTTGGGGCTCGAAAATCAGATTTTCGAGCGTGCACTGTAGCAGTCTCGCCGCCGCAGATTTGCGAGCCCCAAATCGTGGGTCAAAACGACTCCCAATCAAAAAGTGATCAACATGAAAGTTGTTTGTCTCGATGAGATCTACAACTTTCATGTTGATCACTTTTCGATTTGGAGCCTCCTCGCCCCTTGCCTGTACGCCCGTACGCCCGCATAGTAGCAATCCCCATTTACTAAATTTTGCTAGAATATATATATATATATATGGTTCCTTCCAAATTGTTCTCACTAGCATTGGTTGTTTTTACTATTTGACAGATTTTAGAGATCAGCTTCATTTTTTTATCATACAACTGCAATCATAGTATCTTCATCATGTTTTGTTTAATTCAAGCAGGTTATAAATCTTTATGTTGCTACCATTTTCTTTTTTCAGTTTTAATTTTCCAGTGATTCCTATCATAGCGAAAACTTTTATGATCATGGTTTGTCTTCCGGCATATAGATACTGCTACTACATGAAAAACTTGTGTTGAGAGTCCAATCTTATATCTATAAAATTTATAGTCTTGCGCACAGTATAAATTCTGACGCATTCTACCTATAACCAATTGATTTTAGGTTGCTGTTTAGGTTTCAACATGGTATCAGAGCTGATGAAGCCCATTAGCCCACTCCCACAACTTAGAGGTACCCTACATGTGAGTAATGGGTGTGTGGGGGTGTGTTTGGCTGGGGGGGATTGAGAATTTATTTCTGCATAGAGACATATGGTCTTGCGCACTTAATATAGATTTGAGGTCCATCACAACAATCATTGAGGTTTTAGTTGGATATTTAGGTTCTAACGGCTTGATCGTCAACTTTAGATGATACCACAATAACAATTATCATAATGACTACAAAAACATGATTTCCTTTGAAATAAGCATTCTTGCAAATTATGTACCTCTTTCTCATTGAACATAGGAACCTGCACAAGAACCATAGGATAAGCCAAGCTCCCCTGCTCCTCGTCCTCTTTTACTGCCTCCCACTTGTAAATCTTCTCCGGTTTCCGGCGAAAAACCTTCACGTAGAGACTCACAAATCCCATAGACAGCTTCTCGATCAGCAGCATGACCGACATTATCAGGCAGAGCACGACCGCCGCCTTCATCGCCGGCACGAGCACCGCCGACCTGAACTGTGTCGAGAACGCCCAGAACTGTTCCGGAAGCACCAATGTCGCCGACGAGAAGAAGAGATCGAATGCTCCCGCCATGGACCCGGCAAAGGGTCTGTATCTCTCAGCTGCGCACGAAGAGAAAATATAGCGGAATGCAGTGGTATGACTAAGCATCATTTCATGCACTTATTGATAAGATAATGCTTACCTCTTGTACAAATGCCTCCATCTCTTTCTTCTCTGGTTTTTGAAGGATGTTGTGGTCTTATTCAGAAATTAGACCATTTATAGGAGAAGGGCCTGATGATGAAGAGTGCATATGACTCTATAATTCACTCTTTATGCATTATGAGCTTTTTCTCAATGAAGATGCAATGCGGGAGATGTTTTCATGATTGTTTAATCACTCATTTCTCTATTTTTTGATTGGAAAAATACAAGAAATGTGAATAATAATGTAAGGAGTTGTGCAGAGGTAGGCTGTATGAAAAAGACTTTTTCTTTATTGTTTCTTCTAATGAATGAGACGGAGAGAATAGGCTCCAAGAAGCTACAGATTCTTACTTGCAAAAAAAAGAAAATGCTTGAGCCGAAACGTAGTTATGAATACAGGTAGTCTCAGCATTTTTACATAGAAATTAGTCAAGATGGTTATAGATAGTTGTTTTTTTTGTATGATGATTGGGATGTTGTTTTGCGAAATGACAAAAAACTCAGGAGAAAATGTGTTGAGAGTTGAATTTAAGTAGAGTATTTTCGTCCATGTATTGTTCATGTTTCATGCAAGAAGAGAAGTTTTAAGGGTTTCCATTTTGTAATTCAAGCATGCACAAAAATACACCTATTCAACAAGGCCCAAAATATAGGAAAAATAAGCCTAATAATTCAAATTTGATATTTGGTTGTTGAAGACAATCTTTTAATGGCATGAATAAAAGGGCATCCCGGTGCACAAAGCATCCCTGTGCAGCGAGGGCCCAGGGAAGGGTCCCATCACAAGGGTGAAATGCAGGTAAATCTTACCCTGCATTTTTGCTAGAGGTTGACAACACCTTTAATGGCAAAAATGTTTTTTTTGTAAAAAGAAAGGTCAAATTGTTGTGTTCTATTAACATCTTTTATGTCAGTAAGAATGAAACATTGTAACTCTATGTTTTGCTAAGAATGTGCACGATCGATATTAAGATTTGATGATAAGATTCTTGTTTGAAAAATTGGTAAAGGAAAAAACTCACGAGACCCAGCTCAATTGAGAAAGTTTCACTATCAGTCGGTTGACTACAACATTTGTCTTGACTATTTAGGATATTACGATAGTTGATAGATGTGACGAACGAGTGCCATGATTATAGTTTGTTGAAGGAATAGTGATGGTTTGTGTCTTTCGTCAATCACTATCTCTGTGGATTGTATTGACTACTAAGATGTTGAGGCTTTTAGGAACACAATCTTTGAGAAGTTGGATCTCTAAGTGGTATGCCTGTGATCGCACCTTGCGGTCTGACAGCGCGGTCTCTACTGTGACCGCACTTTGCGGTCTGGCTGCGCGGTCTCTATTGTGACCACCCTTGTGGCCTGGCCTTGCGGTCTCTGCCTGTGACCGCACCTTGCGGTCCCGACGCGCTGTCTCTACCTTGCAGACCGTTGTGACCGCATATGTAGCTGTGTATAGTATTAGTCTTGCATCTCCTATTTCTAATCTCTCTCACCTCCTCCATTCTATATAAAGGAGGTCATACATTTGTAATATTCAGATTTTTGGAAATAAAATATTCAGTTATTTTCAATTGTCACGTGTCTTTGTTAATTTCTGATAAGTATTTTTCAAGTTCTCACAGACATCCTGAAGGCGAGTGTCAAAGCCAAGATGATGTCGATTTGTAACGAGTCGGTTGTCTCCTCTGACTTGAGGTTTTGCTTCATGCAGTTGGTTTCTTGGGCAGTCTTTGTGCTTCGTGTAGTGGTGATGCTGTGCAGTGATAATACTTCATGCATGTGATGGTCTCTAAAACCCAAACAAAGGTGGTGTTTCTTGAGTTAGTTCAGTTTCGAGAACTGAACAAGCCATTACAAAGGCGGTCAAACTAATTCAAAAGAGACCCTAATGTCCAATTGGCCAAATCAAACCTTACCTCCATAAACTCTAACCTTAATAGACTCCCTATGACACACTGATCAAGGTTGACTGATCGAAGACTTTATTGGATCAAATTTTGATACATGGGATTGTACTTCCGGGGGGGGGGGGGGGGGGGGGGGGGGGGGGGGGGGGGGGGGGGGGGGTGGGGGGGGGGGGGGGGGGGGGGGGGGGGGGGGGCCTTATTTTCACCGGTCAAACGGTTACGATCGCATGAACCGGAGCCTGTCTTTGACCGGTGAAAATAAGTCCCCTCAAACGAAGTCTTAGTCTTTGACTCCATTTTTAGGAGACACACCGACCAAGAAGACACAAAGATAGTTGACCTACTAGCTTCGCAGTCGATTATGATGATATTAACTACCACTCATGTACTTCGAGGTGTGAGCTTGTGGATATTATACTAGTATTGTTTTACATCCACTTATACATTCTTATTACTATCCAATTTTAGGTCTGCATGTATGGCCCCAAATATCCTTGTATACTTTATGGCTACGGTCTTATTTTATGCAACTGTCTTTATTTTCATACCATGTGACTGTGATATTTTGTCTTACGTCATATAAATGTGTTTGTATTGTGACGATGACTTACCTTACAAGGCGGTCATCTTGCGGTAGAAGGGCGGATCTGTGTGCCTACCCGATACTGTAGAGTGGTAGTCCTTGGCGTAAGATCCCCTGATCCGGTTGTTTTTCGGGGAGGGGGTCTTACATGCTGCACATGTAGCTGGTGGTGACGAGTTGCTCTAGTAGCGACAATAAGCCAACGACGGATTGTATAAATGAAACAAAGAATCATTCACTTGTGCTTTCGTATTTATGAAATGCACAGGGTAGTCGAAACTACCTCGACCTTGAATTCATTATTCTCCTATAGAACTTTTGTATGATATTTCTTCGGTGGTCTTCTTAACGGACTTGCATCATTATATCGTATTGTTCTAATAAATTTGTGTGGTAGTAGCATGCTCTTATTTGTTCGACGTTTAGTTGTGCTAGGGAATTCGTCTGGAATCTCAGTACTACACGCAAACAAATTTTTACATTATCATAGAGTCTCATGTCATATTTTGAATACATCCATTTTTATGGGTGCGCTCATCAACACTAATGAGTAATTGCTTTTCTTCCACCACAATGAACAAGGTTACTTATGATACTAACTTTTCTTTTTTCACATCAATCAAACATTATATATATATAATGTATATATATAATATATACAAACATTATTGATTCTTGAGCATTGGATCTCCTCATCTTGAAAGCCTCCAATTTAAGTAATGGACTACCCTTTTGGCAATCATTTCCCAAACTTTTTTTCCTTGTCTTTTTTTGATGCAATAAGTTGAAATGCTTGCTATTTCACAAGGGCCAAATAAAAGGAACACATTGGAATATAACAGCTTTGAATGTTTTGTGCTTGAGTAATAAAAATTAATTATTGTAACTATTGACTTCTAATTGATGGGTAGTTTTGTAATTTCGCTATTCAAACTCGATTAATGAATTCATTATGGTGTGATGGGCTAGCCGTCCCCGTTTCATTGTAATGCAAAAAAAATTTCTTGACTACTTTGTTCTCTACCAATTCTTTGTTTTTCATGCATGGGATATTTCATCCACCTCTATTAGTGTGTGCGGGCGCATATATATGCGCCCATAGTTATAAAAATAAACATTATTTTGATATGATTCCATCAAATTTATCACAACTGCCAAATTAATTTATTATTATTGTTATTATTTTAATAAAAATTATGACTAAAGATAGGGCACAATGACGACAAAGGATCCATATAGCCAACCCCGCTATAATGGGATAAAGGCTTGAGTGCTCTTGTTGTTGTTGTTATTTTATTAAAAATTATAATTAAAAAAACATAAATAATAATAAAAATAAGATTGTGTGGCGGTTAAAAGTGCTGCCATCGCTAGACTGTGCAATATTGAAATATGAGGGTCTATTGAAATGCTTTTAGCGTGAATTCTATAAGAGAAAAATACTCTTCGGTGAAACATTTATTCTTTTCAATTTTACTTCTTCATTAGTACAATAGTTATTGTTGCGGAACGCTTAGGGCTCTTGGTAGACTGGTTCACTTGAACCACCTTAGCTCGTGAGCGAACTAAGCGCGCAAAACAGTCCAATTAGAGATTTGATGAGTACACAGGGAGTTTTTAAACGTGGAAACACCGGAAATGGTAAAAAACCACGCGGGCCGGAGCGGTGCCGACCAAGACTTCACTATCTTCTGGGGGTTACAACTTGGACGCTAGAACTTGAGCGCGACAAAGGCCGCTGCTCGTCACAATATTTGGAGAGAAAAAGAGAGAGAACGAGCTCCGAGGGGTGACAGGCCACCCCTCAGAAAACTGAGTCTTTTTCTCTTCTGAGAATGCTAGTCGCCTTTCGAAAGTGAGACGGCTAGTCGCCTTTTCCTTCTGAGAATGCTTGTCCGCCTTTCGGAAGTGAGAAGGCCTAGTCGCTTTTTTTCTTCTGAGAATGTTGGTCGCCTTTCGGAAGTGAGAAGGCTAGTCGCCTTTTCCTTCTGAGAATGCTTGTCGCCTTTCGAGGGAAGTGAGAAGGCTAGTCGCCTTTTTCTTCTGAGAATGCTTGTCGCCTTTCGGAAGTAAGAAGGCTATGTCGCCTTTCGTGATGATGAAGATCTTCAAGTCCACGAAGGAGATCTTCAAGCGCCGAAGGAGAATTCCGCAAAAGTCTGCGAAGGAGCTCTCCCGGGTCCAGAAGTCAAGGTCCCTTCAAATGAAGCTCCAGGGCCTTTTTATAGCTTTGGCCGGGGGTAGTCCGGTAATCTTGCCGTTTGCAGTTTCCATAAATTTCGGTGGACGAATCATATTTTCCGGTTTGGGGCACAACGAGTCGCCATTTTTCGTAAATGACCACCTTGCCCTTCGGCAGCTTGGGCGTCTCGGGCAGTTCGTGCAGTTCTGTTGGAGGCGAAAAAAGGCGACTGCCCGTTCCTGAAAAGTGAGAAGCCTGAAAGACAAAAGTGAGACAGCCTGAAAGACAAAAAAGTGAGACGCCTGAAAGAGACAAAAGTGAGAAGCCTGAAAGACAAAAAGTGAGACGCCTGAAAGACAAAAAGTGAGACGTCTGAAAAGACAAAGTGAGAACGCTCCCGAACGTGTTCGGAAGCGTTCTGAGCGCGCGTGAGCGCTAAAGTGCTCCGAGCGTGTAACGAACCTGCAAGCGCTTTGAACGCGCTTAGAGCGTTCTGAGCGCTTGTGAGCGCGGAGGCGTTTTGAGCGCGCTCAGAAGCGTTCTGAGCGCAGCAACGAACATGGAAGCACTCTGAGCGCGCTTAGCAGTGTTCTGAGCGCGCATGAGCGCAGGAGGGCGTTCTGGGAGCAAAACGGTGAACGGGAAGTTGTCCCCCAAAGGGGAATTGGGATCCGACGCGCCCGACGAGGGGGCGTGAATACGGCGGGGTCCCTTACGAGCCCCCTTGTGGAGAAAAGCGCGGGGAGGAGGCCTGGCCGCACCCTAAGGGCGGCGCGGTTGGGCCGCATCCCGGGGGGATGCGGCTAGGCCAGCACCCCAAGGGGGTGCGGTTTGGCCGCACCCCTCAAGGGAGGTGCGGTTTGGCCGCACCCCTCAAGGGGGGGTGCGGCTTGGGCCGCACCCCTCAAAGGAGGTGGCGGCTCGGGCCGCACCTCTCAAGGGGTGCGGCTGGGGCCGCAACCCCTTGAGGGGTGCGGCGGGGCCGCACCCTTGAGGGTGGCGGCTTGGGCCGCACCCCTTGGGGGTGCAGTCGGTGCGCGGCCGGGCCGCTTCCCCGCGATGGGGGGGTGCTGCCCGTGTGCTACCGTGCACCGCGGTGGTGCATGCACCTGCGGTTTGCTCCGTGCGCGCCTTGACTTTGGCGGATAGCGGCGAGAATGGCGGGCTCGGTCCTTTTCAACTCAAGCGATTATGCGTTGTCCGTTGCCCCCACCTTTCTTAAGCGGGGTTTCCTTTAGACGCACCCCAAGGCCTTTATGGGTGGTATAACATAAGCCCTCCAAACCTTCGGAGTCCGAGTTTCGGTGCGAGGAGTTCGGAGGTTTTAATTTTTTGTGGCGGCTTTGGATCATTGCTCTCTTTGTGGTGCCTTGGGTGACGAGTTGCCGTCGGGGGTTAAGTGTGGTTGACTTTGTTTCTTTGTTCTGGACAGGCTTTTTCCTCGTCGTACGCTGAGTCATGATAGCCCTCTGATGTTCCTGCTGCCCTAGTTGCTGACGAAGCGTTGATTGTAGGGGAAGACGCTTAAGATGGTCGGCGAAGGGCGTTGGTTCTCTAGACTGTTGCTGGCCTGCTGCCTAGCATTGATATTTGTATAGGTTGAATGCTTTCTGCAAAATAATAGATGACTTGCGCGGTTCTGAGCCCGCGGCTTTTACATAATAGAAAATTAGTTTGCATGAGTCTGTGCTCGCGGCTTTTGCATAACAAAAAAATTAGTTTGCACGAGTCTGTGCTCGCGACTTTTACATAATAAAATAGGTGCACGAGTCTGACTCGCGGCTTTTATAAAATAGGTGCACGGGTCTGGCCCGCGGCTTTTTGCACGAGTCTGGCTTGCGGCTTTTTGCACGAGTCCTGGCTCGCGGCTTTTTGCACGAGTCTGGCTCGCGGCTTGCCGGTGAATAGCGTTTGTATTCAAACCGAGGGGAAACGTAAGGGGGGCAGGCCCCTACGATGCACGAGTCTGGCTCGCGGCTTTCTGCACGAGTCTGGCTCGCGACTTTTTGCACGAGTCTGGCTCGCGCTTTTAGATAATAAAATAGGTGCACGAGTCTGGCTCGCGGCTTTTATATAATATGAAAATTAGTTTGCAACGAGTCTGTGCTCGCGGCTTTTACATAAAAAAAATAGGTGCAACGAGTCTGCCTCGCGGCTTTTATAAAATAGGTGCACGGGTCTGGGCCTGCGACTTTTTGCACGCGCGAGATTTACTCGCGACTTGGTTTGCTTGGACGGTCTTGAGGGCGGAGGAGCGCAGAGGGGCTCTTGGAGCAGTCTTCAAAGCGGAGCGCACGGAGGTGCGCTTGGAGCGGTCTTGAGAGCGGAGCGCGCGGAGGCGCGCTTGGAGCGATCTTGAGAGCGGAGCGCTCAGAGAGAGCGGAGCGCGCGGAGGCGCGCTTGGAGCGTCTTGAGAGCGGAGCACTCGGAGAGAGCAGAGCGCGCGGAGGCGCGCTTGGAGCGGTCTTGAGAGCGGAGCGCACGGAGGCGCGCTTGGAGCGGTCTTGAGGGCGGAGAGCGCAGAGGGGCTCTTGGAGGCAGTCTTCAGAGCGGAGCGTCACGAAGGTGCGCTTGGAGCGGTCTTGAGAGCGGAGCGCGCGGAGGCGCGCTTGGAGCGATCTTGAGAGCGGAGCGCTCGGAGGAGCGGAGCGCGCGGAGGCGCGCTTGGAGCGGTCTTGAGAGCGGAGCGCACGGAGGCGCGCTTGAGCGGTCTTGAGAGCGGAGCGCGCGGAGGCGCGCTTGGAAGCGATCTTGAGAGCAGAGCGCTCGAGAGAGTGAGCTCGCAGCGGAGGCGCGCTTGGAGCGGTCTTGAGAGCGGAGCGCTCGGAGAGAGCGGAGCGCGCGGAGGCGCGCTTCGAGCGGTCCTTGAGTGCGGAGCGCTCGGAGAGAGCGGAAGCGCGCGGAGGCGCGCTTGGAGAGGTCTTGAGAGCGGAGCGCTCGGAGAGAGCGGAGCGTGCGGAGGCGCGCTTGGAGCGGTCTTGAGTGCGGAGCGCACGGAGGCGCGCTTGAGCGGTCTTGAGAGCGGAGCGCTCGGAGAGAGCGGAGCGCGCGGAGGCGCGCTTGGAGCGATCTTGAGAGCGGAGCGCGCGGAGGCGCGCTTGGAGCGGTCTTGAGAGCGGAGCGCTCGGAGAGAGCGGAGCGCGTGGAGGCGTGCTTGGAGCGGTCTTGAGAGCGGAGCGCTCGGAGAGAGCGGAGCACGCGGAGGCGCGCTTGGAGCGGTCTTGAGAGCGGAGCGCACGGAGGCGAGCTTGGAGCGGTCTTGAGGGCGGAGAGCGCAGAGGGGCAGGCGCTTGTGGCGCGCAAGGAGGAGGCGTGCTAGTGAGCGCGTAAGGAGGAGGCGCGCTTGTGAGCGCGCAAGGAGGAGGCGCGCTAGTGAGCGCGCAAGGAGGAGGCGCGCTAGTGAGCGCGCAAGGAGGAGGCGCGCTTGGGAGCGCGCGAGGAGGAGGCGCGCTAGTGAGAGCGCAAGGAGGAGTCGCGCTAGTGAGCGCGTAAGGAGGAGGCGCGCTAGTGAGCGCGCGAGGAGGAGGCACGCTAGTGAGCGCGAGGAGGAGGCGCGCTTGGGAGCGCGCAAGGAGGAGGCGCGCTTGGGAGCGCGCAAGGAGGAGGCGCGCTAGTGAGCGCGCAAGGAGGAGGCGCGCTTGGGAGCGCGCAAGGAGGAGGCGCGCTAGTGAGCGCGCAAGGAGGAGGCGCGCTTGTGAGCGCGCAAGGAGGAGGCGCGCTTGGGAGCGCGCAAGGAGGAGGCGCGCTAGTGAGCACGCAAGGAGGAGGCGCGCTTGTGAGCGCGCAAGGAGGAGGCGCGCTTGGGAGCGCGCAAGGAGGAGGCGCGCTAGTGAGCGCGCAAGGAGGAGGCGCGCTTGTGAGCGCGCAAGGAGGGAGGCGCTTGTGGCGCGCAAGGAGGAGGCGCGCTTGTGAGCGCGCAAGGAGGAGGCGCGCTTGGGAGCGCGCAAGGAGGAGGCGCGCTAGTGAGCGCGCAAGGAGGAGGCGTGCTTGTGAGCGCGCAAGGAGGAGGCGCGCTTGGGGAGCGCGCAAGGAGTAGGCGCGCTTGGGAGCGCGCAAGGAGGAGGCGCGCTAGTGAGTGCGTAAGGAGAGGCGCGCTTGGGAGCGCTGAAGGAGGATGCGCGCTTGGGAGCACGCAAGGAGGAGGCGCTTTTTCCTTCGCCGGGGTCTTCAGGGTTGAGGAACTCCATGCGTCAGAATAGCTCGAGAGTGGCTTCCACTCTTGTTGGTTCCGTGAATTCCGGCGAAGCGGGTATTGCGCTCGGAAGTTCTTTGCTTAGAATTTGGGAATCCATTCCCACAGACGGCGCCAAACTGTTGCGGAACGCTTAGGGCTCTTGGTAGACCGGTTCACTTGAACCACCTTAGCTCGTGAGCGAACTAAGCGCGCAAACAGTCAATTAGAGATTTGATGAGTACACAGGGAGTTTTAACGTGGAAAACCCGGAAAGGGTAAAAAAACCACGCGGCCAGAGCGGTGCCGACCAAACTTCACTATCATTCTAGGGGTTACAACTTGGACGCTAGAACTTATGCGCGACAGGCCACTGCTCGTCACAATATTTGGAGAGAGAGAGAGAACGAGCTCCGAGGGTGACAGGCCACCCCTCGGAAAAACTGAGTCTTTTTCTCTTCTGAGAACGCTAGTCGCCTTCGGAAGTGAGACGGCTAGTCGCCTTTTCCTTCTGAGAATGCTTGTCGCCTTTCGGAAGTGAGAAGGCTAGTCGCTTTTTTCTTCTGAGAATGCTGGTCGCCTTTCGGAAGTGAGAAGGCTAGTCGCCTTTTCCTTCTGAGAATGCTTGTCGCCTTTCGGAAGTGAGAAGGCTAGTCGCCTTTTTCTTCTGAGAATGCTTGTCGCCTTTCGGAAGTAAGAAGGCTAGTCGCCTTTCGGGATGATGAAGATCTTCAAGTCCACGAAGGAGATCTTCAAGCGCCGAAGGAGAATTCCACAAAAGTCTGCAAGGAGCTCTCCCGGGTCCAGAAGTCAAGGTCCCTTCAAATGAAGCCCCAGGGCCCTTTTTATAGCTTTGGCCGGGGGTAGTCCGGTAATCTTGCCATTTGCAGTTTCCATAAATGTTCGGTGGACGAATCATATTTCCGGTTTGGGGCACACAGATCGCCATTTTTCGTAAATGACCACCTTGCCCTTCGGGCAGCTTGGGCGCTCGGGCAGTTCGGGCAGTTCTGTTGGAGGCGAAAAAAAGGCGACTGACCGTTCCTGAAAAGTGAGAAGCCTGAAAGACAAAAAGTGAGTCGCCTGAAAGACAAAAAGTGAGACGCCTGAAAGACAAAAAGTGAGAAGCCTGAAAGACAAAAAGTGAGACGCCTGAAAGACAAAAAAGTGAGACGTCTGAAAGACAAAAAGTGAGAACGCTCCCGAACGTGTTCGGAAGCGTTCTGAGCGCGGGCGTGAGCGCTAAAGTGCTCCGAGCGTGTAACGAACCTGGAAGCGCTTTGAACGCGTTTAAAGGCATTCTGAGCGCTTGTGAGCGCGGAGGCGTTCTGAGCGCGCTCAGAAGCGTTCTAAGGCGCAACGAACATGGAAGCGCTCTGAGCGCGCTTAGCAGTGTTCTGAGCGCAGCATGAGCGCGGAGGCGTTCTGAGCAAACGGTGGAACGGGAAGTTGTCCCCCAAAGGGGAATTGGGATCCGACGCGCCCGACGAGGGGGCGTGAATACGGCGGGGTCCCTTACGAGCCCCCTTGTGGAGAAAGCGCGGGGAGGAGGCCTGGCCGCACCCTAAGGGCGGCGCGGTTGGGCCGCATCCCGGGGGGATGCGGCTAGGCCGCACCCCAAGGGGGTGCGGTTTGGCCGCACCCCTCAAGGGGGGTGCGGCTTGGGCCGCACTCCCCAAGGGGTGCGGCTAGGGCCGCACCCCTTGAGGGGTGCGGCTAGGGCCGCACCCCCCAAGGGGTGCGGCTGGGGGCCGCACCCCTCAAGGGAGGTGCGGCTCGGGCCGCACCTCTCAAGGGGTGCGGCTGGGGCCGCACCCCTTGAGGGGTGAGGCTGGGCCGCACCCCTCAGGGGGGTGCGGCTGGGCCGCACCCCTCAAGGGGGGTGCGGCTTGGGCCGCACCCCCCAAGGGGTGCGGCTGGAGCCGCGCCCCCTTGAGGGGTGCAGTCGGTGCGCGGTCGGGCCGCTTCCCCGCGATGGGGGGTGCTGCCCGCGTGCTACCGTGCACGCAGTGGTGCATGCACCTGCGGTTTGCTCCGTGCGCGCCTTGACTTTGGCTGATGGCAGCGGGAATGGCGGGCTCGGTCTTTTCAACTCAAGCGATTATGCGTTGTCCGTTGCCCCCACCTTTCTTAAGCGGGGTTTCCTTTAGACGCACCTCAAGGCCTTTATGGGTGGTATAACAGTTATAGATTTTTTATAATCGATTATAGTTTGTCTTTTTATTTAATTAAAAAGTATATTTTTATCCTTTCAATTTTATAGGAGCAGTTGACAATGGAATCCAATTTTTATCATTATTTGACTATCCATAACATAATAGAGCGAAAAGAAGACCCGACTCCAAGTTGTTTGGGAATAGTGGTGTTTAGTTTATCAGCTCTTTGACTTAGGAGATTAGTTAGTTCTATTTCTCGAAGGGACCGGGAAGAGATATAACTCGGCTGTAAAGTGTCTAATAATACATAGTGTAGGAACTACAGACACTATGAATGAGTCCATTAGATGAAATTATGGGGAAAAACAACATAAGAAAAAGGGTATAGTGATTTGAAACATAAGAGTTGTTGCGGATCGCTCGGGTGCTCTGTTAGGGCCGGTCGAATTGAACCACCTTAGCTCGGAAGCGAACCGAGCGCGCAAACAGTCAATGAATGAATCGATAAGTGACACGAGGACTTTTAACGTGGAAAACCCGAAAAGGGTGAAAAACCAAGCGGTCGGAGCTGTGCCGGTCAAATTCCACTATCTGTTGGGGGGTTACAATTGGAAACTATGAACTCGAGCGCGATAGGTCGCTGCTCGTTATAATGGGGAGAGAGAGGAAGAGAATTCCGAGGGTGACATGCCACCTCTCGGAATGCAATGTACTTCTTCTAGAAATGAAAGTGAGATCGCTGAGTTGCCTTTCGGGGCTCGAAGGATTCCCGAATCACTTAGGAGGATGGTCTTCCGGAGTGAAGGAAATCTCCAAGTCCATGAAGAAGGCCGAAGGAGATCTTTGAGCGCCGAAGGAGAACTCAAAGGAAATCTTCAACGAAGCTCTCTGGGGCGCAGAAGGCAAGGTGTCTTGAAATGAAGGCTCTGAGCTCCTTTTGTAGCCTCGACAAGGGTAGTCTGGTAATTTTGACATTGTAACCATCGTAACCACCTGACGGGCGAATCAAGTTTGCTGATTCGGAGCACACGGATCGCCATTTTTCGTAAATGACTGTCTCACCCTTCGGGCAGTTCGGGCAGCTTCGTTGATGGCGAGGAAAACGACGAATGAGACCTGCAATCTGAGAAATTAGGAAATGTTAACTGTCGCACACGTCGGGAATGTGGATGCGTTCTGAGCGTGCACGGAAGTGTTCTGAGTGCGCAACAAACACGAGAGCATTCTGAGCTCGCAACGAACACGAGAGCATTCTGAGTGCGCAACGAACACGAGAGCATTCTGAGCGCGCAATGAACACGAGATTGTTCTGAGTGAACAGAGAAATGGACGAGCGCTACTGGAGAACAGTCGCTATGAAAGTGAGGGCGTGCCGTCTGAAAGTCGTGTCACTTGGGAAATAGGAAACGCGCCCTCAGGGGGAAAGTGGGCTCCGGCCACAGCCACTAAGGGGGGAGGGTGTGGTTTCGACCGCATCCCACCATGGGGGAGAGCGGCTTGGTCGCACCCCAACATGGGGGATGCGTTTGGCCGCACACCCATGGGGTTGCGGTTTGGCCGCATACCACCACCCCCATGGGGGGTGCGCTTTGGCTGCACCCCACCATGGGGGTGCGGTTTGGCCACATCCCCACTATGGGGGAGGGGGGTGCGGTTTTGGCCGCACCCCACCAAGGTGGGGCGGGGCTTGGCCGCACCACACCATGGGGGTGTGGGCTACCCTCACCCCGCTAGTGGGGTTCGGCTAACCACACCCCAGTAGTGGGGGTGCGGTCTTGACCGTGCCTGGTGCTGATAAAGCGCGAATCGTGCGCCGGCGGATTCCTCCACTCCCATGATCATGGGTAGGACTTTGACCCCAGTAACTTCACCTCTCCTTAGTGGAGCCTCCTCTAAACGCACCATGAGAGTGCCTATAAAACTACAGGTGCACATCATAAGCCCCCCAAACCTTCAGAGTCCGGACTACTACACGAAGGAGTTTGGAGATTTTACTACCTTCTTTGCGACGGCTTGGATCGGAATCGTTGCCCAAGGACGAACACGAGGTTGCTTTCACTTCCTATTCTATAGTCTCTTCTCGATACGTACAGTATTGTGTTGGTGCCTTTGCGTCTTGTGGCTTTATTGTCCTGATTATTTTTGAAGCGGTTGTCGGGGGGACATTCCCCTGAATGGCCGGTGAAGAGCGTATACGTTCAAACCGTTCACGACCATAAGAGGGGCAGTCCCTAACGACGTTAGGTCCTTACTGTGGGGAGAAGGGCGGACCTTCGATCGACGACAGTGCGAGGTCCTAGGGGCAGGGCCCCAAAGTTGACGGTGAAGAGCATTTGTATTAAAACTATGGGCATCCGTAAGATATGCATGCCCTTACAATGACGGGATTTTACTGCGGGGAGAAGGACGGACCTTTATCGGCGGCAGTGCGAGGGACAGGTGTTGACGCCTGGAAAATCCTGGCCCCAAAATTCGGATCAATGCAGCCTGAGGCTACTTGCCCAGCGGTTCAACGAGAAGGTTTGGTTAGCCACGACGAGCGAAACGGAGAGATAAAGGACACAACCCCAGGTACTTGCGGCAGGGAGGTCCCACCACGTACCCAGAAGCTCAAAAGAGTCTTCTCCTCCAAAACCACGAATGGCCGAGCTTGGTACTAGGTAGGCACTTGTTAGGGAAGATTCTTGTCTGTCAGGGGGGGGGGGGTGCAACTCTGATTTTTGACAAGTGTCATTCCTGGTACCCCTGAGGGTCTATTTATAGACAAATCCTAGGGGGGAACAGATGACTATCCCTGACCCCCTAGAGTTGGTTTTTTAGACAAGGCAATAGGTTGGCGAGTAGGTAAGGAACTCAGACCTAACTGGCGAGTTGGTTGGCTAAGTCGCCTATAGGCGAGTAGGTCCGAACTCACGACCTCCTCGCCTGGCCGGGTAGTGAATGCCGGGCAGGTCTTTCCTCCTCGTCTTGTGTGAGTAAGTACCTTCTCGCATAACCAAAACTCTCGACCTTCCTTCGTTCAAAGAACTCCTAAAGCCTGCGTTCGACGAACTCCGAGAGCCTGCGTTCGACGAACTCCGAGATCCTGCGTTCGACGAACTCCGAGAGCCTGCGTTCGACGAACTCTGAGAGCCTGCGTTCGACGAACTCCGAGGGACTTGCGTTCGACGAACTCCAAGGGACTGCGTTCGACCAACTCCAAGGGACTGCGTTCGACGAACTCTAAGGGACTGCGTTCGACGAACTCCAAGGGACTTCTGTGTTGACTTTGACTCCTGCCTACGTGGCCTTGAGACGGGCCCACCCTCGGAGAATGAGGGTTGTACACAATCCCCTCTCTTTGCGAGCAACGTAGTTAGTTGGAAAGAATCATCCAATCCTTATTCGATGAGCTTCTTCTGGCGGGAAACTTACCTGCTCGGCAGGCCTGGGACCCCCAAAAGTCTATAAATAGAGGGGGGTGGTCCTTCCTTGGCACGCCACTTTTTTAGAATCGACGAGATGTTGTCTACCGAGCAGGTAATCGCGAAGGCCGAGCTGTTGATGAAGTTGATGAAGAAGACGAAAAGCTCCGATACCCGCAAGAGAAAAAGGGGGTCCTCCGATCGTCGCCTTAGCCCCTTGGGCGAGGAGGTCCCTCAGGTGAATCCGGCGACCTCCGCGCCCGAGCCTTCCCTTGCGCCATCAACCGATGAGAGATTGGGGGACGAAGTTCCTCGATCTACTGCCGAGGAGGAACCCCTAAACGTTCACCCGGACCCTCTCCGAGAAGGTAAGCGCCTTCTCGAGATACCGCGATTATTGTGCGAACTTTTCTTGATGCCGATGCTCCTTTGCAGGTGGGCCCTCAGCGGAGATGAACATACAGACGTCCCCGCTTGAAGGGCGAGCAGGTGCCGAGCACCTACCGCCTCCACCGGTCCTTCCCGCATGGATTCTCCCTGAGCGGGAACCTCTCCGGCCGCCATCCCCCATTCCTGAGCGCGTGCCGGGCGGAAACCGGATACTGCTGAGGAACTCCCGTGTTGTCCTTTCTGGAGGAAGGGGAGAGGGAGGGTCTTCCTCGGTTGTGCCCACGACTCATCTTCCTCGGCGCCCCGATGCCGGGCCGTCGTCCCATAACGGACGGGGTGGGCGCTCAGGGGGCCGACATACTCCTCGGCGCTCGCCTTCTCCTCGCAGATCTCCTCGGCGAAGGCTCAGTCCTCGGCGGACTCCATCTCCTCGTTGGGCTGCCTCTCCTCCTCGCCGGGACGCTCCTCGGCGGTCACCTTCTCCTTCTCGCCATCAACCGAGGGCGGTACCTGTGCGGGCAGGTATAATCATCGCAAAGTACTATCTTTATGTGGTTCTTTTTCTAACTTGCCGTCATCCAGCCCGTGCCACGTCTCCGGGGTCTGCTTTTATTGAGGCGCTCGGACTTCCTACTCGCGAGTACAGGACGAAGATGTCTTCCGCCTACCTTGACCTGGAGATAAAGGTAGAGAGGTTGCTAGCCTACGAGGTTCATCGACGAATAACTTCGCTTGAAGGGCGCGTCTCGAATATTGAAGAATTCGAGCATCGGCTAGAGGTGGCAGAGGGAAAGCACTATCTCGTCACCGAGTTAGACAGTCGGATGGCTGGCATAGAACAGCGCTACGAGGCGCTGAGGGCGGATGTGCGCGGCCTTCGGGCGAGTATTGGGTTGGGACGTTGAATCGTATGGAGGAGCACATCCGGCTCGACGAGGAATTCTTGGCGAGAGCGAATGAGCAGATGGCCTTCGCGCGCCAGCTGGGATTCAACGGGCGGATTGGTGTGACCTCGGATAGGCGCGGCGATCCTCATGTTAATTATCATTGCTTGCTAATTTGTACTTTAAGAACATTATTCAGCGAGTATTGTAATAATCTCGAATTGCCTGTGTGCTGTGACTTTGAACCGTATTGCTTGATCGCATTTGTGTTGACATTGTCTTCTGCAGGGTTTTCTTGCGTTTTTGTAGATCGTCGCTTAGACGCGAGAAGGGTGGTCAACACCCCGCGTATAAGGTAGTTTATGCGACTTCGTTGTAGGCGAGTAGGTAGAAACCTCGCACATACTTACGTCGCGACCCCCCCCCCCCCCCCCCCCCCCCCCCCCCCCCTTTTGCCGATTTCTATAAATAGGGGGGTAGGGGTCCAAAATCGGCACGCTTTCTCGAACTTCTTCAATTGCTTTTCTATCTCGCTTCCTTCTTCCTGCTCGCTACGATGACACCTTCTTTGGAAGCTGAGACTCGCCGCTTGAGTTATGCTGATAATTTTATTGCGCATAAGTTCAAGAAACCCGTTACTCGCTCGGACGATCTGGAGAGATTCGTCCATCAACACCTTGCGCCAGGCTTCAGGGTTGGCCTTCCCGCTCCCAACGAGCGGATCAACACCTTCTCGGAGGGGATGCTATCCTTCTCCCTCTCGCACTTCGAGGTTGGCCTGCGCCTTCCTCTCTGGCCCGAGTTTTGCCAGATCCTCCGGTACTACTGCTGGGTCCCCGCCCAGATCAATACGAATGGGGTAGCGATCATCATCGGCTACCTATGTTTCCTTCGCAGCGAGAAGATCGCTTTCGACCTGGACATCTTCTGAAATATCTTCTACATGGGAGCGACCAAGGATGGGGTGATTTTCTTCGGTAGCCACCACTGCAAGGTGACTGGGATTTCGAACAAGGTCCACCGGTGGAGCGAGAAGTTCATTTTCGTCACCGGTGACTTCTCGCACATACCAAATCGCCCTCAGCAAAGACCTTCCGGGGCGCTCGCCACTCCATCGCTCAGTGGCCGGCGCGCGGAACTCTTCCTCGCCCTGAAGAACAAGAAACTCGATATCGAGTTCTGGCGAAGGAACGTGGACCATCTCGCCTTCGTGCAGCCTGGCGAGGGTAACATTTTATAGTTGCCGCAAAAGTGATCTTACCTTTGTTTCTTTGTCTAACAACTGTCTTTAGGTTGCCTGCATCTTCCATCCACGGCTCTTCCTGTGGGGGGTCAGACCCCACCTCCTCTATCTCCCACGGTCGATCCAGCGACAATGCAACATGGCGAGGAGGAGGAAGGCGAGCAGGAATCTCCTTTCTCGGGGATTCCTCCTAGGGTCGGTGACGCGACCGAGATCCTTCGCGCGGCGGGATGGCCGGCCGAAGGCGAACCACCGACGATCAAGAAAAGGAAGAGGAAGGAGGTTGCCCGGCGCGTGGCGGAGGAGTGGGCACGCGAGGAGGAAGACATCGTCCCTGAGAACCATCCCAACTTTGGGCAGGGTTCGCTGAATAGGGGCTTGGATGGCGAGCCGCTGATCACCTGGAGCAGGGAGCGCAACGAGGTATCCTTGAGCACTCGCCTGCCTTCGTGGAGCGAGGATGAGGTCCCGAACGACGATGCCTTCAGCGTCTTGTTCGGATTCTATGGTCGCGATGATGCGAAGGTTCTGCAGGAGGCTTCTCCTCGCTTTCTTGCCGACCAGGGATCACGGGCAATGTTGCGCGCTTCGGAGTTATTTCATCAGACCGCGCGGAACCTTCTCGGCTCCGAAGTGGAGCTCGCACTTCATCGGAAGCTCACGATGGAGGCCGAGAAGCGTGAGGACGAGGCTTTAAGGCACGCCAAGGCGGCCGAGGATAAAGCCGAATCCAGCCGGAGCTTCAAGGTGGTCTTGGTACTTCACGCGAGCTAAGATTGAAACTCACTCTCTTTTCTACACATCTTATAACCTGTCCTTCTCGCATCTGCAGGAAGAGCAGTTGGTGGCAAGCAGAGACGATCTCCAAGCTCGAGTGCGAACTGCGGGCGAGCCAGGTCTTGCTGGAGGCAACGCAGGTTCGTAACGCCGAGTTGGAATCTAGGATGGCCGCACTTTCCTTCTCGGAAGCCGGACCTTCCCGCCGACCTTCTGGATCGTTCATGACCTCGCAGGAGCTTTCGTCTCTTCGGCGGGAGATCGCCCTAGCCGCCGGGGACCTGGTCTTCGCGAAGCTTTCAATGGCCGGCTTGCTGGTTCCTGGGGCGGAGAGCTTGACGACGGAGGGGCTTCTGTCGGATATCCTGAATTCCAGCGAGGAGGAGGACGACGAGGAAGGGAATGAGTCGGATTCAGTCGACTATGCTCCCTCGTCTAAGTAAACCTTTGTACTTGACAATTTTGGTGCTTCTCGCGGCTCTGCGAGCATATTTTTTGGTAGATAACATTTCTTTTGATAGTAATATTTACTTCTTTTGTGAATCTCTCTTGTGCTGTGATGCGATATTTCGGCAAGTGCACCGGTCGCGCAAGTAATAAAGTTTGGGAATAGGATCCCCGAGTGTCGGTCTCTTGAGGAATGCAGGTTGGGTGAACGAATCGCGTTGTGTGACTATTGTTACACAAGCGTAAACAAACACACAAAGGGGGGGGGGGGGGGGGGGGGGGGGGGGGGGGGGGGTTGGTTGGGTTTTCCTACTCTTAACAACAATGAAGGAAATGCGGGTCGAAAGCACCGCTTCGCAAGGCGAGATGGATGCAACGGCCGCGATGCCGTGCTTCGTGAGGCGGATGGAGCGTGCTCTAGTGCGGGAAGGCGAGGGTCGCAAACACCTCTTCACAAACGCCGTTAACTCTTGCTAACGCGGATCGAACACCTTGAGTGCGTGAATGAGTGAGTAGATGAGTGGAGGCGAAGCGATTCATAAGCAAGTAATGATGAAAAGAGAAGAAACATTCATTTCATTTAAACCAAACATCATGATATTCAAGTTTAAAAGATTCAAAGATTATAACGAAGGAGAGAGGAAAGAGATAACCAATGGATGAAGACTAGCGGCCGTTCACGGCCGGAATGGTAGTTTGTCAAGCTACCTCCGGACTCGGGCGGACTGTGCTTCCGGTGTAGAGAAACTGTCACAATCTCTCTACGTGGTTCCGTCGTCTTCTACCTCAGGATTCCTCTTCTTCTCACCGGACTGGAGTGGAAAACAGCTGCTTGAGGGCTTGCGGATGGTGGAGAATGCTCCCGGACAATGGAGAAATACTTGGAATGGTTGGGGAGGACTTCCCCTTGCGTAGGAGATGAAGTGGAGGTGTCCAGGAATGGAAATCACCGGCGTACGGACTGCCACTCGCGCTCTCGGCGGCTCGATCTCGCCCTAAAAGCGGAACAGGCCTATATATAGGCGCTGGAATGAATTCTGCGCACGGTCATTGGCGCACGACCAGTGGTCGTGCGCACTGGAGTTCTGCGATCGTGCGCGCTGCCTGGGCGGAGCCTGAAATGAAAGAAATTTATAAAATACATGTTCGCACGACCAGTGGCGCACGACCAGTGGTCGTGCGCACTATCGTAAGTGGTCGTGCGATAAGCAAGACAGAACTCATAAAATGGGCGTTAAGTGCGCACGATCAGTGGCGCACGACCAGTGGTCGTGCGCGATAGAGCCAGTGATCGTGCGCAGTGTTCCTGTACAGAATTGTACCGGGAACACCTGCACGACTCCTGTTCCAGCATACAACACCAGTCTAGCCACTGAAGGTGGCACTTAACACTGCATGAAAACTAGTAACAAAGATGAACAAGAAATAACACCAAAATGGGCCTAGAAGTGCACTTAGCATGGAGTATTAAATAGGAATGAAAACATGTCTAAAGTGAAGTGCAAAGACTAGAAAATCGGCCCAGATGAGTCCATAAATGTGTATATAATTGGGACTCATCACACCCCCAGACTTACCTGTTTGCGCATCCCGAGCAAATGAATTCGGCGGAGTGTGAAAATGGAGTTAACAAAGAAAATTACACAAAGGAGTACAATGCGAAGTAACACAAGCTTGCAAATAGAAATTTAGTAAAAAGAGATTATAACTATGCTAACTAATTTACGAAAGTATTAGAGCGTAAATAAAGATTTGTCAATACTCAGTTGGTGAATCGTGAAGAACTTGAATGATCATGCCCGGTGTGAAAGTAACAAGCCACTAAGGGGGGTGTTACGCAAGGTCGGGGTTCAGGAATAACTCCGCTGAAATCCATCAGCGTCGAGAGCCATAAGCTTGCCCGGTCACACTCTCTCCACGGCGTTAGCAAACTCACAAGTCAAATCAATAGGGCTTTTAGGATTATATTGGGGCTTAGGTTGCGGTATGATATTCAAATTTAAACACGATGGCTACGCAACCCAAGTGAGCTAACGGAACGCTGCACCACACAAAACCAAAAACAATGCTCGTGTGACACACCCCCAAACTTATCATGAAAACTAGATGTGCACACGGCCTACTTCACAATTACCAACAGATTTTCTATTTAGCTCGGAAGGATTTCTTTACGACATATTTCTTTTTCAGATTTTTTCCTTTTAACAACATACTTTTCTTCTTTTACTTATCCTCCGGTTGGTTCAAATTCAGCAAAATAAAATATTTTTTCTTCACAACGCACAAGTTCCAAACATCACAACAAATTGAGAATTATGAGCGCAGTTAAACAACAATTTGGTTGCGGGCGTAGGATAAGCTTCGGGATTTGGTGGATGAAGAGGAGCTGAACAAAAGAGTGGTAGGCACAATTTTGGCTTGCAAAGGTGAGCGAAAAGGACATGGAACGACAAGGCTCAAACTAGCCAAAAGGTGGCCTACATCACGTTTAACTCGACGAGTCGCTCTCACCCATGCTTCGAGAGTCGCTTGGGGCAAGTTCTTAGCCCACGAGAAAGGTAAACCTTCCTCCCGACTCGAGCAACACACGACTAGTGCTCGTACACACACAACACCGGGTTATCGTCAATTTCGTTCACATTCACCATTTGAGTATAACAAATCTAAATTTACGCAAAAAATACTAATCATAAATTAAACGCATAGAAATAATCTAGTTTTACTCACATTCTACTGCAGCATGCGGGTGCGACTAGAACACTGCTCGAGTCAACATCGCACTCCAAATAGTAATTCCTAAGCTAATACCCCAATTCACATTCCTAACCAAAATAGTTTATTTGGAAACAACACAAATAGGAAAGCGCGCGCTCATGTGGGTGAAGTGGTGCATGAAGTGTGGAATAATGATGATGGTACTGAAAAATATAAGCAAACTTCTAGCATGCGGTGCAACTCGTACGCATAGTGGATAACACATGCTCTCCCCCAGACTTAATCTACACATTACATCACAAAACTGAAAGCTAGGAGGGAGAAGTGTTACCCAATGCTCAGAATTGAGCATACCGGAAGATTGGCGTTAATTTCGTGCACAATCCGCAGCATCCGCACCAAAGAACACAACACACCTGCAAGCACAAAACTAAAAACAGCAAAAACAAATATAAAAACTGAACTAACCATGTTAGATAAAAAATAAAATCAGGAAATCTGGGTTGTCTCCCAGCAGCGCTTTTGTTTTATGTCCTTAAGCTGGACCAAATACCTGTATTATGATTGTTTAAAGAGTGCAGAAATTAAAGGAGAAGTTCACAGAAGCAGTTTCACAAATTAAGACAACACAAATCAGATATAGGCGCTCTTATGGTGCGCGTCTCCCGTAGCTCGTAGGCGGGAGGTGAAGGCTTTAGGGCCAACACTGGTGTCACCCAGTGTTCCCCTAACCTCCGCCCTCTTGCCACGGAGAGCGGCAGCGCGAGCGTCGTGCAGAAGTTTCTCCTGTTTAAGTTTAGTGACAGTCGGGGACTGCCAACGTTGAAAGTTTTCAGATTTTTCCACCTTGGTGGTGGGTGGCGTCACTTCCGGCGTCGCAGTGACTACCGGATCAGCCCAAGAGATGGAGCGCTTAAATTATTTATTACAAGAATCAAAACAAGAAGATAATGGGACAGTGTCCCGAACTAAATTCAAGTCAATATTTTTCGAAATGCAATCTTCCTCTGTCTCGGAATCAAATTCTCTCTGAAGATCTACTTCTTCCTCACTGGACTGGTGCTCCTCCTTTTCTCCTTCAATTGGTTCTTTATCTTCTTCATTTCCTGCACAACTCAGAGATTCATCAAAAATAAAGAGAGGGGGAGGAGTGGATGTTTCAGTTATAGCTTTGGGGCAAGTGGGCTGCGACACCTTATTGGGTAGGAAGACACACGCCGTAGCGAAATCAAGGGTGGCACCGCTCTCTTTCAAGAACGGCATGCCCAAGATAGGGATAGAGTGATTTTCCTGGGGTCCCAACACCTGGAAATCAGCAACCACAATTGTCCCCTCAACTATCACTTCTACATTTTTCACTTCCCCCTCAGATTGTATAACGGTCCCATTAGCAAGCATAAGGGATTTCCGATCCTCCGTGTTCATCTCAAGTTGCAATTTAGCAACGTCTTGCAACGCAATGACGTTGCGGGAGGAGCCGAAATCGCACAAAGCTTTCGTTTCAATATTATTGATGGAACAAGAAATCACTAACTCACTTGGATCATCCTCTACCACATCGCCGAGACTCTTCCCTTGATCTATTGGGTTCTTTTCAGTGTTGCTAGGAAGGGTCCCATGCGACCGCTCGGTTAGCACTTGGGCCAATTGGCCCAGCTGCGTTTCCAAGTTCCGCATGGATGCGGTTTGGTTCACCATATTTGAGGTAGCCGCTTGCATAAATGTTTCCATCATCTCCTCCAGATTACTCTTTTTTTGGGCTGGGGGGCCTTGGTTATAATCCGGGTGTGGTGGCCTCGGTTGGCTCCCGGAGGCGTAAGCATCGTTTTGATGCTGCCCCGGTGCCCATCGTTGGCCATGCGTGTTTGGGTTCCATGAGAAGTTCGGGTGACTTCTCACTCCCGGATGATAAGCATTATTAAATGGCACCCCCTTAGACTGATTTCCTACAAAATTAACGGATTCATTCAAGGATAAGTGCGCGAAGTCACCTGATACGTTGTTCCCTGAACATTCATACGCGTGGTGGCCGCCGCCTCCACATCCTTCGCACGTAATGACAGCAGCAGGCGTGGGTGTAGGAGGAAGTGAGTCGACCACAAAGAGACCGCGGGCGTTCCTTGGTGCATTTCTCCCGGCAGTCCAGAATGTACTGTGGGAGGCGGTGTCGCGCAGAATCCGAAGGGCCTCCTCTGGAGTGTGGTTCATTAGAGTACCACCCGCAGCAGCATCGATCATTGCCCTGTAGTTGGGCTCGATCGCAAAGTAAAATGTCTCTACCACATTCCACAGTTGGAGCTCGTGGCTCGGACAACGGCGGAGAAGATCGTTAAGACGCTCCCACGCCTCGGCAAGGGTCTCTTGATCGGCTTGGCGAAAGGTGGCGATCTCCCGCCGCAGACTCACAATTTTATCGACGGGGTGAAATTTGGCTAAGAACTTGGATGCGAGAGCATCCCAAGTCGCAGCGGTCCCCGGAGGAATAGAATGAAGCCACACCTTGGCCTTGTCGCGAAGCGAGAATGGGAATAGTTGCAGCTTGACTGTATCATCAGGAATCCCAGCGTAGCGGAAAGTTCCGCAGATATCAGAAAACTCAGCCAGGTGCAGGTGCGGATCTTTACTGGCCATCCCGGAGAACTGAGCATTGTTCCGGATGATGTTCAAGATCGCAGGTTTGATCTCGAACTGGTTGTTCATAATATTGGGACCGAACCCAGGATAAACACTCCCAGCTGTCGGAGTGGTATAATCTCTCATCGTTCTGGGTCGAGGTCTCACTACCTCTTGCTCATCTCCAGGATGGTGCTGCCCCATGTCAGGCACTCTTTGTTCAACATTGTCTGGGTCTATGTGGTCACCCATTGCCGCCTGTACGGCTGATGCGCGCCTTCGTGCGCGAGCGGTTCGTTCGATTTCTGGATCAAAGGGTACGAGTTCCTCTGCGGCTTGTCTCTGCATACACAGCCACAACAAAAAGAAAACAAAGCGAAAAAAATCAAAAACAACTGCTCTTGTAACAGAAGTTCACAACTCAAGACGTTACACGCCTGAACATTCCCCGGCAACGGCGCCAAAAACTTGATGCGATATTTCGGCAAGTGCACCGGTCGCGCAAGTAATAAAGTTTGGGAATGGATCCCCGAGTGTCGGTCTCTTGAGGAATGCAGGTTGGGTGAACGAATCGCGTTGTGTGACTATTGTTACACAAGCGTAAACAAACACACAAAGGGGGGGTTTTGGTTGGGTTTTCCTACTCTTAACAACAATGAAGGAAATGCGGGTCGAAAGCACCGCTTCGCAAGGCGAGATGGATGCAACGGCCGCGATGCCGTACTTCGTGAGGCGGATGGAGCGTGCTCTAGTGCGGGAAGGCGAGGGTCGCAAACACCTCTTCACAAACGCCGTTAGCTCTTGCTAACGCGGATCGAACACCTTGAGTGCGTGAATGAGTGAGTAGATGAGTGGAGGCGAAGCGATTCATAAGCAAGTAATGATGAAAAAAGAAGAAACATTCATTTCATTTAAACCAAACATCATGATATTCAAGTTTAAAAGATTCAAAGATTACAACGAAGGAGAGAGGAAAGAGATAACCAATGGATGAAGACTAGCGGCCGTTCACGGCCGGAATGGTAGTTTGTCAAGCTACCTCCGGACTCGGGCGGACTGTGCTTCCGGTGTAGAGAAACTGTCACGATCTCTCTACGTGGTTCCGTCGTCTTCTACCTCAGGATTCCTCTTCTTCTCACCGGACTGGAGTGGAAAACAGCTGCTTGAGGGCTTGCGGATGGTGGAGAATGCTCCCGGACAATGGAGAAATACTTGGAATGGTTGGGGAGGACTTCCCCTTGCGTAGGAGATGAAGTGGAGGTGTCCAGGAATGGAAATCGCCGGCGTACGGACTGCCACTCGCGCTCTCGGCGGCTCGATCTCGCCCTAAAAGCAGAACATGCATATATATAGGCGCTGGAATGAATTCTGCACACGGTCATTGGCGCACGACCCGTGGTCATGCGCACTGGAGTTCTGCGATCGTGCGCGCTGCCTGGGCGGAGCCTGAAATGAAAGAAATTTATAAAATACATGTTCGCACGACCAGTGGCGCACGACCAGTGGTCGTGCGCACTATCGTAAGTGGTCGTGCGATAAGCAAGACAGAACTCATAAAATGGGCGTTAAGTGCGCACGATCAGTGACGCACGACCAGTGGTCGTGCGCGATAGAGCCAGTGATCGTGCGCAGTGTTCCTGTACAGAATTGTACCGGGAACACCTGCACGACTCATGTTCCAGCATACAACACCAGTCTAGCCACTGAAGGTGGCACTTAACACTGCATGAAAACTAGTAACGAAGATGAACAAGAAATAACACCAAAACGGGCCTAGAAGTGCACTTAGCATGAAGTATTAAATAGGAATGAAAACATGTCTAAAGTGAAGTGCAAAGACTAGAAAATCGGCCCAGATGAGTCCATAAATGTGTATATAATTGGGACTCATCATGATGTTGTGATGTCGCTAGGCTCATAGGCTCGCTTGTGCATGTTTACTTGTCTTTCTCGTCAGGGCGACTTAGGATGAGCTTCGGTTTGCCGACTATCTACCTTGCTCGCTCCTTCGACCCGCTTGTCCATATCTTGGATCCTCGCCCATAGGGCTACTCGCACTCAACCTTACGAGTTGCTTTCCTACTCGCATCCTGACTGCTGAAAAGGGTCGTTAGATAGGAAGAGACGGTCGGGGCTTCCAAGGGGATTCACATTCCCAATAGCCTCCCTCTTAGTGTGATGCTGGTGCTATTGAAGAGAATGACTTAGTAGGGAATGACTGTCGGGGAGCTTCCAAAAGAATGCCTTCCCAGGGAACACAACATCCCAAGGTCTCCATCCTGCTGTTGAAGGGGTCGAGACAGTAGGGAATGACTGTCGGGGAGGTTCCCAAAGAGCACCTTCCAAGGGAACACAACATCCCAAGGTCTCCATCCTGCTGATGACTGTCGGGGAGGTTCCCAAAGAGCACCTTCCAAGGGAACACAACATCCCAAGGTCTCCATCCTGCTGTTTGAAGGGGTCGAGACAGTAGGGAATGAATGTCAGGGAGGTTCCAAAGGAGCACCTTCCAAGGGAACACAACATCCCAAGGTCTCCATCCTGCTGCTCTGGTTGATGCTGCTGAAGAGGTCGACACAGTGGGGAATGACTGTTGGGGAGGTTCCAAAGGAGTACCTTCCAAGGGAACACAACATCCCAAGGTCTCCATCCCACTTGGATGCTGAATGCCGACCCAACCGGTTTCCTGCTGCTCAACAATTCAACGGGGAGTTAAGCACACTTAAACACATTAACTTACACGATCAGAAGCGAATTGCTTTGTTACGGGCTCTCAGCCTTCGAGGATATACAACACCTTTATTCAAAGGTCCCATGATCGGCTTAAGTCGATCATCTCTTCGTTGGATTGGGAGGTCGGCGTCCAGACTTTTTCCTGATAATCTCTCCAGTCGGATGAGAAATGCAGTCGGTGGGAACCGCGGCCAACGTGCAAGGGGGGAGCTGATCTCGACCGTCATTGCAGAGGCTTGGACTTAAGGGATCGCACAACCAAGGAACTGTCCCATCATCCGCTCTGGATTTTACGAGAATCAAGTCGGAAGCCAGTTTCCCAACCTGACTAGGAGATTGACTTCACCTGCTTTCTTCTTCAAAGACTTGCTATTATGAAAAATTCCTCTCATCCCTTGTTTCAGGGGGCTTTATTTCTAAGCAATCAATTTACAGGAGAGAAGGGTAGACATCCCTGCTTAAGGATAAAACCTTTTTAGGTCATCGCCGCTCCATGTATTCCCCGAGATCTCCCCTTCCTGATTCTGTAAGCGATACCATCCTGTTGCAAGTGCTTCGTGGATGATGAAAGGTCCCTCCCAATTAGGGTTAAGCTTTCTAACGGCTGCCGATCTCCCAGCTGCGTCCAATTTCTTCAGGACTAGGTCACCTGCTTGGAAGTGCTTGAGACGAACGTGCTTGTCGAAGTGTCTCGCCATGCGACGCTTGATCTACTCTTGCCTAGCCGAGGCTAGATCTCGGAGTTCTTCAATGTAGTCGAGGGACAGCTTCTGGGCTTCCTCATTCTCTAGTCGCCATTCTTCATCTCCGTCTTCTGCCGCAATCACCCTAGGACTTCTGACCTCGAACTCTACTGGGATGAGAGCTTCGGACCCGTGAGAGAGTTTGAACGGGGTTTCCCCTGTGGCTGAGCTAGGAGTGGTTCTCAAAGCCCACAACACCGAGGGGAGCTGCTCCGCCCAATTACCTCTTAGGTTCTCGACTTTCTTCTTTAGAAGGTTGATGATTAATTTGTTGGTGGCCTCCACTTGTCCATTGCTCCTGGGATGATGTACTGACGCGAACCGGAGATCAGTTCCGAGCTGTCTGCAAAAATCCTCCAGCTCCAAGCTGGCGAACTGAGGACCGTTGTCGGTGACGTTGGCGAGGGGAATCCCGAATCTACAGACGATTTCTCCCCAGATGAAGTTCTTCACGACTTGAGAGGTGGTCTTGGCCAGAGCCTTGGCCTCGATCCACTTGGAGAAATAGTCGATCATGACGAGAACGAACTTCCTCTGGCCGCTGGCTGAAGGAAAGGGGCCTATCAAATCCATTCCCCAGATAGCGAATGGCCACGGGCGGTGATCGAACGAAGATGTTGGGCCGGATGCAGATGAAGGGGGGCGAACAGTTGACACTTATGGCACTTTTTCGAGAAGGACTCCGCATCCTTGCAGATAGTGGGCCAGAAGTAACCATGTCTCAGGATCCTTTGCTCCAAAGTGCGAGTCCTAGAATGGCTTCCGCACTCTCCCGAGTGGATTTCCTCCAACACTCGAGGTACTTTTTCTTCAGAGACACATCTAGCCAGAGGACCTGAGATGATCTTGCGATATAACTCCCCATCTTGCAATAAGTAGTACGCCGCCTTGTACCGAAACCTCCTTTGATCCCCTTCCTCCGCAGGAAGTTGCCCAGAACTCAGGAAGGAAGTGAACAGATCCATCCATGAAGGACGCCGATCGATTTCCATCATCTCTCCTTCCTCAATGGATGGTCGAAACAACTCCGTGATGGTCCCTCCTGCTCTTGGCCCGTACTTGGCCAGACGATCAGCTGCCGAGTTCTCCTCTCTCGGTACGTGCTCGACGAAGAAGGATTGGAAGCTTCCAATCAATCCTTTCACCTTTATGAGGTACTTTTGCAGAATGGTGTCGCGCACTTCAAACTCTCCCCGAATCTGAGACGCGACCACCATTGAATCGGTGAAAGCCATGACGTCTTGGATGCCCAGCTCCTTTGCAAGGCGCAAGCCTGCTATGATGGTTTCGTACTCGGCTTGATTGTTCGTGACGGGGAAGAGGATCTCGACCGCTTGCTCGATCCTAGTTCCCTGTGGGCTGACAAGAACGATGCCCACCCCCACAGAGCTCTTGCCTGAGGCTCCGTCCACGAACATCTTTCAAGGGATGGGAGTAGAAGCCTCCTCTCCCGGTTCCGCCTCCACCGAGAAGTCGGCTAAGAAATCTGCTACCGCCTGTGCTTTGATCGCCACCCAAGGCGAGAAGGAAATGTCGAACTCACTGAGTTCTACCGACCATTTCGCCAGCCTCCCTGAATGCTCCACCCCTTCCAAGATATTTCGAAGAGGATGATCAGTCACGACCCGGATGGAGTGAGCTTGGAAATAAGGCCGGAGCTTTCGCGCCGACACCACCAAGGCGAAGGCGAGCTTCTCCAAGATCGGATACTTCAGCTCCGCTTTCTTGAGCACCTGGCTAACATAGTAAATTGGGAGTTGCTTCTTTCCTTCTTCTCGGACCAACACGGAACTCACTGCTTCCACCCCTACTCCTAAGTAAATGAGTAGGTCTTCACCTTCTTTCGGACTCTAAAGGAGAGGTGTCTGAGTCAACTGCTCCTTCAGCCTACAGATCGCCTTTTCGCACTCGTCGGACCATGCGAAGTTCTCGCTCTTGCGGAGCGTTTTGAAAAAGGGAGAGCACTTCTCTCCTGCCTTGGACAGAAAATGGCTTGAGACCCGCCAACCTTCCTGTCAGCCTTTGAACTTCTTTCATGGTCTTCAGCGAGGCCATCTCTAGGATTGCCTTAACCTTGTCAGGGTTCGGCTCTACTCCTCCCGGGGTGATGAGGTGTCCCAGAAACTTTCCCCTTCCAGCTCCAAACATGCATTTCGCCGGATTAAGCCTCATCTTGAACTTCCTCAGCGTTGCAAAGGTCTCCACCAGATCTGCTATGTGCTCCTAGACGCTCTTGCTCTTGATCAAGAGGTCGTCCACATATACCTCCAGGTTCCTGCCCTTCTGCTCTTTGAAGACAAGGTTCATCATCCGCTGGTAGGTTGCTCCTGCATTTTTTAGCCCAAAGGGCATCATTTTATAGCTATAACAACCATCCCCAGTGATGAAGGAAACATCGCGGCAATCGGGGGGATACATCCGGATCTGGTGGTATCCTGAAAACGCATCAAGAAAGCTCATCACAGGGAAACCGACGACTGAATCAACCAGCGCGTCGATTCTAGGCAAGGGATAACAATCCATAGGGCAGCTTTTATTTAATAAAGAGAAGTCCACACACATCCTCCAGCTGTCTACAGCCTTCTTAACCATTACAACATTGGAGACCCAGCCTGGGTACTGGATCTCCTACATAAAACCTGCGTCCAGCAACTTCTTTACCTCTTCACGGATAGGTCCGGCCAACACGGTGGCACTGGACCTCTTCTTCTGGCGGACGGGCTTCACCGTGGGGTCGAGATTGAGGTGGTGGCAGACAACCTCTAGGTCGATCCCGGGCATCTCAGCAGCACTACAGGCGAAGATGTCGACGTTATCCTGCAGGCACGTCGCCATCTCCACCTTCTCAGTGACCTTCAGCGATCCACCGATCTTCAGCAACCCAGATACTCCCGCTGTAGAGAGTACCTCGATTTCCTCCACCTCCTTGGATGCCTACAGCCAGGCCGTGCCTCCAGTTACCCTCTCGAACTCCTCTGCGTCAGCCATCCAGCTGATGGTGCTAACCAAACTGAGGTAGCACTCGCGGGCGGCTCTTGGATCGCTCCTGATCCTCACCTGGATGTCCCCTTGGCAATACTTGAGGCACTGATGGTAGGAGGACGAGACGGCCTTGAAAGTGTTGAGAAGTGGCCTCCCGAAGATGGCCTTGTAGCAGCTCGGGGCGTCAACGATGACGAAATGGCACTGAAGAGGGGTGCCCCCGAGGGTGACAAGGAGATCTACTCCTCCCTCCACCTCTTGCTTCTCTCCGGAGAAGCCAAATAGGGGACCATCCGGCGCCCGGACTCTTCCTGCGCCGACGCACAGCCCGTCAAACGTCTTCATGAAGATGACGTTTACGGAACGACCGTTATCGATCAGGATTCGATCAATGGTAAAGTCTTCCACGGCGGCTTGGATCACGAGGGCGTCATGAAAGGGATTCTCATTCCCCAGCATGTCTTCTTCGGAGAAGGTGATCTCCTCCAATGGGGGTGGTGCCTGCGAGGTCGAAGCGACGCTCCTTCGATAGATCTGATGGAGACTTCCCTTGCGGGAAGCTCCTATCCCCGCACCTCCGTGGATCACCCCCACTCCTCTGCCTCCTTGGGCCACATCTCCTCGACCTCCTTGGTCGACTCGATCCTCGTTCCTCCTTCGACCGATGGCTTGAACGGCCGGCGGCTCGACCGGGGCTTCTATCCTCCGCTGCTCCCCTTCCACTTCTCCTGCTGCCAGCCTTCTCCTGGCTTCCCAAAAGTCTGGGCAGGCCATCGTGCCATGCCCTTCCACCTGGTGGAGATCACAGTAGAGGGTAACCTCTTCTACCCGCGGTCTCTTCTGCTTCCTGTTCTTCCGGCCTTGCCGATTGCCTCGCCTGGCAACCGCCATTGCTTCCTCCCTTCTTCCCTCCTGGCATCCCTCTGGCCTGTCAAAACACCTTCTCTTTGGGGATCTCCTTCCCCGATCCTGGTGCTGAGGTCCCCTGGCCGGCTTCCACGGTGGCCGGTTAGCGGGGACTTGGTAGCGTCTTTCCTCCTCCCGATGCTCTGGAGCCGCGATGAGCCTCCTCTCATCGTTCCTTCTCGGCTCCTCCCTCCTTGGCTCTCTTTCTCTTCTCTCTTCTCTGCCTCTTCCCTCCGGCTTCCGCTTTTCCGCTCTCCTGGGCTCTTCCTTCTTTCTCCTCTCGGGGGTATTCTCCTCTTCCTCCTCCTCATCTTCCTTGGTCACTCGGGTGAGCCTGGCTAGGAAGCCGCGGTTGGAAGCCTCACCCTGGACGAACTGGTTGGCCCTTTCGATGAGATTGTCGTAGGAGTATGGAGGGATCCTACTGACCTCCAACTTAAAGAGGCCTTCACGAAGGCCGAAGGTCAGGGCCAGCTGCAAAGTGTGACCATCCACCTCCTGGATGTGCAGCACCTCCTCCTGGAAGCGGTCGATGTAGTCCCCCAACGTCTCCGTGGCCCCTTGTGTCAGGTGGAAGAGGGTTGTTGCTTCCTTTTTCAGCTTCTTGGCTGTGGCGAACCGCATGTTCAGCCCCCGACACAAGTCTTCGAAGCAGTAGATGGAACCTTCCGGCAACTGGTGGAACCAGTCCCTTGCCTTCCCTCGGAGGGAGATCGCGAACAGCCTACATTTGAAGGCGTCAGACATGGTCCGGATGGAGGCGACATCCTCGAACAATTGGATATGCCGGATAGAGTCCTCCCTCCCTGAGTAGTAATTCATCGAGGGATCCCTGAACCCCTCTGCACTGGCGCGACGACGATCTCCTCGCAGAATGGGCTCCTCGCCCCCAATTTGGCGACGAACTTCATCTTGTCGAGTATCTCTTCCATACTCGCTAGCCTGGCGAGTATTATAGTATCTCACCTGCTCTTCCTCCTCGCGGAACCGAGTTCCGCCAGCTCCTTGCGACGCCTGCAGACCAAACTGCGACCTCCTTGGTCGCTCGAACTCCTCGACGTGCTCCTTCCCTGCTCGCTTAGGGTGAGCACCTTCCTTGGACGGACCCGGGCGATGAGGCGAGGTCGCCGTTCCTTCCATGCGAGGTAGAAGAGCTGCTCGCATGGATCCTTCTACCCTCCGCGCGAATTCCTCGAAAACAACTAAGGATACGAACTCGCCGCCACGAGTCGGGTTTCCAACCACATCCTCGTGGTCGCTAACTGTTACCATCTCACTTTTCTACCATACTTTCTTCCTCTGGCCGCGATCCACGCTCACCGCACCAAAGTGTTGACGCCTGGAAAATCCTGGCCCCAAAATTCGGATCAATGCAGCCTGAGGCTACTTGCCCAGCGGTTCAACGAGAAGGTTTGGTTAGCCACGACGAGCGAAACGAAGAGATAAAGGACACAACTCCAGGTGCTGCGGCAGGGAGGTCTCACCACGTACCCAGAAGCTCAAAAGAGTCTTCTCCTCCAAAACCACGAATGGCCGAGCTTGGTACTAGGTAGGCACTTATTAGGGAAGATTCTTGTCCGTCAGGGGGGGTGCAACTCTGATTTTTGACAAGTGTCATTCCTGGTACCCCTGGGGGTCTATTTATAGACAAATTCTAGGGGAGAGAGAAGATGACTATCCCTGACCCCCTAGAGTTGATTTTTTAGACAAGGCAATAGGTTGGCGAGTAGGTAAAGAACTCAGACCTAACTGGCGAGTTGGTTGGCCAAGTCGCCTATAGGCGAGTAGGTCCGAACTCACGACCTCCTCGCCTGGCCGGGTAGTGAACGCCAGGCAGGTCTTTCCTCCTCGTCTTGTGCGAGTAAGTAACTTCTCGCATAACCAAAACTCTTGACCTTCCTTCGTTCAAAGAACTCTGAAAGCCTGCGTTCGATGAACTCCGAGAGCCTGCGTTCGACGAACTCCGAGAGCCTGCGTTCGACGAACTCCGAGAGCCTGCGTTCGACGAACTCCGAGAGCCTGCGCTCGACGAACTCCGAGGGACTGCGTTCGGCGAACTCCAAGGGACTGCGTTCGACGAACTCCGAGGGACTGCGTTCGACGAACTCCAAGAGACTTCTGTGTTGACTTTGACTCCTGCCTACGTGGCCTTGAGACGGGCCCATCCTCGGAGAATGAGGGTTGTACAACAGGCCCTTACTGTGCTGTGAGTTACTGTGACGGTGAAAATACATACCAAATTTTTTTGTTCAGACATAGGTGTTGGTGTTTAAAATATACTTTTCATAGTAGAAAGTTAGTTTGCGCGAGTCTGATCTCGCGACTTTTTTCATAGTAGAAGATTAGTTTGCCGGAGTCTGAGCTTGCGGCTTTTTGCATGGTAGAAAATACAAATTTACTGTTAAAAATGGCGCAGGTTCTGAGCGTTCCAGGTGCACGGTAGCGTCTTCCCTTGTGCTGTTCTGAGCCTATACGTCCCGGGCTTCACAATTGTCGCGACGACGTACTGTCCCTCCCAAGTTGGCGAGTGTTTGTCCCTTTGCGGGCCTTTACCGACCACCTCTATGTTGCGTAGGACAAGAACTCCAACATTTATTGGCCTGGGCTTCACCCTTCGATTGTAAAGTCGGGCCACGCCTTTTGTAGTGGGCTATGTGCTGGGCAGCCGCATCCCTGATTTCCGCGAACAAGTCTAGGTTTTCTCGAAGCAGCTCGTCGTTCTTTTTAGGGTCGAAGGTCACTGCTCGGCTACTAGGGACGTCGATGTCGACGGGGATAATTGCTTCAGTGCCGTAGTAGAGATTGTATGGGGTTTCTCCCGTAGGAGTCCTTTCCATGGTGAGGCATGCCCACATAACATTTGGAAGTGCGTCTGCCCACTGCCCCCTTCCTCCTGTAGGCGGGTTTTGATTCCTTTGAGGATGGTGTGATTCGTTACTTCAATTTGACCGTTTGTCCGAGGGTGAGCTACGGCCGTATGACGGAGATTAATCTTCAAGTCTTCACACATCTTGGTGAACGACTTCCCCGTGAATTGAGTGTCGTTGTTGGCGATGATTACTGTCGGGATTCCTAAGCGGTATACGATGTTCTTTAATATGAACTGTTTGGCATTCTCTTTAGTAATTTTGGCGAGGGGCTCAGCTTCCACCCACTTTGTAAAGTAGTCGATAGCCATGATGATAAACTTTATCTGGCCGGATGCTATGGGGAGGGGGCCGAGGAGATCAATCCCCCACTGGGTAAATGACCAGGCACCTTGGAGTGTCATAAGCGCTATTGGTGGTTGATGAGGGATGTTTGCGTGGAGCTAACAGCTTCTATACTTTTGGACAAACTCGGTCGCATCCTTCTTCATTGCCGGCCAATAAAACCCCTGACGCGGAATCTTTCGAGCCAGAGCTCTCGCGCCAAAGTGCTCTCCACATATTCCACCATGAACTTCCTTTAAGGTGTACTCCGCCTCTGCTGCTGTAAGGCACTTTAGGTAGGGCCCGGAGATGGCCTGCCTGTAGAGCTCCCCTTCGATGATTACGTATGAGGCAGGCCCGGAGGGGAGTCATCCAGGATGATCCTTCCTCGATGATTTCAGCGATCTCTCATGCTCCATAAATACTGGGGGTCATGATGTCTTCGACTCGGCGTCTCCGGGACTGATAGCTGGAAAGAGAGGTTGCGAGTTTGGAGAGTGCGTCGGCTCTGGAATTCTGCTCCCCGGGGATGTGCAAAATTTGGTGTGATGGTATTTTTTGCAGGAGAGATCTCACGAATGTGAGATATTGTGTTATTTGGTCATTCTTTGCCTCGTAGTTCCCCTCGACTTACGAGACCACCAGCTGCAAATCAGTATAAATTATCAGGTTCTCTACCTCGAAGTCGACGGTGAGTCGTAGACCGGCGTTTAATGCCTCATATTCAGCGATGTTGTTGGTTGTCGAAAACTTCAACCTGAGGCCGTACTCTAAGGTTATTCCCTCTGGACTAATAAGGAGCGGTCCGGCTCCTGCTCCTTCGGCCGCAGAGGCCCCGTCTACGTAGAGAGACCAACGAGCGGTGGAGATATCTTTAATGGGAGCGGCCTCCGGAGGGAGGGTATTTTCCACGATGATGTCGGCGAGCACTTGAGATTTGATGTCCAGACGTGGTAGAAAGTGGATATCGAACTCGCCCAGCTCGATTGCCCACTTTACTAATCTCCCGGATACTTCCGGCTTTTGGAGGATGGCTCGCAATGGTAACTGAGTTAACACTTTTACCGTATGAGCCTGGAAGTAGGACCGAAGCTTTCTTGCAGATACAACAAGAGAGAAGGCCATTTTATCGGTTGTCGGGTATCTGGTTTCGGTATCAGTGAGGGCCTTGCTGAGATAGTAAATGGGTCGTTAAACTCCTCCTTTGTCTTTTACCAACACCGAGCTGACAGTCGTGGGAGATACTGCTAGGTAAGGGAATAAGACTTCTCCAGGGATAGGTTTTGATAAAAGTGGGAGCGAGGCCAGGTACTGCTTGAGGTGCTCGACAAACGTCTGACACTCGTTCGTCCATTGGAATCCAAAATGACGTTCCCCTCGAAGAACTTTGAAGAAGGGGAGATATTTATCTCCCGCCCATGTCAGGAACCGTGAAAGAGCAATGATCCTTCTGTTTAAGCGTTGCACTTCCTTGATGGAACGGGGTGGCGACATGTCTCTCAGTGCCTTGATCTTTTTTGGGTTTGCCTCAATCCCTCGGTGGGTCACCATGAAACCCAGGAACTTTCCTGATGTCACACCAAATGCGCATTTGCTGGGGTTGAGCCGCATTTGGAAACGGTGAAGGAGCTGAAAGCATCTTTCCAGGTCTTCTAAATGGTTACGGCGGTGGACACTTTTCACCAGCATGTCGTCTATGTAAACCTCTATTGTTCTGTCGATGAGGTCTTGAATACTTTGTTTATTAGCCTATGGTAGGTTGCCCTGACTTTCTTGAGGTCGAAAGGCATGACTTTGTAGCAGTAAATTCTCTAATCTGTTCAGAACGCGGTGTGCTCCTCATCTGCCGAGTTCATTCTAATTTGGTTGTAACCTGAGTACGCATCCATGAATCTGGGGAGCTCATGCCTGGTTGTTGCGTTGACCAGCTGATCGATTCTTGGAAGGGGAAAACTATCTTTCAGACATGCTTGATTTAAATTGTTGTAGTCGACGAACATCTGTCACTTCCCTGAGGCTTTCTTCACCATAACCACATTGGCCATACATGTGGGGTATTTTGCTTCGCGGATGAACCACGCTTCCAGAAGCTTCTCCACCTCCTCTTCAATCACCTTGGGCCGTTCTGGGGAGAAGTTCCACTTCTCCTGGATTATCAGCCTACAATCAAGGTTAATATTTAGAGAGTGAAAGATGATTTGAGGATCTACCCCGGGCATATCTTCTGGGATCCATGCGAATATGCCTTCATTGGCGCAGGGGAAGAGGGCGTATTCTTCCCGCTCTTCCTCGGTCAGAAGGGACCCAACCTGAACTGTCCGGGTCGGATTCTGCCAGGAGAGAGGCACTTCCACAAGCCCTTCGACGGGCTATCCGTGTTGCAGAGTCGCTTCGTCCGTAGGTCGAAGTTGTCAATGTTGAAAGCGGTTGCTTCCATTGGTCGGGCCTGCTTTAGGAAGCATGTTGGTGGTGCTTCTTGGTTTCCTCTCATGACCCATATCCCTGCGGCGGTCGGGAATTCAAGGTTTAGGTGCGGAATAGATGGAATTGCCCCGAAGATGGATTGGAGCGGTCTCCCAAAGATGGCATTGTAGGCGGAGGTGGACTCCACCACCACGAACTGGATGTTGTGTGTTGACTGCCTCAGAAGCTCTCCCAATGTGACTGGAAGGGTGATCATGCCTATAACTGGAACAGGTCGGTTTTCGAATCCATAGACGGGCTCGACCGCGGGGCTGAGCTGATCCTTCGCGAGTTTCATGCTTTGCAGAGTGGACAAGAACATGACATTGGTTGAGCTTCCGTTGTCGACTATTATCTTTTTAACATTGAAGCAAGGGTCCCCAATTCCTGTGCTAATTACGAGCAGGTCCTGATGTGGTAGTCATAGTCCTTGCAAATCCTCTTCCCTGAAAATGATTGTGATGTCCTGTTTGAGCTTTTTGTCTTCATGGGCCCTGGGGAGTTTGGTAATCAAGAGGATCTGCGCTGTCAGGGTGGGAGGTACGACGATAATCTTGATTTCTCCTACCATCGGCCTACCCCTGCAACTCCTCGAGGAGCGGGAGGTTGTTCCCTTTCCTCCCCAGGTAGCTGAGGCTGATTGGGAACCTAGCCCTGCAGAAATCTTCCCAGGAGTCCCTAACGGATGAGACGCTCGATTTCATCTTTCAACCTAGAACATTCATCGGTGGTATGTCCAGTTCCTCTGTGGAACTCGCAATATTTTGACTGGTCGTTCCTCAAATTTTGGGGAGGTATCCTTGGCCTGTGGAGCTCTGGGCTGTTCTGGATGGCGTAGAGTATGTTGGTTCTTGTGGTGTTCAATGAGGTGTAGACTTTGGGCGGTCGCGGACCCAGATCTCTTCGGGGGTCGCGGTGACGCTCAACATTGTGGCGCTCCTTATTATGTCATTCTTCCTGCCCCCTAGGGGCCTGCTCCAACCCTCTTTTCCTTTTTTGGCCGCCTTCGAACTGCTGCCGGTGTGCTTCGATGACCTCATTGGCCGCTATCTGAGCTTCCACCCGGTGAACGAGGTCGGGATAACTTAGCACGGTTTCCCTCATTAGAGCCGAGTAAAAGCCACTTGGACGGAGACCCCCAAGGAAAACTCCCCGCAAAAGCTCGGGGTCGACCCCCGGGATTTGTCGAGCCTCGGTAGTGAAGCGTCGGAAAAAATCCTTAAGGGTCTCTCTGTCATTTTGGTGGATTCCTGAGAGATGGGAGGGGTCACGTACAATCATGTGATTGACGATGAACTGGTCCACGAAATGCTGCACCATTTCTGCGAAGTGTTGATGGATCCATCTCGCAGAGAATGGAACCAAGTGCGCACTTGTCCTTTCAAGGTTGCCGGGAACACCTGATAGAGGAGCTAGTCTGGATCATTGTAAATTCTCATGATGGCAGTGAAGTGATTGACATGTTCTAATGGATCGACCATCCAGTCAAATGTTTTGATATTGGGAAGCTTGAAACCATGCGGAACTGGATGAGCCAAGACCTGAGGCGATAGTGGGGAGCTGTGGTGCATGGGACGGCGAGCGAGAGCTGTGCGTCGCACCACCTGACCGTACTCTTCTGCTATCACATCGCGTATCTCTTCTCGAGGGTCTCTTTCAATGACTCGCCCTGGGCCATCTCTTCCCTAGCGTTGGTGATGGTGATCGACTTCGAGTCCTCTGGTCGGGCGAGTAGGATGAGTGGAGCTTGCAGCATTAGAGAGCTCCTCCGAGACATCTTCCTCCCAAGCGGCCTCCTCCTTTGGAGAAAGATTTGGAGCCGGGGGAGGCAGAATGTTTAACGTTGGAGGTTGAACGGGAGCTCGAGGAGCCCCCAGATTTCTTACGAGAGTCAGCATCTCGGTTTGTCATTCTTCCATTTGTCGCATGCGCCCTTCCACTGCTGTTGTGGGCGCAAGCACTACCTCTTCCGCAAGAGGTACGTTGATAAGCGAATGAGAGGGAGCTGGGTCGACGCGTCCCTCTGGGATTGATCCTTCGTTAGTATGAGCACTTCTTCTTGCCATTGCAATCGGTAGCGAGTACTGCCTTGAAGCAAATACTGCCTTCAGTGAGTCTTTGCAGAGCTTTGAGAACACCTTTCCCAAAAATGGCATCAAACTGTTGCGGGTCGCTCGGGTGCTCTGGTAGACCGGTTGAATTGAACCAACTTAGCTCAAAAACGAACCGAGCGCAAACAGTCAATGAATGAATCGATAAGTGACACGAGGACTTTTAACGTGGAAAATCCAGAAAGGGTGAAAAACCACATTGTCGGAGCTGTGCTGACCAAATTCCACTATTTGTTGGGGGGTTACAATTGGAAACTAAGAACTCAAGCGCGACAGACCGCTGCTCGTTACAATGGGGAGAGAGAGGGAGAGAAGTCTGAGGGTGACAGGTCACCTCTCGGAATGCTATGTACTTCTTCTTCTGGGAACGAAAGTAAGATCGCTGAGTCGCCTTTCGGGGCCCGAAGGATTCCCGAATCACTTAGGAGGATGGTCTTCCGGAGCGAAGGAAATCTCGTCCACGAAGGATATCTTCGATGCCTCGAATGAGATCTTCGAAGGCCGAAGGAGATCTTCGAGCGCAGAAGGAGAACTCAGAGGAAATCTTCAACGAAGCTCTCTCGGACGCAGAAGGCAAGGTGTCTTGAAATGAAGGCCATGAGCCTTGGGCAGTGGTAGCCTGGTAATTTCACCGTTGTAACCACCGTAATCACCTGTCAGGCAAATCACGTTTGCCGATTCGGAGCACACAAATCACCATTTTTCGTAAATGACCGTCTCGCCCTTCGGGCTGTTCGGGCAGGTCAGGCAGCTTCGTTGATGGCGATGAAGGCGACGAACAAGACCTACAATCTGAGAAATAGGAAAGGTTAACTGATGCGCGCGTCGGGAACGTGGATGCGTTCTGAGCGTGAGCGAAAGTTTTGTGAGCGCGCAACGAACACGAGAGCATTCTGAGCTCGCAACGAACGCGAGAGCATTCTGAGCGCGCAACGAGCACTAGAGCATTCTGAGCGCGCATTGAACACGAGAGTGTTCTGAGTGAACGCAGAACGGACGAGCGCTACTAGAAAGCAGTCGCTATGAAAGTGGGGACGTGCCCTCCGAAAGTCGCGTCACTTGAGAAATAGGAAACCGTGCCCCCAGGGTGAAAGTGGGCTCCGACCGCACCCGCCGAGGGGGGGGGGGGGGGGGGGGGGGGGGGCGGTTTCGGTCGCATCCACTACAAGAAAATATGCCTTTAGTGACGAAATTTTTGTGACGATTTTATTTTGGCCTCTAATGATATGCTGTTTGTGACGAATTTTATATTTCGTCACTAAATAATTAATTTGTGACCGTATTTAATTTTTAGTCACTAAAAATATTAAAAATAGTGATCAAATAAAATTTTGTCACAAAATACTACTTATTAGTAACCAAACAATATCTTCGTCACTAAATATTTAATCAGTGACCAAAATATTTAGTCACTATTCATGAGATTGAATCTTCCCACTAAGACAAAAATATTTCCTCTAAAATTAAAACATCTTCCCTCCTTAAATAATTATAAGAGTTATAAAGGTTTTTATCAAATATATTATTTCCTATTTTATTAATATATTTCTTTTTTTTTCTTACTCGTACAAACCCCACGAAACCGTCGGCCGATTCCATTAGAACCACGATCCCAACCTTCTCCATCATGCAGCTCCCCCCTTCAACACCCAACCTCAGTTCGAAGACGCAACACAGAGGATTTTCGATCCCAACCTTCTCCACCTTACCCGCTCCCCCCATCGACGCCCAACCTCAGATCGAAGATGCGAGGCAGAGGATTTTTGATCCCAACCTTCTCCATCTTGCTGCTTCCCCCATCAACGCCCAACCTCAGTTTGAAGATGTGATGCAAAGGATTTTCTTTCATTGCCCTAACGCCTCACTTCGACCTGTTTCCTTTCAGGGTTGCTACACCATTGTTGTCCCCACTGATTCCATCGCCCAGGTATCTCTCCATCCTGATGCCCTAGCCCGTACGAAGTTCTCGCCTCACTATTATTCTTCTTTTGTAGAGGTGGTTAATGGTTATAATAACTTTGTTTTTTCTCCTTAAGTTCAAGCTTGGACTCCACCTCTTATTCAACCTCCTCCCTGCCCGACGTTGTTCACCTTTGATTTTGTCCATCCCAGAAATTTCAGGTTATCTAACTTCTGTGCTTGCGAATATGTTCATCGCACTCTATTCTGCGTTTATTTTTACTTGTGTTCATCCCAGAAATTTCACCTTTGTTTGAAATGCTTATTCCCTCTCTAATCACAGTTCCTTGAATGTATCCAACTCACTGATTGAATGCATGTCTTAACAAGTTGAATGATTTTTCAGGTACAGGAATGTCTTGAAATGCTTAAACTGTACATAGAAGCTACAAAAATCAATCTTCATATTGAAAAAAACAACTGATTTTATTAGTCTAAATGATTGTAATCCATTACTTTTTTGCTTCTTCATTAATGTTGTGTTTATTAATGCGTAGTGTTGTACTTCTATGTGAAAACATTTATTTTAGTTTGTTTTAAGCGCCTTTAATTTTTACGTGCATGTAGGGATGTACAATTTCTCATTTTCTATGTTAATCCATTAATTTAACTTCCTTTTAAGTGTGTTTAAAGTTTTATGTCTTCACATTTTCCAATTGCTAGTTCTTTTAAGTTCGAGCTCTCATTTTACGGTATCATTCAATAGTTGATTTTTGACAAACATGGAACCTATTAAGATTTTATTTTTTCATACTTCAATGCATAGTAGCGACAACATGAAGATAAATTAGTAAAATAAAATCGCGAAATTTGTAAACACAATGACTAAAATGAATAAATATAAATTAAAGACATACATGAAGATATGATAGAGAAGTTCTAACTATAGAAATAAATCGAAAATGCAATCTCAGTTGATTAGAAACAGTTTTATATATAGCCACTCAGAATCAAATTAATTCAACAGATATGCAAAAACATTAATTTGTCACTCAGAATTGTATATCAGTCATATGCATTTTTCTTCACGAACGGTTCACCTGCCACATAGTTTGTCTTTTGTGCATTCATAGCTAGCTAGGAGAGACATTCTTTCTGTTTTGTAAGTAATTTACTCATGATACTGAACACATGCATGCATGATATACGATAAAAAAATAAAAGTCAGTGTGATTTTTCTTTCATCAAATAATGAAGTTATATGTATGTAGCAAATTGTTTTGAAATCCACCGACATGATGAGAGCAGTAGAAAGATCATAGGCTCAAATATACTCATGCATTTCATCATACATGTTAGATGCATAAAGTTGATGTTAAAGGTTCTAATTTTGGTTATGAAGTTTAATTAATTTTGGAAATATGTTTCATTAATTTTAGTTATGAATTAATTTTGCAAAATTCAACAGATATGTTTCATATTTTTAAAACATATGCCCATTGAGAACATCCATTTTCATGCGTTTCTTCAATAATTTTGCGATTTTTGTTGGTACTCTATGCAACAAATCCTCAATATTATCTTTGTGTTAATGTATTTTTTAATTTATTGATATGTAGTGCAATGGATAAAATGTGGATGGATATCGGTGATCGACGACGACCCGCTTACATCAATGGAGTGAATTCTTTTCTTGATTTTGCTTTTACTCATTCTAGTAGAGGGAATACTATTCGTTGCCCTTGTTATAAGTGTGGAAATAACCATTTTCACACTCGAGAGTGTCTTTGTGCATCTTATTCTGAATGGAATTGTAAAGACCTATAAATGGTGGTCAAGTCACAAAGAGGATCATTAAATTAACCCAATTAGTGAGACTGATGATGACGCACTCAGAGAAGTTGAAGAAGAGATTTCAGAGCATGACGATATGCATGATCTGTTGTATGATTTTAATGTTAATGACAAGAGTAAGAATGGAGAAGAACATGATCACGAGGGCCCCAACGAAGCAGCTAACAAATTTTATGATTTGTTAAATGACGCTGAACAAGAATTATATCCCGGTTGTAATGAATTTTCAAAATTTCAATTTATGGTGACTTTACTAGCACTTAAATCTGATTATGGATGGACAAATCAATCTTTTACTGCATTACTTAAAGTTTTGAAAAGAGCACTTTCTTCGAGTGAAAAACTACCAAGTAGTTTTTATGAAGCCAACAACTACATACAAGAGCTTGGAATGGACAGTAAGAAGATATATGCTTGCTTGAATGATTGCATTCTCTATCATGGTAATTTTGCAAATTTAGAGAGTTGTCCAACTTGTGGTACGTCAAGGTGGCAATCGAGCAAGGTAAATAATAATGCACAATGCAATATGTCGTCAGGGAAGAGTAAAAACATACCAAACAAGATTCTAAGACACTTTCCTTTGATACCTAGGCTTCAGAGATTATATATGTGTTCTAAGACGATCGAGGATATGAGATGGCATAAAGAAAAGCGTCGCGATGATGGTAATTTGCGACATCCAACTGATGCCTTTGCTTGAAAGTCATTTGATGAATGAAATATAGTGTGTGGCCAGTTATTTTAATTCCATATAATATGTCACCATGGATATGCATGAAAACTCATAATTTTATCATATCCTTATTATTCCTGGTCCAGGACAACCTGGGAACGATATAGATGTATATTTGCAACCTCTGATTGATGAGTTACAAATATTATGGGAATTTGGGGTTTGCACTTATGATGCATATACTAAGTGCAACTTTAACATGCGTGTTGCTGTGTTATGGACGATAAATGATTTTCCATCTTATGCTAACCTGTCATGTTGGAGTACAAAAGGTAAGCTTGCTTGTCCGTGCTGTAATAAAGACACATGGTATTGCTGATTGAAGAATGGGTCTAAGATGTGTTACATGGGAAGTAGACGTTTTTTGGAACCAAATCATAGATGGAGAAAAGATAAGAAGTCTTTTGATGGAACAATATAAATTCGACCCGCACCAAAAGTTCTATCAGCAGATTAAATTTTAGAGCACCTAAAAGGATGTGATGATGTGTATTTTGGAAAGCTTCAAAAGAAAAGAAGGCGGGATGAAACTTCTCTTCGGTATAATTGGAAGAAGTTAAGTATTTTCTTCCAATTACCATATTGGAGTACACTTGAGATACGACATTATTTAGATTATATGCATATTTTAAAAAATATTACTGATAATATACTAGGCACTATGTTGAATATTGATGGGAAGACAAAAGATGATTTGAATTCTAGACTTGACCTTAAAGAAATGAGGTTGAGATCAGAATTACATCTGATAGAAAACAATGGTAATTATGTCATGCCATAAGCATGTTATACATTGACATTGGCCGAACAAAGGGCAATATGTTATTTCTTAGAGAATCTAAAAGTTCCAGATGGGTATTCTTCAAATATAAAGAGATGTGTAAATGCTAAAGAGGGTAACATGTCAAGAATGAAAGCTCATGATTGCCATGTTTTCATATTGGATCAGCTTGCTCTTGCTTTTCGTGGCATTGTTTGCAAAGAGGTTTATGACCCACTAGTTGAATTAAGTATATTTTTAAGGAGTTGTGCTCTAAGATACTAAATGCAGAGGTGTTGGATAAGCTTGAGCAAAATATTGCTATCACATTTTACAAGCTTGAGAGAATATTTCCTCCTTCATTTTTCACAATCATGATGCATCTACCAATTCATCTTCCACAAGAAGCAAGAATTGTTGGGCCCATACATTATCGATGGATGTACCCAATTGAAAGGTACTTTTATTAGTTATTTTTGTTTTTCTTGACTTTAACATATTATGTTTATTGAAATTATCGAATTCAACAGATATTTACGTACACTCAAATCCTTTGTGAGAAACAAAGCACGGCCAGAAGGCTCGATGGCGAAAGGATACCTAGTACATATATGTTTGACATTTTGTTCGAGATATATAAATAAGTTGACACAAAGTTTAACCGTCCAGATAGAAATGATGAAGGAAATGTCATGCAAGATTCAAGTTTGTCCATATTTCAAAAAGCAGGGAGATCATTAGGTAAAGGGATAGAAAAAGATCTCACATATGATGATTGACATCAAGCTCAACTGTACATACTAAGAAATTGCCCAGAAGTAGAACCAGCTTTAAAGTGAGCTTCACATTTTTTACTTCATGCAATTGTATTATTTGTTAATCTTTGTTAATTAATTCATAAACATTTTTATTAATAGGCAAAATCATCAGGAGATTCAACAAGTAGATTCTAGAAATATTGGAAGAAGACACGAGAAAATTTTGTTAGATGGTTTGAATTGATCGTTAGTATCTACTTTCTAGACTTATTGTCTATTTGGGATTATGTTTAGTATGTGTGAATTGTGATTGCATTTCATTTTCAACAGATATTCAAGTTATATTATGAGGGAGACTCAAGTGCTAGCAAAGAATTTTTGCAGTTAGCCCGCAGTCCAAAAAGAGGGGTGATACATTATCCTGGCTACATTATTAATGGCTTTAGGTTTCATACTACTTTCAAATGCGAAATCAGGCGCAAAACTCAAAATAGTGGGGTTATTGTTAAGGGGAATGATCAATCAGGTGGCAGAGAATATTATGGAGTTCTAAAAGATATTATTCAGTTTGAGTACGGTGTTAGGCAAAAAATTGTATTATTTAAATGTGAATGGTGGGATACATATAGTGAAGGTCGAGGCTACAAAAAGGAAAGCAATGGAGTTATTTCTGTTAATATAAAACGCAATTTGAGAAGCAATGAACCTTATGTCTTGTCTTGCCAAGCTGAACAAGTCTATTACGTGCCTGATAACAAAAGTAAAGATTGGTGAGTGGTCATAAAGACAGCATCGCGCCACTTTTATGATGTCCCACATCCAAAGATTTTGAAGAGCTCACTGATGATGAAATTAAGTTGTATGATATAAACGTTGAGATAGGATCTGTGTTTGATATTGTTATAGATAATGATAACCCTGAATTTATATTACGAAGAACTGATGTTGAGGCTATAACTGTTGAGAAAAAAAATCAATCCAGGCACATAAGAGTTATGAATGATAAAGATGATGAAAATATTGAAGACTTTGAAGATGCGGGTGATACAGAAAATGAAAACTTTTAATGCATATACTTTCTTCTGTTTTTTAATGTGAGAAACTATGAACTTTATTTCTTAATTCTAATTTTGATTTTTGATTTTTCTTTGAATAGTTTTGTAAACCATATTTTTCTGATTCTATTTAGTTGTATCGAAAAAGCTTGCTTTTTTCAGGTATTTTAGAACAAAGTATGACAAGTACAAATATTGGTGTTAAGACTAAAGATTCTGATGGGCAAAGAAGTGCAATTGATTGGAAAACCTAGTCAACTACTTTACATCCACGATCCACCGCAGCCCGCATTCTTTCCAATGCTAAATCCTTTACTAAATCGGATTTTAAAACTTCCAACAAGCATCACACAAAACAATCACAGGTCGTACGCGTGCCATCTAAACAACAAAGGCCAACACAAACACAAAGATTATTACATTTGGATCAAGCTTTGACAAATGATGATCAACATGCACATGTTGAGAGTGGGGTTGAGCGCATTTCTTCTTACCAGCAAAGGCCAACACAAACACCAAGATCATTACATTTGGATCGAACTTTGACAAATGATGATCAAGATACATATATTGAGAGTGGGTTGAGCGCGTTTCTATTGAGGCTGAAGCTGATCATGTACCTACAAATCCAACAAATCTTGAGCATGATAGTAATGGTATCTCTTGCTTATGTTTTATTTTTTTAGTTTGATATATATATATATATATATGAAACATGTCAACTCTAAAAAGTTTAATGACAAGTTCACATATAACACGAAAAAGGACACGTGGTCCAACCATGACGCTTGAGTGGTCGAAGAGGAGACAATATAATGTGGAGAGGGAGGATGTGCAACTTCCAGCAGAACTTCAAAAATTAGTTGGATACAGAGCTCAAGAGCTTATTACCAAAAGTGGGCGATATGTAAGGCACCATGCCCCTCTAAATGTTGAGAAATGGTCTTTAATTCCAGCAGATATCACTGACAAAATAATTAATATCATCTATGTAAGTATGCAAATTTTTTTTTCTATTTAGAAAATCTTTCTATTTTAACTCAAATACTATTGTTGGTTTATATTATTTTTAGGCTGAATTCAATCTCTCAACTGATTCCCATGTACGTGGTGATCTTATATCTTCACTTCGTCGACATTATAATATTTGGCGCTTTCATTTGCATGCAAATTATTACCTAAATGGAATACTGATGGGCAAAGACGTTCAAATTGCCCCAAAGACATTGATCCTGAGCAATGGAATTGGCTAATTAGTTATTGGGGGAGTGTGCGATTCAAGGTAAGAAATACATTCTTTCATCTAAATTTATGTAACTAGATCTGGTATGTCATGTTCTGTTTATTTGTAATCTTATTAATGTTGTACATTATACTCATACATTGTTTTCCTTATGTATTCATTGATATATAGGATAAGTGAGATAAACAAGCAAAATAGGAGTCAACAAAAAATAAAATCTCATGTGGGTACAAAGTCTATAACGAGAACAATATATGAAATGATAAATATTTTTTCGTGACATTTATAATGTTGATTACATATAACTGTATTTTTATACTTGGAATTTAATATCTTATAATTTTCTAAATGTGGAGTGAAGCTCCACAAGAAGAGGATGAATTACCCATTTACATAAGACCGTGAGAGAAAACTCGCAAAGGTAAACATAATATGTGGCAAGATGAAACAGCAGAGGAAATATATAAAAAACTATTGGAACTTCATGATGCCCAAATAAGAGAGAATGGTGAAGATAAACTTACCCCTGAAGAAGCCTACACCAAAGTACTTGGACATCGTTCTGGTTATATTCTTGGAATGGGGCCGGGACCAAGACCTTTAGAGTGTGGACGTACTAATATGCAACACCTAGAAGAAAAAATTTCAAGCTAAAGTATAAGCGGAGATGACGACACGTCTCCAAGATATGGAGGATCGAATTAAACAAATCTACGAGGCTAAGATATTGGCTCTCTTGGGACGCAACTTGAGGATCAAGCAGACAACACTAATTGACATGTAGACTCTAATTTAGTCTTTACCTTGGCTCTTAAAAATACACAAGTATGTTTTAATTTTTAATACATAATATTTGATAATGTATTAGTAATCTTCCTTAATTTGTAATCATCTAACGCTATGCTTGATGTATTAACTTGTAGGTACGAGTGGAGCTCTGGAGCAATTATCTCTATTCTTTTGTCCTAACATTAAGAATTTCTAAGATTGCTTACTTTTGTTTCGTCAATTTTTATTTTTGATTTGAAACCTTACAGTTTTGTTTCTTCTGTTTCTTCTTTTACGTTAATGCTGCAACTCTATTCAAGCACAAAAAAACTCTAACAATTTTTAATTTAATTTATTACAATTGTGGTTTGAATGTTGAGATATTTTTGTCCATTGAAACTTATACTTATCTCCAAACTTCTGCAAGCAAGGTTTTGAACCCTTGTGGGAAAATGGGAAACGGTATCAATTGTGTGCAACTATGATGGGAAGGAGGTTAGTTCTACCATATGTAGTAATCAGAGTGGTGTTTTATGTTATCATTATTAAAAAAATTATTTGTTATCTTAAAAAGCATCCACCTCTTTCTAGTTGCAAGTGACAGTAATCAAGTTGAAACCAGTAATCTTGTGTTTTTTTGGTTCAGTTACCCAGAATATTGGGATTTAAATCTATTGATAGAGTATTGTTGGATGCTCCTTAGTGGTATTGAAGTAAGTTGATTAGTTTTTTATCATACATGCTCTCAAGAACTTTTTTCTTTTCTTTTATTGTTGGATGCTCCTCAAGTTTTGCATTTCTAAATAAAGATTGACCAATTTAACATGTGGTATGAATGATGCTCATATATTCCCACCACAAGCTAGATGATATTCCTCATCCATCAAGATTTTTTATGCAATATTATAATTCTCATGACAATCTGTATCTCAAGGCGCCCAGCTCGCTGATTTTCAGCGAACTGGGCGCCCAGCTCGCTGATTTTCAGCGAACTGGGCTCCCAGCTCGTTGAAAATCAGCGACCTGGGCTCCCAGCTCGCTGAAAATCAGCGAGTTGGGCGCCCAGCTCGCTGATTTCCAGCGAGCTGGGCGCCCAGATCGCTGATTTCCAGCGAGCTAGGCGCCCAACTTGCTGGTTTCCAGCGAAACTTGTGGGTTTCCTTCTTTTTTTCCTTCGGTCCCCTTCATTTTATGCTCCTTATCCCCTTCAAGGACTGTTTTGATGTTTTTTTGGGCTAAACCCTACTATTTCCAAACATTAAGGCTCCGTTTGGCATGGCGATGGCGGTCATGAATGCGGTGGTGGTCATGAATGCGGTGGTTATGAACCGTCATCGTGAACGCCCGACCTCGCCTAAGAAATTTCATCTACTTTTATGTTAAAAACTACTTTTCTTTTTCAGCGAACTAGCCGCCCAGTTAATCAATGAACTGGGTGCCCAACTCGTTGATTACTTGTGGGTTTCCTTCTTTGTTTTCCTGCGATCTCCTTCATTTTGTGCTTCTTATCCCCTTCTTCCTCTCGGCATGTTAACATCAACCCAAAATTTTATCCTCAACCCGATATTTGGCTTGCCGCAGCCCGGTTTGCTTAAATGGGAAGATCGACCGGCACTGATGCATCTAAAAGTTAGGCTGGACTGAAGAATTATCTTTCTTCTTGGCTTCAATTGTTCCATAACCCTGGTGTAATAATGCTTTAAGTATGACAATCTGTAGATAGATTAACCAAGAACAAATGATGTGCCACATGATGATGCATTCGCTAATTTGGTGACTCAAAGGTTGGTGGAACAATAATGCATTGATTCCTATTTTTTATAAGGTCATATGGAAAATCTAGTTGTAAATGCATTGATTCCTATTTTTTATAAGGTCATATGGAATGATCCATCTATCAAAACCTCCAAGGACATCAAAGATATTCAATGTCGTGCTTTCCTGCAGAAGGTTTGCATACCAATTGATCTAGGGTTCTATTTTCCTCCATTGAAACTTATACTTATCTCCTCAAGTTTTGCATTTCTCAATAAAGATTGACCAATTTAACATGTGGTATGAATGATGTTTGCATATTCCCACCACAAGCTAGATGATATTCCTCATCCATCAATATTTTTGTATGCAATATTATAATTCTCATGACAATCTGTATCTCAAGGCGCCCAGCTCGATGATTTTTAGCGAACTGGGCGCCCAGCTCCTTGATTTTCAGCTAATTGGGCGCCCATCTCGCTGAAAATCAACGAGTTGGGTGCCCAGTTCACTGAAAATCCACAGATAGATCAATCAAGAACTTATGATGTGCACAATAATGAATGATACCCTTCTCTAATGTGGTGGCTCAAAGGTGGCACTGATGAATGATCCTTCTCTTTTTTATTATGTTTTACTTCAATCTCAAATTCTATAAGTCTTTATTAATTGATTCTCAATCTGAAATTTACAGCGACTATGCTCCATCAAATGTTAGCTTTTGCTTCATGGTATGCAAGTATTGATATAGCTGTGAAGGCAAAAGGCTGGTAAACTATAGTAAGCATTCTTGTTGGATGATACCTCTGTAGATTTTATAGTTTATTATAATGATTCGAGAAATCAATTTATGGTCAAATTACAGTTTGTATCAGAATGAAATATCAAAATAAATTCAAAGCCCTTGGTACAACTACGCTAGTTCATTAACACCAAGATGATCGCATAGAAAGAATCCAAATCATAATGAATTCAAGTTATGATCTTTCCTTGAAGTACATAAATTAGCATACCAGGAATAGTTTAACATAGTAGTCTTCAATAGTTAACATGTTGTTCCAGGCTATTAGAGAGTCATTTCCTAAGAACCAACAAATAACAATGGCGGTTGTTTTTCCCCATGCAGCCACAATTCATCAAGTCACACAGATGATTATGCGAGTCTTTATTAATGGAGCATAGTCGCTGTAAATTTCTTAGATGATTACTTCAATCTCTAATGTAGGTTAAATGCACGTATTTTGCAGGTTCGTGAAGGCACAAACACTTTGGGACATTTCTAGCCTTGGCTTCATGCGCTCAAGGAGGTTTTTGAAAAAAATCCAGATCATCCGTTTATTCAAAATCTTAATGTAAGTCTATAAGTTTATTGAACTAATTTAAATTATAGGTTACTAGCTTCTCATTAAATATAATATTTGAATTTTGAAATGAAAAAAGAAAGAATCCACTAAACTTATGTATTTTGTAACCACAAGTTGTAGTTATATTATGTCCAAGAAGGAATACCATTTTTCTCTCGCATGAAACATAACTTTATCTTCTTTCTCCGCAATTTTCATCGAAAACCTTGTGTAAGCTTTGTTTGTTTTCTTACCATCAGACTATAAAAATCTGCTTGTATGTCGAGATAGTATTTTGGATTTTTTGATCTTCAGAACATAGTTCCACGAAGTGCCTATTTACTCGATCAGTTTTATAATGTGCTTCTTAGCAAGTTGAAGATGATTCAACTCTCCAAATATTGTATTTTGCAGGCTGCTAGTAAGAGTTATCCTGATGCTCCTGATGTTTCCAAGGCGATTGATCTTCTGTATGAGACGCTCTGATTTCTAGTGGCTTTACAGTAAGTGCCTTTTTAACTCCTTTAAATCTTTTGGCTATCTGAACATGTAGGTGTGATGTCAAGGACTGGTTTGATGTTTTTTTGGCTAAACTCTACTATTTTCAAACATTAAGGCTCCGTTTGGCACGGCGGTGGCAGTCATGAACGCGGTGGCGGTCATGAAAGTGGTGGCGGTCATGAACGTGGTGGCGGTCATGAATGCGGTGGTTATGATCCGTCGTTCGTGAACGCTTGACCTCGCCTAAGAAACTTCATCTATTTTTATGTTAAAACTACTTTTCTTTTTGATGGCGATCATAATTGTTGTCATGTCAAATACGGAAGAATTGAAATAAAAATTGAACCATTTGAAACGAAGCATTTTTTAGATATGGTAAAATACAAGTGGATAATTACCATAACAGTCAAAATTGATATAAAAAAACTGACACGGACACACAGTAATTTAGGAAATAATTTTAATATAGATAATATCTCACATGGAGAACTAACATAATATATGATTGAATTGACAACAAGGCACTATACAAATTCTTCTAAATAACCCAAGTCAAGATGATATCCTGTATTCTGTACTAGAGCTGGGAAGGTTTTGCTCTAGCGTGGCTCAAAATTTTGATAATGTGTCCTGAAAAGATATAGAATTTTCAACGAACTGGGCGCCCAGTTCGCTGTTTTTCAACGAACTGGACGCCTAGTTCGTTGTTTTTTTGTTCGGTTTTTAATATCTTGGGAAGAAAAACTTCTATTCCAGTATGAAAGACAATGTTTTCTCTTTTGAAATTTTTTTACTATTCAACCAGCTCAATTCTATCATTTTATTATTATTTTGAACAGACACATGATTCACTGGTAAAGGAAATTCTTTATGGGGTTTATATGAAAAATCACACGATTCTAGCATGTCAGCTTTTCTATCAGTTCATGAATGTCTTTAATAATGGTGCCGAACTTATTTTTAGTCCCGCCTTCCTCTTTCAAGTCGGAGTTGGAGCCCCAAATGTGCCAAGAGAACTAAAGATGAATACTGTTTTGACTACATATATATTTTCTTTGGTACCTGTATGTTGTATAGATTTTTTTTCTCATGCACTGGCTTTAGTTAAAGACAGGAGTTCTATAAGTCTGTATTGAGGGGTTTGGGCTATCTCCCACCCTCTTATTTTTCTATTAATAAATTCAAAAGAATTTTTTTTAATGAGCTTCTTTTAGCAATTGAGTACTTCTTTTATTTTGTGTTTGAATTTATAATTAAAATTTTAATTAATAGCAAATAAAAGATTTTATAACATTGTGTGAGAAATTAGAAGAAATATAGTGACAAAAAATAATTTTGGTCACTAAATATATCAATAAATAGTGACAAAATAAATACTTTTAGTGACACTATTTTTGCCACTGAATACAGTTAGTGACGAAAATTATACTGATCACTAAATATGCACATTTAGTGACAAAATGTATTATGGTCACTAAAAATAATCAGTGAGGGGGCTTTAGTGACAACCTTGTGACAAAATAAATTTGGTCACTAAATGTCATTAGTGACCAAAACTCAACATTAGTAACGAAGTTTTCTTGACCATAGCTTGGTGCTGATAAAGCGCAAATCACGCGCCGGCGGATTCCTCCACTCCCATGATAAGGGTTGGACTTTGACCCAACTAACTACACCTCTCCTTAGTGGAACCTCCTCTAAACTCACCACGAGAGTGCCTATAAATTTACGATTGCACATCAAGAGTAAAAGATATATTTTATCATCGACGCCTGACCTGGAGATGTGGATCATCCAAGGCACATTAGCATGGCGTACTGTTCGAATCAGAGTTTGAAACCAAACTTCTTCTCGGGAGGATAGATGGGGCGATTCACGTGAGATTCACTGAAGATCGAACTCATGGGATCCGGCAGTCCGATGGGGGCCCTCTCGAGGAGGGGGGGACCCCACGGCAAGGGACCGCGGCGTTTTGAAAAACGCCGCATAAAAGCGCCGCCATATATCTAATTTATTTGTACTTCACATTCACATAAAAATTATTCCCCAAAACGTCGTGGCCTGGGTTGGTGATTAAAGGCCTAATGGACCAGCATTTCACGGGATATATGAGCCCAACCCATGCATAATAAATCACATGTAGGCTAGCCCACTTACAGTGAAGGCCCAAAGTGATCGGTTGATTGAGATTTAATTGGGCTAAAATTTGACGAATGATTTGAGATATAATTAGGCTACGTTCGGAATATAATCCTTGTATTTTATTTTATTTATTTTATATGATACACATAATACTGAAATTGAGTAGAAATTAAAAAAAAAAATATTTATATAAAAATACAATTACAAGGAATTATATGGGAAATAAAAAAACAATGTAAATATTTTGCATATTATATTTGGACATTTGATAAAAATATTTCGCCCAAGTGCACTTGGTTATGTTTAGCAGAATGGATACAACCAATATTTCCATTGTTTGTACTGTAAGCTGGGGGCATAATAGTGTAATTTTCCGTCAAAAAATAAACCAAATCAAAATCCCCGAGTGTACGGTTGCAGTCCCCCCGACACTATTACCTCGGGGGACGGCGATGGTGGTGGGTGGAGCGTGCGGCGGCCGTCTCACGACTGGAGTGGGGGTCGGGGTCGAAGGGGGGATCACGAGTAGGTAGCGGGTTGGGGAGAATTTTGTACGGGAGGTTTTTTATTTTATTTTGAATCAATGGTTGTGATTCACATGATGGGCCTCACCATTACACCAATACACCATTAATCCATTAAGCTTTTAATTATACATCTTATTTTTCAGGCCAAGACCGAACTAGAGCCAGTCTCTCTCCTCAACCCAACCCTAGAGAAGTTAGTGACCCTTGCTTCCACTGAGTCAAGGAGGAGTCTCCCCTCCTTCACTGACGAAGAAGAGCTATATAGGTTATAGGACAAGACAATATATTGCTCGGGGGCCCCTTGCGGTCCCCTTGCGGTCAACGACAGTACTCTGTCCAAGACAGTGCCACTGTACGATGATACTCCCGCCACTCGCAACCCCCAGAGCACACAATTGCAGTTCTAATAGCATTGTGAGGAGAGAGATTTTTATTTAATAAAATAAAGAGAGGTTGAGATGATTGAACTAAGAGGGCTATGATTATGGTCCACACCATTACATCATAAGGGTGTATCTTTATATATTAGTATGTTAATTGTTATTTGCATACCATAAATGTCTCTCCGCAGATCAACTTTTTCTCATTTTATTTTAGTTTACAAATTGTTATCCGCGGGCCAATTTTAAACTTGAGCAGACGATGTCTTTGTTCTCCTGAGCAAGGCCTAACAACGAAGGAACACCTCTGACAACCTTCTGAGCCCTTCAATGTGTGCAGGGATCGTGATTCATAAAATAAATGCACGGATAGAGACCGAGTTGAGGAAGAAATACCATTTCTTCACTGTTCATACGATTTCATTTTTTTGGGGAAGATTTAGATAGCTATGGTTTATTTAGGAAGATTTAAATAGCTAGGGTTACTCTCTCCCTATGGTGAGGATAAAAATTTTTTAGAAGCGTCCTTAAATAAATAGAGAGGGGACCGCTAAAATTTTCTCTCCCTTTCCCGCTTATTCGCTCCTTTTCCAGACTTCGGCGTTTCGCTTCCCCCTAAAGCTAAACGGCCGCTGGAGTAGCTTCATCGCCGGAAAACCAATCGACGGCCGACGGGTAGCTTCCTTATTGTCTAATGGTGGTATCCTCCCACCTCTTCCGACCTCATTAATCATCTCCTACACTACTTCTTGCAGCATTCTTTGGGATAGCGAGAGTCGCCGTCTGTCTAACGCCGACAACTTCGAAACAGGTTCCTACTGTGTCCGCCCTTGCTTACTGTAAATTTTTATATCCTCATGGCTTCCAAATCAACTGTAAGTCTTTTTATATATTCTTCTTTATTTTCTAATTAATGCATTTTTGAGGTGCTGCATGATTTTATATTTGATTCTATAAAGTGTTTTTGGGAACTATAATTACGATGTATTTTTGACCTGTAAATCTTTATTAAACATATTATATATTATGTATTTTGGAACTGTAACTTGTTAACTGATGATTTTGGATTTCATATTGGGCTGTAAATCAACTGTAAGTCGAACTGTTATTAGAAGTCTTTTTGAGCCGTAAGTCCAACTGTAATTATAATTCGTTTGGAATTGTAAACTTTATATCTGATTTTATAACTTTTTTTGGAACTGTAATTATGATATATTTTTGAACTGTAAATCTTTATCGAACCAATTATGTATTATGTATTTTGAAACTGTAACTTGTAAAGTTGATATTTGTTGTAAAATTGTTAAATGATGAATTTGATGTTGGGTTGTAAATCAACTGTAAGTCCAACTATAGTTATAAGTGTTTTTTGAACCGTAAGTCCCACTTTAATTCTATTTTTTTTAATTGCATATTTTAAATGTAATTTTAAATATTTTTTGAATGATAATTTTAAGTTTGAACTGTAAACTGTAAAGTTACATATTTTAGTAAAATTGTTAACTAATGATTTGAATTTCATGTTGTGATGTAAACAACTGTAAGTTCAATTATAATTTTAATTAGGAACTGTATGTCGAACTGTAATTATAATTCTTTTAAGAAATGTAAATTTTAACCGTAATCACGAGTGTTTTTGGAACTGTAATTTTAAGTTTGAACTATAACTTGTAAAGTTAGATATTTTAGTTAAATTGTTCACTGATGATTTGTATTTCATGTTGGGCTATAAGTCCAACTGTAATTATAATTCGTATTTTAACTGTAATTATAATTATTTTTTGAACTTCAAATTGTAATTGTAATTTTGAATGTTTTTGGAACTTTAATTTTTATTATGTAACTATAATTATTGATGCAACTGTAATTTTAATTGTAGTTGAAATTTAATTTATTGTATTTTCTTTAAAAGGATCATGTTGTGTTCCCCGCCGTGCATTCAGAGGAAGAAGCTTATAAAATGTATTGTGACTATACACGCCGAATTGGTTTTAGTGAGCACAAACAAACACATTATGTGTTGGACGCATACAAGAACAATCAAAACCAGAGAGTATAGTTGTTCAAAAGTCGAAAATAAGCGAATAAATCCATCTCCAAAGAAGTTCCGCAAATTAGATACACGCACATGTTGTCTTGCTTGTATTCATTTCCATGCTGATATAGATGGCAAAAATTGGACGGTAATGAAATTTTTTGAGGAACACAATTACCCCCTCGCAACAAGAAAAAAGTGGCATTTATTGAGATCTCGTTGTTCCATATCTGAAATGAAGGGTAATCTACTGAAAAACATGACAGGTGTACAACCCCGATATTCGGCAGGTAAGGAAATCGAGCGAGACGGGAGTGGCGAGATCCAGACCTCGCCGAGATTGGCCCCCAGCCGACGAGACCTCGGCAGACCACCAAAATGGGCCAGCGTGGTCCTCACGAGGCGATCCTTCAGCAGGGTTCCCGCAGAGATGTCGCGGACAGGATCTGCGAGAAGGACGGCGAGAGCTCCAATAGTAAGGTTCTCGCAATCCCTTATCCATAAATCATTAGGGTCAACTTACCCATTTACCCTTGGTGGTCTGCCCTTAGCCTCTCCAAACAGCGGAGCTTGGCTGTTAGCAGACCCACTTGGGGTGCGGATAGTAAAATCCAAAGGCGAAATCCTGTTATTTGCAAACCAGATCAGAAAATCTATAAATAGGACCTTAAGGGCACCTTTGGAGAGGATCTCATTTTCCAGCTTCCCTCTCCTCAGGCTTTCTTTGGATAGCATTTCCAGAGCTCTCCAAGGTGCCCGAGTCTCAGCTTTGGCTTGGGAGGGGAAGCGCTCAACGATCTTCCGGGTTAGTGGAGGGACCTCCTCGCTGCGACTAAGGTCTTAGTCAATTTCTTAGTCTTCCGTCTACCCTCCTCGAGGGATCAGTAAGGGCTAGCCGCCCCACATCTCGGTGAGGGCCCCGAGCTCTACGAGAGACCGAGAAATCGGTTTCAACATTTTGGTGCGGTGAGCGTGGAGCGTGGCTGGTTCAAGAAAGTTCCAGAGAAGGGTTATTGCGGGAGATGAGGAGCATGGCGAGGAGTTCGACGAGACTCCTCAAGAGGCGATGGCCAGGATGCTCGCGGATTTCAGAAAGGAGGTGCTCGACACCTTTGGGTTCACGGTCACAGCTCTGCGAAGTGAGCTCGCGACCCCAGCACCTCAGGCGACCCCTCCCCCAACAACGGTTGGCGAGAATGCCCCGGGGGGAAGGGCTGAAAAGGAAGTTGCCTTTGGATCAGGACAGGACAGGGAAGGGCGAGTGTTGTTCGCCAGCCCGGCGAGCCCGAGGCCGGCGAGCTCAGTGCCGGCGAGCCTTGTCCTAGCGAGCGCGGCGCAGGCGAGCGCGCGCTAGGAGGATGCGGCGATGGTAGGGATGGTTTCAGGCAAGCGCCGCTCTCGCGAGTACAGTCCCGATGAGCTCAAGTCTAGCGAGAGAGCTGCGGGGGCGAGTGGAGCCAGAAAAGGTGACGGGAGGGGGAAGCCCCTTTTGCGAGCTGGTGCTTTCCGCACCCGTCCTAGGGGGGTTCGGAGAGTGGGACCGGGTGTACTATAACGGTAGGGATGACCCCGTCCAGCACCTGCAGAGCTTCGAAGACTCGGTCTCCATCAGGCCGATGTAAGATGCCTTCAAGTGTCGGCTCTTTGCCGTTACCCTCAAAGAGAAGGCCAGGGACTGGTTCCATCAACTCCCCGCAGGATCAATCTACGCGTTCGAGGACTTGCGCCGAAGTTTTTTGCTGAGGTTCTCGACCTCAAAAAAGTGGAAGAAGGACGCCGATTCCCTCTTCACAGTAAAGCAGGAGCCCAGGGAGTCACTGGCTCAATATGCCGACAGGTTTTAGGAGGAAGTACAGCTCACTCAGGAGATGCCTGAGTTTGCACTCCAGCTCGCCTTCACGGTCGGGTTAAAAGAAAGTTTCTTCAAGATGGCGCTGAAGAGGAAAGCCCCCGTCTCATACGAAGAACTGATGGGAAAGGGTGTCGGAGGAAGTCGCGAGTGAAGAAGCCAACCCGGAGCTCACCAAGAGGCTAGCAAAGCTCAGTGAGCCGGAGGTGAGACAGCAGGAGGTCAGGAGAAGAGAAGAGCCCCGGGCCCCGGAGGGGGGATAGAGGCCGCAAGGTGGAGGAATGCAAGGGCAGGGAAGGGGTTAACGGCCCAGGAAGGGGTAACCGTTTCGAAGGTCAATGGAGAACCCCCCAGTTGGGGTGGAGGCAGGGTCCGATGCAGATACCTCCCCCACCTCAACAGGCCATGGCAATTGGCCGGGGAAGAGGAAGAGGAAGGAGAGGAGAGGTGGAGGCGGCAGCCACTAGGAGGAGAAGGAATAGGGGTGGCGTGGCCGATGCAGGGGAGGTGACGTTGCCGTATTGTATCTTCCATGATGAGGAAGGTCACACGACGGACACCTGCCCGGAGTTCCTGGAAGTAAAGAGGGGCAGAGCGCCCGCACCACAGCAGCTACAGCCAGTGAGGATTGTGGAGGTCGAACCTCGAGAGGAGAACGAGGAAAGGTGTGAGGATAGAAACGATGTGGGGAATAGGGGAGGGATCAGGGTGATCCATGGGGGGGGGGGGGGGGGGGGGGGGGGGGGGGGGGGGGGGGGGGGGGGGGGGGGGGGGGGGGGGGGGGGGGGGGGGGGGGGGGGGGGGGGGGGGGGGGGGGGGGGGGGGGGGGGGGGGGGGGGGGGGGGGGGGGGGGGGGGGGGGGGGGGGGGGGGGGGG
>JAWHQI010001696.1:0-60670 GCA_033032865.1 Dactylorhiza incarnata
CTCTGCAAACCATGGCGGTTGGCGCAGAGATAGAAGGGAGAGAGTCAGGAAAGCAGAAAGAGAGAAGAAGAAAAAGATAGGGTGGTGCTACCCTATTGCGACTTCCACGAGGAGGAATGATCATCTCCCTCAAACAGCCTGAGAAGAGTGCCGTGGGGGGTATGTTGTGTTTGTTCTTTCTTTTGTTATTATTGTTTTCCTTTATATGTTTAATAAGTTCAACGCCGAGATGTCCTCCTCACTCCATGCTCTCACTAGCTGGTGGGTCGAATGATCCTCGGAAGGAAGGGCTTACCATCGAGATGTCCTCCTCACTCCAGGCTCTCACTAGCTGGGTGGGTCGAATGATCCGGATGGGTAAGTTCAACGCCGAGATGTCCTCCTCACTCCAGGCTCTCACTAGCTGGGTGGGTCGAATGATTCTTGGAAGGAAGGGCTTACTCATCGAGATGTCCTCCTCACTCCAGGCTCTCACTAGCTGGGTGGGTCGAATGATCCTCGGATGGGTAAGTTCAACGCCGGATGTCCTCCTCACTCCAGGCTCTCACTAGCTGGGTGGGTCGAATGATCCTCGTAAGGAATGGCTTACCATCGAGATGTCCCTCCTCACTCCAGGCTCTCACTAGATGGGTGGGTCGAATGATCCTCGGATGGGTAAGTTCAACGCCGAGATGTCCTCCTCACTCCAGGCTCTTACTAGCTGGGTGGGTCGAATGATCCTCGAAGGAAGGGCTTACCATCGAGATGTCCTCCTCACTCCAGGCTCTCACTAGCTGGGTGGGTCGAATGATCCTCGGATGGGTAAGTTCAACGCCGAGATGTCCTCCTCACTCCAGGCTCTCACTAGCTGGGTGGGTCGAATGATCCTCGGAAGGAAGGGCTTACTATCGAGATGTCCTCCTCACTCCAGGCTCTCACTAGCTGGGTGGGTCGAATGATCCTCGGATGGGTAAGTTCAACGCCGAGATGTCCTCCTCACTCCAGGCTCTCACTAGCTGGGTGGGTCGAATGATCCTCGGAAGGAAGGGCTTACCATCGAGATGTCCTCCTCACTCCAGGCTCTCACTAGCTGGGTGGGTCGAATGATCCTTGGATGGGTAAGTTCAACGCCGAGATGTCCTCCTCACTCCAGGCTCTCACTAGCTGGTGGGTCGAATGATCCTCGGAAGGAAGGGCTTACCATCGAGATGTCCTCCTCACTCCAGGCTCTCACTAGCTGGGTGGGTCGAATGATCCTCGGATGGGTAAGTTCAACGCCGAGATGTCCTCCTCACTCCAGGCTCTCACTAGCTGGGTGGGTCGAATGATCCTCGGAAGGAAGGGCTTACCATTGAGATGTCCTCCTCACTCCAGGCTCTCACTAGCTGGGTGGGTCGAATGATCCTCGATGGGTAAGTTCAACGCCGAGATGTCCTCCTCACTCCAGGCTCTCACTAGCTGGGTGGGTCGAATGAATCCTCGGAAGGAAGGGCTTACCATCGAGATGTCCTCCTCACTCCAGGCTCTCACTAGCTGGGTGGGTCGAATGATCCTCAGATGGGTAAGTTCAACGCCGAGATGTCCTCCTCACTCCAGGCTCTCACTAGCTGGGTGGGTCGAATGATCCTCGGAAGGAGGGCTTACCATCGAGATGTCCTCCTCACTCCAGGCTCTCACTAGCTGGGTGGGTCGAATGATCCTCGGATGGGTAAGTTCAACGTCGAGATGTCCTCCTCACTCCAGGCTCTCACTAGCTGGGTGGGTCGAATGATCCTCGGATGGGTAAGTTCAACGCCGAGATGTCCTCCTCACTCCAGGCTCTCACTAGCTGGTGGGTCGAATGATCCTCGGAAGGAAGGGCTTACTATCGAGATGTCCTCCTCACTCCAGGCTCTCACTAGCTGGGTGGGTCGAATGATCCTCGGATGGGTAAGTTCAACGCCGAGATGTCCTCCTCACTCCAGGCTCTCACTAGCGGGTGGGTCGAATGATCCTCGGAAGGAAGGGCTTACCATCGAGATGTCCACCTCACTCCAGGCTCTCACTAGCTGGGTGGGTCGAATGATCCTCGGATGGGTAAGTTCAACGCCGAGATGTCCTCCTCACTCCAGGCTCCCACTAGCTGGGTGAGTCGAATGATCCTCGGGAGCGAGGTTTCTGCCCCCCCCCCACCCCCCCTCAATGGATATTTGGGCTTGGACTTTTCTTTCCGAGGTTGTACCAACCTCGCAAAGAGCGGGGATTGTGTACAACCCCATATCCATCGAGTGAGGCCCAGCATGGAGGGCCGTCGAGACGTGTCGACTAGACCCAAGGGTCTTAAGACCTTTGGGTATCGCCCGGAAACCCCCGTAGCTCTCACCAGAGGTTTAGAGGCGAGAGGGGAGGGGCGGGTGCCCCCCCTCTCGCCCTCGCCAAGTTAAAGGCGAGAGGGGAGGGGCGGGTGCCCCCCCTCTCGCCCTCGCCAAGTTAAAGGTGAGAGGGGAGGGGCGGGTGCCCCCCCTCTCGCCCTCGCCAAGTTAGAGGCAAGAGGGGAGGGGCGGGTGCCCCCCTCTCGCCCTCGCCAAGTTAGAGGCGAGAGGGGAGGGGCGGTGCCCCCCCTCTCGCCCTCGCCCAGCTAGGGGCGAGAGGATGAGGGGCAGGTGCCCCCCTCTCGCCCTCGCCCAGTAAGGGAGCTCGCCGAGCCCCGCGAGGTACCCCTCTCGCCCAGGGGAGCCCCTTCGCAGTCCAGTTTTGGCTATTCGCAGTCCGGTGGTCTGCGTTTAGCGCTTCAGAACAGCGGGATTTGCTATTCGCAGTCCAGTTTTGGCTATTCGCAGTCCAGATCCGAAAAACCTATAAATAGGACCAAGGGGGACACATTTAGAGGGGCTCATTCTTAGCTAGCTCTCTCCTCTCTCTCCCTCCTCAGCAAGTCTCTCTAGAGAGGGTGAGGAGAGGCTCCAGTGGTGCCCAAGCTTAGTAGCGGCTTGGGAGGGGAAGTTCCAAGGGACTTCCGGGTATGTGGCGGGACCTCCCCACTAAGCCCTTGGTCCCGTTCTTAGTTCCGACACCTTCAACCTAGAGCTCTCCCTTGGGGGAAGTAAGGGTCGGTCGCCCCTCAGCCTCGTTGAGGGCCCCGAACTCCACAGAGACCGAGTAGTCGGTTTCAACAGTTGTGGTAAAATATAGTTGTAAAAGGACTATAAAACCTAATAACAATACAGTTGTAACTTTGTTGTAACAACACAACAACACAACTAATAACAATGCAGATGTTAAAAGATTGAGAAAAATAAAAGTTCATAATAGATTATATGAGATAACACATAATGTTAGGAGGAAAATGACTGCAACAAGACATTACAATGGCTGTGGTAAAATACAGTTGTAAAATGACTGTAAAACCTAATAACAATACAACTGTAATTTGACTGTAACATTACAACAATACAACAGTAACAATAACTGTAAAAAGAATTTAAAATGGGTGTAATTACATACAACTGTAAAAAGACCGTAAAACATATTAAAACTACAACGGTAAAATGACTGTAAAACACAACAAATAAAACACGTCTGTAAAAAGATTGCTCTGCAAAATAACAGTTCATCATGACTGAAAAATGGAAAGTGCGGCGTCTTGATGTATCAATTTAGGTTATCAATCACTGAAAAGGACCTCAAAATGTCTGTTTATGTCAAAATTTTGCTGAGGAGCTTGAAATTGAAAATTTTACTGACCGTTATAGGGCTAAAAGAACACAAAATAACATGCTCCATGGATCTACAACCGTTACAGGGCTAAAAAAGAAGAGGAGAAGAAAGTCGGTTAAACTGATACATGCGGGACCGAGGGGTTAAGAACGATAATGGCGGAAGTTACTGTAGATCTGAGGTTAGCCCCTAACTTCTGTGGTGTTCGTCGGGGAGAAGAAGACGGGAGGGGTTTGAGAAGGCACAAGACGTGGGTATTGTCGAGGGGGGGGAGGATTTTTTGATTTCGAGTTGGAGAGGGCAAAGGCGTGAGCCATAATAAAAAAGAACTATTTATACTCGCATGATAGGTACGTGCGAGCTCGTACTAAACATTTTCTCATATTTTAAAGGGTGCTGATATGGGCAGCTCACTTTTGGCTTTAGACAGCCCGTTGTTAATATCAACCCATTTTTTCACAACCCAATTTATTATTGACAGACCAAATTTTTAAATAAATTGAAGCAATCGGTTGTTAGATTCAGAAAATAAAAATAAAACCATAAACGCGCCTTTTGGCTTCTCGCTTCCACCTTCATCTCTTCGAAGGCTTTCTTGAAGACCACGTTTACCGAACTCCCGCTATCTTCCAGGATTCGGGAGACCGTGAAATTCTCTACCACGGCCTCGATCACTATACAACCCTCATATTTTCCGAGCTGGTGTGACCCGACGCGGGCGCGATCGCAATAGTGAAGGTAACCGCGACGTGGCAAACCGAACCGGCGGAGGCCATCAAAGACCAAAAAGAGAGGCCCGGGGGGGGGGGGGGGGCAAATTCCCTTGGTCGAATGGACCTTGGGTCGGGAGAGTGGACCAAGGGTCCACTCGCCCAAGGGTGTGGGCGAGTGGACCCTTGGTCCACTCGCCCATGGAATTGGGCGAGTGGAAGGGTCCACTCGCCCAAGGATGTAGGCGAGTGGACCCTTGGTCCACTCGCCCCATGAAGTTGGGCGAGTGGACCAAAGGTCCACTCGCCAGAGGATGTGGTTGAGTGGATCCTTGGTCCACTCGCCCCATAGAAGGGTGGGGTGGACCTCGATCCACTTGTTCGACCCCCGCAAGGGGGGGGGGGGGAGTGGACGTCTCGTCCTCCACTCGCATCCTCTCTCGTTTTGATCGTCCAGGTTCGTGGTTGAGCTGCGGATAGCAGAATTTTAGTTATCCGCAGCCCAATTTTGGGAAGTTTATAATAGACCCCCATGGGCACCTTGGGAAGGGAAGTTGGTACCCCCTCCTTCGCGTGTGTGTTGTGAGCAAGCACTACCCCTCCCCTCCCCCTGTCATTGAAGGTGGATGGTGAGGTGATCCTTAGTGCCCTCCAAGGTGCTCAGGCTCAGCATTGGCTTGGGAGGGGAAGTTCCTTGAGAGCTTCCGGGTATGTGGCGTGGCAGCTTAAGGGGTTCTTTCGTGGACTTAGGTGATTATTCAAGGGCAAGGTTCTTCGGTTCTTAGTGACTGGTCAAGGGTCTAGCTCGGGTCAAGTAAGGGTTAGCTGCATCCCCCTTGCGAACGTCAAGACCAGGTTTCTGGTTTCAACATTATGGTGCGGTGAGCGTGGAGGCAGCTAGTTCGGAAGCTCTGAGCAAGTCCCATGGCTGGAAGCGAAGATCCAAGGAACTCATCTCTTCCCAACAGGTCGCGACCATTGACAGGGGAAGAGGAAGCAAGGAAGACAGATCAAGCACGTCGAGAAGGGAAGGAACCAGCCTCGGAGGAAGGTTCGAGCCTCCAAGTGCGAGTGCTCTTCAACAGCTCGCCCAGGATCAGCTGCCCCGGTGAGGGGATTGGGAAAGTACCCCCATCTCACCAGGGAGGGTGGGGAAATCCCTTCTGCGAATCTGCCATGTCCTACTACGCAGGGAAGGAAGACCCTCTCCAGCATCTCCAGTGGTTTGAAGACATGGCATCGATCAGGCAAATGTCAGACGCCTCCAAGTGCAGGCTCTTCGCCAGCACTTTCAAGGAAGGGGCAAAAGACTGGTTCCACCAGCTCCCATCAGGTATCATCTACAGCTTCAAGGACCTGTGCCGAAGCTTCTTGCTGAGATTCTCCACCTCGAAGAAGAGGTAGAAGGGAACAAGACCATGTTCTTGATTCGACAGAGGCAGGGGGAGATGCTGGGAAGCTACGCGGATCGGTTTAAGGAATAAGACCTCCGCCTCTAGGTTGACCAGGGAAGCAGGAAGGACCAGGAGAAAGAAAAGGAATAGAAGACAAAGAAGATGGAGGAAGTAATGAAGGATATGGTCAGGGTGCATGTGACCAAGTAGGCCCAGAGAGGCGCGTTGTAATAAGCAGGTGGCTCCTCGCTAATGAAGAAAAAGGTTTCAGGTAACGCCTATGGTAAGTGACTTGGGAAGGTGTTGGGTTCCTCTGCCTCCAAGTGAAGGTAAGCACCTAGGATGTGGATGGGTACTCCGCCCCCATTTGGTAAAATCCCCGACTAGAGACCATTCTCCGAGCTCAGTCATGCCGGCAAATGGGAGACTCATCGGGTCGACTGATTGGTAAAATCCCCGACTAGAGACCATTCTCCGGGCTCAGTCATGCCGGCAGATGGGAGACTCATTGGTCAACTGATTGGTAAAATCCCCGACTAGAGACCATTCTCCGGGCCTAGTCATGTCGGCAAATGGGAGACTCATCGGGTCGACTCGCCACATGCGGAGTGGCTTGGGAAGGTGTTGGGTTCCTCTGCCTCCAGGTGAAGGTAAACACCTAGGATGTGGATGGGTACTCTGCCCCCAGTTGGTAAGATCCCCGACTAGAGACCATTCTCCGGGCTCAGTCATGCTGGCAGATGGGAGACTCATCGGGTCGACTGATTGGTAAAATCCCCGACTAGAGACCATTCTTTGGGCTCAGTCATGCCGGCAGATGGGAGACTCATCAGGTTGACTCGCCACATGCTAAGTGGCTTGGGGAAGGTGTTGAATTCCTCTTCCTCCAGGTAAAGGTAAGCACCTAGGACGTGGATGGATACTCCGCTCCCATTTGGTAAGATCCCCGACTAGAGACCATTCTCCGGGCTCAGTCATGCCGGCAAATGGGAGACTCATCGGTCGACTCGCTACTTGATTGAGTGACTTGAAAAGTGATGAGTTCCTCTGCCTCCAGGTAAGCTAGGACCCTTGGACGTGGACGGGTACTCCGCCCCCAATTGGTTTGGGAAGGTTTGGGTCCCTCTGCCCCCAGGCAAGCTAAGCCCCTAGGACGTATATGGGTACTCCTCCGCCCCCAGTTGGTTTGGAAAGGTGTTGAATTCCTCTGCCTCCAAGTAAGCTAAGCACCTAGGACGTGGACTAGTTCTCTGCCCCCTGTTGCTTTGATAATAAGATGGTTGAGTTCCTCCGTCTCTCTGTGAGGGTAAGCACATGGGACGTGGACTGGTTCTCCGTCCCCTGATAGTTCAAGAAATTGTTAGTTCCCTCCCCTCCAGGTGAGCTCGGCTCCCTAGTAGGTGTGGAGTTCCCTCCCCCTCCAGGAGAGCCTGGCTCCCTGGTAGGTGTGGAGTTCCCTCCCCCTCCAGGAGAGCCCGGCTCACTGGTAGGTGTGGAGTTTCCTCCCCCTCCAGGAGAGCTCGGCTCCCTGGTAGGTGTGGGGTTCCCTCCCCCTCCAGGAGAGCTCGTCTCCCTGGTAGGTGTGGAGTTCCCTCCCCCTCCAGGAGAGCTCTACTCCGTGGTAGGTGTGGAGTTTCCTCCACCTCCAGGTGATCTCGGCTCCCTGGTAGGTGTGGAGTTCCCTCCCCCTCCAGGAGAGCTCGGCTCCCTGGTAGGTGTGGAGTTCCCTCCCCCTCCAGGAGAGCACGGCTCCCTGGTTGGTGTGGAGTTTCCTCCCCCTCCAGGAGAGCTCGGCTCCCTGGTTGGTGTGGAGTTCCCTCCCCCTCCAGGTGAACTCGTCTCTCTGGTAGGTGTGGAGTTCCCTCCCCCTCCGGAGAGCTCGGCTCCCTGGTAGGTGTGGAGTTCCCTCCCCCTCCAGGAGAGCTCGGCTCCCTGGTAGGTGTGGAGTTCCCTCCCCCAGGAGAGCTCGTCTCCCTGGTAGGTGTGGAGTTCCCTCCCCCTCCAGGAGAGCTCGGCTCCCTGGTAAGTGTGGAGTTCCCTCCCCTCTAGGTGAGCCCGGCTCCCTGGTTGGTGAGGAGTTCCCTCCCCCTCCAGGAGAGCTCGGCTCCCTGGTAGGTGTGAAGTTCCCTCCCCCTCTAGGAGAGCTCAGCTCCCTGGTAGGTGTGGAGTTCCCTCACCCTCTAGGAGAGCTCGACTCCCTGGTAGGTGCGGAGTTCCCTCCCCCTCCAGGAGAGCTCGGCTCACTGGTAGGTGCGGAGTTCCCTCCCCCTCCAGGAGAGCTCGGCTCCCTGGTAGGTGTGGGGTTCCCTCCCCTCCAGGAGAGCTCGGCTCCCTGGTAGGTGGGGAGTTCCCTCCCCCTCCAGGAGAGCTCGACTCCCTGGTAGGTGCGGAGTTCCCTCCCCCTCCAGGAGAGCTTGGCTCCATGGTAGGTGCGGAGTTCCCTCCCCCCTCCAGGAGCTCGGCTCCCTGGTAGGTGCGGGGTTCCCTCCCCCTCCAGGAGAGCTCGTCTCCTTGGTCGGTGTGGAGTTCCCTCCCCCTCCATGAGAGCTCGGATCCATGGTAGGTGTGGAGTTCCCTCCCCCTCTAGGAGAGCTAAGCTCCCTGGTAGGTGTGGAATTCCCTCCCCCTCCAGGAGAGCTCGGCTCCCTGGTAGGTGTGGAGTTCCCTCCTCCTCCTCCCAGAGAGCTCGGCTCCCTGGTAGGTGTGGATTTCCCTCCCCGTCTAGGAGAGCTCGTCTCCCTGGTAGGTGCGGAGTTCCCTCCCCCTCCAGGAGAGCTCGGCTCTCTGGTAGGTGCGAAGTTCCCTCCCCCTCCAGGAGAGCTCGGCTCCCTGGTAGGTTTGGGTTCTCTCCCCCTCCAGGAGAGCTCGGCTCCCTGGTAGGTGTGGAGTTCCCTCCCCCTCCAGGAGAGCTCGGCTCCCTGGTAGGTGTGGAGTTCCCTCCCCCTCCAGGAGAGCTAAGCTCCCTGGTAGGTGTGCAACTCCCTCCCCCTCCAAGAGAGCTCGGCTCCCTGGTAGGTGTGGAGTTCCCTCCTCCTCCAGAGAGCTCGGCTCCCTGGTAGGTGTGGAGTTCCCTCCCCGTCTAGGAGAGCTCGTCTCCCTGGTAGGTGCGGAGTTCCCTCCCCCTCCAGGAGAGCTCGGCTCCCTGGTAGGTGCGAAGTTCCCTCCCCCTCCAGGAGAGCTCGGCTCCTGGTAGGTTTGGGGTTCCCTCCCCCTCCAGGAGAGCTCGGCTCCCTGGTAGGTGTGGAGTTCCCTCCCCCTCCAGGAGAGCTCGACTCCCTGGTAGGTGTGGAGTTCCCTCCCCCTCTAGGAGAGCTCGGCTCCCTGGTAGGTGTGGAGTTCCCTCCCCCTCCAAGTGAGATCGGATCCCTGGTTAGTGTGGAGTTCCCTCCCCCTCCAGGAGAGCCCGGCTCTCTGGTAGGTGTGGAGTTCCCTCCCCCTCCAGGAGAGCTCGGCTCCCTAGTAGGTGCGGAGTTCCCTCCCCCTCCAGGAGAGCTCAGCTCCCTGGTAGGTGTGGAGTTCCCTCCTCCTCCAGGAGAGCTCGTCTCCCTGGTTGGTGTGGAGTTCCCTCCCCTCCAGGTGAGCTCGGCTCCCTGGTAGGTGTTGAGTTCCCTTCCCCACCAGGTGAGCACGGCTCCCTGGTAGGTATGGAGTTCCCGCCTCCCGCCTCAGGTCGAGCTCGGCTCGATTAGAGGTATCGAGTTCTTTTCCACCTAAGGTCAAGTTCAAATCGACCTAAGGTGTTGAGCTTTCTCCACCTCCAGTTGAGCTCGGCTCATAGGAGGGTTGCTAAGTGGAGAAAGGTTTGCCTTCTACCTCAGGTCGAGCTCGGCTCGACTAGAGGTGTATAGTTTTTCTCCACCTAAGGTCAAGAACAATTCGACCTAAGGTGTTGAGCTTTCTCCACCTCCAGCTGAGCTCGGCTCACAAGAGGGTTGTTAAGTGGAGAAAGGTTTGCCTTCCGCCTCAAGTCAGGTTCAACTGATAAACTCGGCAGGAGCATCCCGTTGGCAGGGTCCTTCGTGGATTCCTCTAGGGCCCACCTACTCGTCAAATAAGTGGGTTGGACTTTCTTTCCGAGCTTAAGGCAAGCTCGAAAAGAGCAGGGATTGTGTACAACAATCATATTTTCCGAGCTGGTGTGACCCGACGCGAGCGTGATCGCATTGCCTGAAGTTGCTCACCCCTCGAGTGAAAAGAAGTCATCGAGTTGTGGATTTGTCGTAATCCAGGCCTCTGGTCGATCTCTTCTCCAGCAAGTTGGCGACTTGCCTCCTCGAATGACTCTTTCTCTTCCACCTCTAGTTGAGCTCGGCTCCTAGAAGGTGTCGACCTTCTATCCACCTCTAGTTGAGTTCGGCTCCTAACAGGTGTCGACCTTGTATCCACTTCCAGTTGTGCTCGGCTCCTACGAGGTGTCGACCTTCTCTCTGCCTCTAGTTGAGCTCGGCTCCTAGAAGGTGTCGACATTGTATCCGCCTCCAGTTGAGCTCGGCTCTTGCGAGGTGTCGACCTTCTATCCACCTCTAGTTGAGCTCGGCTCCTAGAAGGTGTCGACCTTGTATCCGCCTCCAGTTGAGCTCGGCTCCTGCGAGGTGTCGACCTTCTATCCACCTCTAGTTGAGCTCGTCTCCTAGAAGGTGTCGACCTTGTATCCGCCTCCAGTTGAGCTCGGCTCCTGCGAGGTGTCGACCTTCTCTCCGCCTCTAGTTGAGCTCGGCTCCTGTGAGGTGTCGACCTCTCTTCCGCCTCTAGTTGAGCTCGTCGTGTCGACCTCTCTTCCCCTTCTCGCTTGCTCGGCTGTGCTCGTCTTCCCCACCTCTAGTTGAGCTCGGCTCCTAAAGGTGTCGACCTTGTATCCGCCTCCAGTTGATCTCGGCTCCTGCGAGGTGTCGACCTTCTCTCCGCCTCTAGTTGAGCCCGGCTTCTAGAAGGTGTCGACCTGTGATCCGCCTATAGTTGAGCTCGGCTCCTGCGAGGTGTCGACCTTCTATCCACCTCTAGTTGAGCTCGGCTCCTAGAAGGTGTCGACCTTCTATCCGCCTCCAGTTGAGCTAGGCTCCTATGAGGTGTCGACCTTCTATCCACCTCTAGTTGAGCTCGGCTCCTAGAAGGTGTCAACCTTGTATCCGCCTCCAGTTGAGCTCGGCTCCTGCGAGGTGTTGACCTTCTCTCCGCCTCTAGTTGAGCTCGGATCCTAGAAGGTGTCGACCTAGTATCCGCCTCCAGTTGAGCTCGGCTCCTGCGAGGTGTCGACCTTCTATCCACCTCTAGTTGAGCTCGGCTCCTAGAATGTGTCGACCTTGTATCCGCCTCCAGTTGAGCTCGGCTCCTACGAGGTGTCGACCTTCTCTCTGCCTCTAGTTGAGCTCGGCTCCTAGAAGGTGTCGACCTTCTATCCGCCTCCAGTTGAGCTCGGCTCCTGCGAGGTGTCGACCTTCTATCCACCTCTAGTTGAGCTCGACTCCTAGAAGGTGTCGACCTTGTATCCGCCTCCAGTTGAGCTCGGCTCCTGCGAGGTGTCGACCTTCTCTCCGCCTCTAGTTGAGCTCGACTCCTAGAAGGTGTCGACCTTGTATCCGCCTCCAGTTGAGCTCGGCTCTTGCAAGGTGTCGACCTTCTATCCACCTCTAGTTGAGCTCGGCTCCTAGAAGGTGTCGACCTTGTATCCGCCTCCAGTTGAGCTCGGCTCCTGCGAGGTGTTGATCTTATATCCGCCTCTAGTTGAGCTCGGCTCCTAGAAGGTGTCGACCTTCTATCCGCCTCCAGTTGAGCTCGGCTCCTGCGAGGTGTCGACCTTCTATCCACCTCTAGTTGAGCTCGGATCCTAGAAGGTGTCGACCTTGTATCCGCCTCCAGTTGAGCTCGGCTCCTGCGAGGTGTCGACCTTCTCTCCGCCTCTAGTTGAGCTCGTCTCCTAGAAGGTGTCGACCTTGTATCCGCCTCCAGTTGAGCTCGGCTCCTGCTAGGTGTCGACCTTCTATCCACCTCTAGTTGAGCTCGGCCCCTAGAAGGTGTCGACCTTGTATCCGCCTCCAGTTGAGCTCGGCTCCCGCGAGGTGTCGACCTTCTCTCCGCCTCTAGTTGAGCTCGGCTCCTAGAAGGTGTCGAACTTCTATCCGCCTCCAGTTGAGCTCGGCTCCTGTGAAGTGTCGACATCTCTTCCACCTCCAGTTGAGCTCGGCTCCTGTGAGGTGTCGACCTCTCTTCCGCCTCCAGTTGAGCTCGGCTCCTGTGAAATGTCGACACCTCTTCCGCCTCCAGTTGAGCTCGGCTCCTGTAAGGTGTCGACCTCTCTTCCACTTCCAGTTGAGCTCGGCTCCTGCGAGGTTCAACCTCTTCTCCAACCTAGTTGAGCTTGGTTCCTGTGAGGTATCAATCATCTCTCCACGTCCAGGTAAACCTATTCTGTGAAGTGTCACCCTTTTTTCACCTTTTTTAGTGAGCTCGCTCGCCTGAGCGAATGGCCTGGGAGGTGTCGACTTTTCTCCATCTCCTCCAGTTGAGTTTTACCCCTGGGAGGTGTCGACATTTTTTCCTCTAGTTGAGCTCCACTTCTGAGAAGGACCTCACACACGCATCGTCCGTGCCCTCTCTGAACTACGGGTTCAACATTGTTTTTTCGACCTCGCGAGCGAGCTCGAAAAAAGCGGGGATTGTGTACCACCCATAATTCGTCGAGATCAGAAAGGCCTAAGGATACGCCTATTCGCAGACCTCGCTAGGCGAGCATGGGCGACCAAGAGGCGATCAGAGGCAAGTATGGGCGAGCAGGGGTGACCAAGAGGCGAGCAGAGGCAAGTATGGGCGAGCATGGGCGAGCATGGGCGAGCAGAGGCGAGCATGGGCGAGCGTGGGCGAGCGTGGGCTACCAAGAGGCGAGCAGAGGAAAGTATGGGCGAGCAGGGGCGAGCAGGGGCGAGCAGGGGCGACCAAGAGGCAAGCAGAGGCAAGTATGGGTGAGCATGGGCGAGTATGGGCGAGCAGGAGAGAGCAGAGGCGAGCATGGGCGAGCAAGGGCGAGCATGGGCGAGCAAGGGCGAGCATGGGCAACCAAGAGGCGAGCAGAGGCGAGCAAGAGGCGAGCTGGGCGAGAGGCGGGGTCGAGTATGGGCGAGTACCCTTGTTACTCGCGAGCAGAGGCAGTATACTCACCAGGACCCCCCCCCCCCCCCCCCAGGATTTCTCTATAAATAGCCCCCATGGGTACTAGAAATGACACTTTTGGAAGTGGTCGAGGTCCCCCAAGATGGATACTCGCCCAGTCCATGCCAGTCCAGTACCTCTCCCAGCTTTCGGTTGCGGAGGGGAAGTTTCTCCCAAACTTCCGGGTATGTGGTGGGACCTCCCTGCTGGAGCACTTGGGTGTGCTTATAGTCATTTTTTCTCTCCTATTTTAGCTATCCGAGCCGTGGAGTTGGACCGTAGGATCAGTAACCTCGGGCTGCATTGATCCGAATTTTGGAGCCGGGATTTTCCTGGCTTCAACACTTATTGTATACCACCCGTAATTCGTCGAGATCAGAAAGGCCTAAGGATACGCCTATTCGCAGACCTCGCTAGGCGAGCATGGACGACCAAGAGGCGAGCAGAGGCAAATATGGGCGAGCATGGGCGAGCAGGGGCGACCAAGAGGCGAGCAAATACAAGTATGGCGGGCATGGGCGAGCATGGGCGAGCATGGGTGAGCATGGGCGAGCATGGACGAGCAGGGGTGAGCAGAGGCGAGCATGGGCGATCATGGGCGACCAAGAGGTGAGCAGAGGCAAGTATGGGCGAGCATGGGCGAGCAGGGACGACCAAGAGGCGAGCAGATGCAAGTATGGGCGAGCATGGGCGAGCATGGCCACCCGTCGGAGCACCCGCCACCGAGCCACAATTGAGGTATGTTTCTCCTCCTCTCCCTTTGTGCTAGCTTTCTAGCTCACTAGACCGAGAAATCAGGCTCAATTGAGCCACGATCCATGTGAGCTAAGTGTGATTTTGCCGAGCTTCTTACCCCGCTCGGGATCGCTGGAGACACCTCCTCCGGTGGCCGTGTTGCCGCCAATCGATGACATACTAATGAAATAAATGAGGTTAAGTAAACTTAATTTGCCGCAATTTTTGGGTGGCATAATTGTTAGATCATGGATAGTTACATGTTAAAATTTGAGGTCATTTGGACCAATGTAGAACATTATAATTCTCATACATAGGAATGAGATGTATGGGAGGGTGGTGTGCATATAACACCTTTGAGTATTTTGTGAATTCATCACTTATGGCTTGTTGTATGCTCATGATATTTCGGCAATACACCTTGTATGAAGGAGGGTATCACCTATAGAAATATTATGATTTTTGGAAAGAAAAATTCTAAGTATTTGAGTAATAATGTTTTTGTCACATAAATGTATTAATCAAATAAAAGTGATCAAATAACTTAGGATAAATCTGGTTTTCTATCACATGATGTTTTAGGATTATATATACCTCTAAAAATTTTATTGGGATTTTTGGAGTTAATTTCCTTTATCATTTGAGCATAATTGATTTGATCACAAAGTGTATAAATGAAATGAACATCATCTACGATTTAGAGAAAAATCTAATATTCTGTCATATGATGTTTTACATTGAAATATACCTCTGAGAATTTTGGTAGGATTTTTGGAAGTCATTTACACCGTTATTTACCAAAAAATCCTTTGTCACACTTATGTATTGATAAAATTTTGATGGTTAATATTATCTTGAAAATTATGACTGGACTATTTTTGGAGCATTATGAGTCTATGGTAAATTTTCTAGAATTTTTGAATCAGTTATTTTGGTACTTGCTGTGTAATATGATCAATTTACAAAATGTTTAAATATTTAAATAATGGTCATAAATACTTTGGAAAATTAAGAAAATCAGCCAGTCATGATATTTTTCTCATTTAATTTCGTTGATAAATTATTGAGAGCATTTTGACTTCTGGAAGTTGTGCTCTATGTATAAAGTGAGGTGTACATTATCATTTATGTATTTTTATAAATGGCCAAATTAATTGAGAAAATTATGAATTTCTGACCATCACTTAATTGGGTCATGATTACCTATGGTAAAACTTTTAGGGCATTTGACCAAGTTATAGTGAAGTTCACATCATAGGGATCAACCTAGTTCAATGTTGAGTTGGACTGCGAATAGCAAAAACTTGAGGTAATGTTTAGACTAGCCAGAACAAATAGGAATGAGATGAATTTGATACACGGGATTAGGGCATACATAACTTCAACCCCTACAAGTCATAGCCCTATTGGAGGACTTCTACCCGTAGTGAATAGTAAACAAGAGGTACATCTCAATGAACAATTGAAGTACTTTGTGGAGTTTTAAACCCTAGGCACTTATGGTGACATTTAGAGTGTTAATATAACCATGATGCACTCAAGATTATAGTTGGACATATAGAGGAATATTTAAGAGTTTGCACCACACACCATAAAGAGGTCGTTAAGTTGCCTAAAAGAAATCTAAGTCATTCTTAAGTAATCTAGAGCAACCATGAGAATAACCTTAACAATAGGTAGTTACCAAAAAAGTAAATATTCTGAGAAAGGAAGGTCTGGGATGTCATACCAGAATACCATCTAGTACCACTGCGAGCCCTTCACCGGTAGTCCTCGGGAAGTCCAGAATTCACCTTAAATTGATATGATTGACTAATTAACAAACAAAAGTAACCCTAAATGAGATAAGTTGAGAAAGGTAAACCCCATCCTATTAGAGAGGACGGAATGATTCAAGAGTAGTTAGTCCTGCGAGCTGGAGGCTCGGGTGGTGTGATAACCTTGCATGTGCATAAACACTAGTGGCGGGTCTTCGGTACGGGTCCATTTGTCACACCAATGGCAGTACATTGACTTTGGCGGGGTGTGGTGAGTTAGAGGGTCAGTAAGGTACTTTACTGCGGTCTAGCAGACGAACCATAGTAACCACCCCGACCATAGGAGACTGGCGGGATGCTAGCAAGAGTACGCAAGAGCTCACGGAAGTGCACCTAGGACGTGTATAGCAGCGTACGTAAGGTGTAACATCCAGATTCGAGCTAGACCCCATATGCGCATTTTTGAGTCAAGCGAGTTGACTCGGGCTCGGGGTGTAGTGAGGGCCAGGCTTGCACCTGAGCCGGAGAAGTGCACTCGACGAACGTGGCGAGTACCATTTCTATTCTTTGTTCCGATGTTTGCTGTATCGGGATCCGAACCGTTCGAAGAGCACAATTTGGGCAATAAAACCCGAAGGAAGCGGCCGCCTTGAAGGAATTATAGTGCGTTCCTTAGCTCAAATGACATGGTTTTCAAATAGCGTATCTATTCAAGAAGATGATATGTAGCAAACGACCTTGGAATTCACCTCAGTCAGTTTTGTTAGACTCGTGAAGCCTATACGAGTTCAGTAAAACTGTCCGCGGCTCGATTCTGAGTAGTATCGGAGAATTGTCGTAGAACGTGGTCTGCGAATAGCGTATTTATCCACGATTGGGAAATCGAGCAAACGGTCTCGGAATTCACCTCAATCAGTCTTGTTAGACTCGTAACAATAGTACGAGTTCAACGGATTTATCCGTTTGCGATTCCGACGCCGTTTGAAGGAGTTTTGACGTTTAAGTCAAATTATGCCGCAAACGCTTCGGGGAGCATAAAATAGGCAAACGAACTCGGATTTGATCATGGACTGTTCCGATAGATGCGTATCGACGAGACGGTCGTAACGAGCCTGTTCGGGACAAATTCCGATACCTATAGGAAGTTGTGTAAGCATTATTATTTTTATTATCATCATTATTATAATTATATACCTATATATATATAAACTTACGATATAAATATATATATAAACTTATCATATTTAGGTCATGATTCATCTCCCCCTCCAAACCCGATCCCAGCCCGCCGCCAAGCTTCCTTCTCCCTCCTTCCTCGGCTCCAGCAAGCTCCTCCCCGCAAGATTCGACATGTTTCCGAACAACCCCATGCCCGGTCGCCCCTTTTCTTGCTCCGGCGAGTTCTTCCACAACTCCTACTCCGGCGAATCTCCGAGTAGCCCGAGCTCCCTTCTCTTGCACAACTCTGGCGAAATCCAGGACGAACTCCTGGCCGACTTTCATTTTCCGGCGAGCTGTCCATCTACCTCTCTTTTTTACTCTCTCTCTCTCTCTCTTGTTTCCTACCAAGAATCGAGCTCCTCCACCTCCCTATCTCACAAATCTCTCTCTATCTCCCAGATTCACTCTCTCTTTCTCTCTCAAGATCTCTCTAATAACGAGGCCGACTCTTCCACGTCCTTCCGACATCTCTCACGGCAGCATCCATCTCAATCGATCCGGCTCCGACTCAAAGCAGGAGCAGCCTCACCCTCCAGGCCGAAAATAGTTGGCCAAAACCAGCCTTCCTCCTAAACATCTGGAGAGTCAATCTCCTCCCTTTTCAGATCCGGAACCGACAAGCTCCGACCACTCCGGCGATGGCGATCTCCTCCGAGCAGCCCTCTCCACTCCTTTTTCGACGAGATCCGGATCGGCGAGATCCAACCACGACCGGAACAACAGACAAACGCCGCATACGCGGCTATTGGGTAGCATGCATGGACACTCGGTGAGCTTCCTCCCCTCTCCCTTGGTGCTAGTTTCTTAGATCAAACTAGGTGAGATGTCGAACTCAATTGAGTTGATTTGAGAGCAAGCCATGAATGGATGGCTGAAATCTGTGTTCTGTTTATTTATTCCGGTCACCTCCGATCACTGATTCGCCGCCCGTCGATGCACCTCATATACGAGAAAGGGGGCGGTGGTATTGGATGGCCGGGCGGGAAGTAAGGTGGCTGATGTGGGAGATTTTATAGACTCCAGGTCGGGCAATTCAAAGCCCCAGGCTGGAGGTAGAAGATGACCGGACATTTTTCGATCGACCCTTAGATCCGTATAGTTTATATTAGTTTTTGGCAAACAATATGTTTAGCGCGCGACGAGGTAGGCGTACAGATTCATATTAACTTGGTGATTTACCTTGTTTTGTTTATCAGAAGATGTTTGGAATGGTAGATAAATGATTGAGGACAATGTGGACATCCCTCTTAAATTTCATAATTTTCGGATATAGGTTTGCTATGATTTGTCAATATTAGGTTATAAAATTATTGTGCCATAAATAGCTATCATGATTATTCCGAATGAGCTGGGACTTGTTTGATGACGCTCTAGGACAATAAATATGTGCATGAAACTTTAGGCAAGTTGTGATTTGAATAGTGCTCCTAATTGCATTATATGTAAAGGTTATTATTATGATTCTAACATAACATTGGTGGTGATTGATCTAAATATTGTGGCAAATTATGTAATGAACCTAAAACTTGCTAGTTGGAGGTCGTTTGTACATGTTCTCATGATGGTAAGACATGACTTGACTGTACTCATAGAAATAGGATACCTAACTGTCTACTTCATGGTTGATTCTTTAATGATATGAGACTTGTAAATATCAGTGTTTATGATCAGCTTTTTATACACTCCTACCAGTCAACTAATGTTGACTATACGACATGCGAGTTACCGCTAATGTGGAGGATTATATTTGTTGAAACCGATTTCTCGGTCTCTGTGGAGTTCGGGGCCCTCAGCAAGCTGAGGGGCGACCGACCCTTACTTCCCCCAAGGGAGAGCTCTAGGTTGAAGGTTGAGGAACTATGGACTGGACCAAGGGCTTAGTGGGGAGGTCCTGCCACATACCCGGAAGCCCCTTAGGAACTTCCCCTCCCAAGCCACTACTAAGCTTGGGCACCACTGGAGACTCTCCTCCTCCACTAGAGAGAGAAAATGGGGAGAGAGAGAGTTAGCCTAGAACAAGCTTGTCCCCAAATGATGCCCCCTTGGTCCTATTTATAGAATTTCTGATGTTGGGCTGCAAATAACCAAAAATCGATCCCTAAAAATACCAACATACCCCCGGAAGTGGCTGCGGATAGCCAAGTCCCACTGTTCTGAGATGCTAAACGCAGACCGCCTTCTACTTCGGAGCTGGGGCGAGCCAGGGGGCTGGCCCCCCTCCCGGCTCGCCCCCTTAAGGGCTCTGGGGTGCCAGGGGCTTGGCCCCCTCCCGACTCGCCCCCTAAGGGCTCTGGGGCGAGCCAGGGGGCTGGGCCCCCTCCCGGCTCGCCCCCTAAGGGTTCTGGGGCGAGCCAGGGGCTTGGACCCCTCCCGGCTCGCCCCCTAAGGGCTTTGGGGCGAGCCAGGGGCTTGGCTCCCACCCTGCCCGCCCCCCTCTGCCCCTACTCTTCCTATCTGGGTCTATGTTGCCACACAATGTTCTAAAGGACTCCTGGGTCTCAGAAAACACTCGGCAAATTCAGGGTTGTACACAATCCCCGCTCTTTTCGAGCGAGGTACGCGCTCGAAAGAAACATCCAACCTGCATATTCGACGAGCGTCGCTGGGAATCCGGCTAACGGAGCTACTTTGAGAGAAAACATAAAGCCTCCTCGAGAGGTCCTCCATCCCTGCCGGCTAGTGAGAGCCCGGCTAGCGGGACCACCTGGGGGAAAAATACATAGCCTCCCCGAGAGGTCTTCCAACCATGCCGGCTAGTGAGAGCCCGACTAGCGAGACTACCTCGGGGGAAAATACATAGCCTCCCCGAGAGGTCTTTCAACTCAGCCGGCTAGTGAGAGCCCGGCTAGCGAGACCACCTCGGGGGAAAATACATAGCCTCCCCGAGAGGTCTTCCAACCCTACCGGCTAGTGAGAGCCCGGCTAGCGAGACCACCTCGGGGGAAAATACATAGCCTCCCCGAGAGGTCTTCCAACCCTGCCGGCTAGTGAGAGCCCGGTCAGCAAAACCATCCGAGGGGAAAAGAACCTAGCCTCCCTGGGAGGTCAACCTGCACCTGTCGGCTAGTGAGAGCCCGGTCAGCGGAACCATCCGAGGGGAACTGCAGCACCAAAGACTTATCACCTTGCCAGCCTCTCCAGAGATCAACCTGAACCCCCCGTCTAGTGAGAGCCCGGGAGCGGAATCGACCTGGGGCATTCCAGTACCAACATATCCAACCTTGCCAGCCTCTCCAGAGATCAACCTGAACCCCCCGTCTAGGTGAGAGCCCAGGAGCGGAATCGATCTGGGGCATTCCAGCACCAAAATATCCAACCTTGCCAGCCTCTCCAGAGATCAACCTGAACCCCTCGTCTAGGTGAGAGCCGGGGGCGGAATCGATCTGGGGCATTCCAGCACCAACATATCCAACCTTGCCAGCCTCTCCAGAGATCAACCTGAACCCCCCGTCTAGGTGGGAGCCCGAGAGCGGAATCGATCTGGGGCATTCCAGCACCAACATGTCCAACCTTGCCAGCCTCTCCAGAGATCAACCTGAACCCCCCGTCTAGGTGAGAGCCCGGGAGCGGAATCGATCTGGGGCATTCCAGCACCAACATATCCAACCTTGTCAGCCTCTCCAGAGATCAACCTAAACCCCCCGTCTAGGTGAGAGCCCGGGAGCGGAATCGATCTGGGGAATTCCAGCACCAACATATCCAACCTTGCCAGCCTCTCAGAGATCAACCTGAACCCCCCGTCTAGGTGAGAGCCGGGAGCGGAATCGATCTGGGGCATTCCAGCACCAAAATATCCAACCTTGACAGCCTCTCCATAGATCAACCTGAACCCCCCGTCTAGGTGAGAGCCCGGGAGCGGAATCGATCTGGGGCATTCCAGCACCAACATATCCAACCTTGCCAGCCTCTCCAGAGATCAACCTGAACCCCCCGTCTAGTTGAGAGCCGGGAGCGGAATCGATCTGGGGCATTCCAGCACCAACATATCCAACCTTGCTAGCCTCTCCAGAGATCAACCTGAACCCTCCGTCTAGGTGAGAGCCCAGGAGCGGAATCGATCTGGGGCATTCTAGCACCAACATATCCAACATTGCCAGCCTCTCCAGAGATCAACCTGAACCCCCGTCTAGTGAGAGCCCGGGAGCGGAATCGATTTGTGGCATTCCAGCACCAAACATATACCACATTGCCAGCCTCTCCAGAGATCAACCTGAACCCCCCGTCTAGTGATCGAGAGCCCGGGAGCGGAATCGATCTGGGGCATTCCAGCACCAAACATATACCACCTTGCCAGCCTCTCCAGAGATCAACCTGAACCCCCCGTCTAGTGAGAGCCCGGGAGCGGAATCGATCTGGGGCATTCCAGCACCAAACATATACCACCTTGCCAGCCTCTCCAGAGATCAACCTGAACCCCCTGTCTAGTGAGAGCCCAGAAGCGGAATCGATCTGGGGCATTCCAGCACCAAACATATACCACCTTGCCAGCCTCTCCAGGGATCAACCTGAACCCCCCGTCTAGTGAGAGCCCGAGAGCGGAATCGATCTGGGGCATTCCAGCACCAAACATGTACCACCTTGCTAGTCATAATATTGTATGCAAGAAAAAGGAACTAAGTATGAAAACAAACCATCGCACTACGTGGATTTACTGGTACAAGTGTTTTTTGGTCGCCACCACTTAGCTCGGGATATCCTTTCTCCGTCTCCAACATCCTAGGTCCTGTCCTCCTCGATCCCCTTCGGCTAGTGTTGTTGTTGTATCGGACCCATTGCCTCCCTTATTTCCAAAAACTCGGGGCAGGTGGATGTCGCGTGACCTTCTTCCTGGTGGAAGTCACAGTAGGATAACTCCACCCTACCCCCTCCTCTTCCTCTTCTTTCTGCTTTCCTGGCTCTCCTCCTTCTTCCCCGCCAATCGCCATAGTTTACGGAGGCGGTGGAGGGGGTGCCCTTGGTCACTGCCTCCACCTTGGGTAGTTTGATCTTTTCCTTTTGTAGTACTTACTTCCTTGCTCTCGCGGAGTCGAATTGGTGACCTCTGTGCTTGTCGGGCTGTTAGGCAGCCGCCGCCCGGGGTGGCCTTGCCCACCAACATTCTGACTCCTTCTGGGGTGGGGCGAGTGGGGGTCGGGTGCCTCCCCGCTTGCCCCCTTTTGGGGCTGGGCTAGAAGAGCCGGGGCGAGCTGGGAGGGCGCCCCCCTCCTGAGCTCGCCCCCTTGAGGGCTGGGGCGAGCTGGGAGGGCTCCCCCCTCCTGAGCTCGCCCCCTTGAGGGGCTGGGGCGAGCTGGGAGGGCACCCCCCTCCTGAGCTCGCCCCCTGAGGGGCTGGGGCGAGCTGAGAGGGCACCCCCCTCCTGAGCTCGCCCCCTTGAGGGGCTGGGGCGAGCTGGGAGGGCATCCCCCTCCTGAGCTCGCCCCTTTGAGGGGCTGGGGCGAGTGGGGGTATGGTACCTCCCCCCCTCCCCCTCACCGGTACCTGCCTTCTGGACAGCTGGCCGAGAGTTCCCTCCTCCGCCTGCTGGGTGGGGACTTCCGAACCATCTCCTCTTCTGCCTTCGGCTATCGTGGCGAAAGCAACCTGGAAGGTCTGCAAGACCTCTTGCCTAAAATCTTCGAACATCTCCAACGTCACCCCAGCCATCAGAGATTGCGAGTGACCTGGGTCGGATCTTCCTCCACCTCCGTCCATGGAACTCATCTTGAGACTTTCTTGAATCGGTCACACTCCACGCTCACCGCACCAAAATGTTGAAACCGATTTCTCGGTCTCTGTGGAGTTCGGGGCCCTCAGCAAGCTTAGGGGCGACCGACCCTTACTTCCCCCAAGGGAGAGCTCTAGGTTGAAGGTTGAGGAACTATGGACTGGACCAAGGGCTTAGTGGGGAGGTCCCGCCACATACCCGGAAGCCCCTTAGGAACTTTCCCTCCCAAGCCACTACTAAGCTTGGGCACCACTGGAGACTCTCCTCCTCCACTAGAGAGAGAAAATGGGGAGAGAGAGAGAGAGAGTTAGCCTAGAACAAGCTTGTCCCCAAATGATACCCCCTTGGTCCTATTTATAGGATTTCTTAAGTTGGGCTACAAATAACCAAAAACCGATCCCTGAAAATACCAACATACCCCCGGAAGTGGCTGCGGATAGCCAAGTCCCGCTGTTCTGAGACGCTAAACGCAGATCGCCTCCTACTTCGGAGCTGGGGCGAGCCAGGGGGCTGGCCCCCCTCCCGGCTCGCCCCCTTAAGGGCTCTGGGGCGAGCCAGGGGCTTGGCCCCCTCCCGGCTCGCCCCCTAAGGGCTCTGGGGCGAGCCAGGGGGCTGGGCCCCCTCCCGGCTCGCCCCCTAAGGGCTCTGGGGCGAGCCAGGGGCTTGGCCCCCTCCCGGCTCGCCCCTAAGGGCTCTGGGGCGAGCCAGGGGCTTGGCTCCCACCCTGCCCGCCCCCCTCTGCCCCTACTCTTCCTGTCTGGGCCTATGTTGCCACACAATGTTCTAAAGGACTCCTGGGTCTCGGAAAAACACTCGGCGAATTCAGTGTTGTACAATATTTAAATGATGTCGGGGTATGCACCTGAGGATCATACTGTTCGTGATGTGTCGTTAGATGAATAACTACATTGTAACACCACTCTTTTTACCCAAGTGTTCGGATGTGATGAACGATTGATGGCGTAGTATGTATTAACATTTAAATATATATGTTGAATCTAACAGGGTTGGATGAGAAACAACCCTTGAGTAAAAGTCGAGCTTAGTCTTATAATATCATGATAGTCTTCTGGTAATAACTTTGAGTCAATTGGATGAATATTTGCAGTACCTTCCCTTATGTGGTTCATATAACTCATTTGGTCTGCGAATAGTACAACGGTAGAATGGAGATAACTTGTAGACATTAGGCGAGAATGGGAGGTAGTTGGTGTACCTGATTTGGATGAAGAGGTTGAGGACCCCCCAAAAAATAAAGAGTTTAGGTGATGAGAGAGTGCTTGGTGAGCTATGGGTAAGGCTGTGCTCGGGATTGACGAAAGATCGTCTTTCCCCTTAGAGGGTCATAAAGCACTGAGGTTTAATTCAAGTGAGATGATAAGAGGGAAATCTTATGGGTGGATACCAATAATACTAAGTGTCTTGAGAAAGGGAACTTTGGGGTGTGTCATCCATTGTAGTTCCTAGTACCGTAGCGAGCCCCTTACAGGGTAACCCTCGGGAAGTCCAAGATTAACCCTAAACTGCAATAACATTTAAAGTAGGCAAGAGTAGCCATAGTAAGGTAAGATTGGCTTTATGTATCTCCTCCTAGTTGCGGGAGTGGCAGGATGGTGGTGCTCGGTTAGACGAGCGGGAACCTCGAGGGGATGATTATTCCGGTAACTTTCTCAGAAATGTGGCAGGTCTTCGGTGCTAGGCAGGTCGTCACTCCGACCGTGGTATGTTGACTTAGCGGGTGTGTAGGGGTTTACGTGGCCAGCTTGGCTGCGTGTCGGGACGATAGTTCCCCGAAGACACCTCTCACTTGGCTCACAGTCTGGTGGACTCCAGCAGAGAGTACGCAGAGCTCCGCGGTTGTTTAGCATCGAGGCGTACGTGCGGTTTATGCCTGGTAGAGTGTATACCCGCCTAGGAGTGGACAGCCCGGTCCGCTACCACCGTGTGTCACAGCGGTTGGTACCCGAGAGGTTGGCTTCCTCTCAAATAGAGGGAACTACAAAGGTCTGTGTGCACAGAGTCGTATGTGTGAGTTCATTGCATAATCATTCATAGCATAAGCATAGCATACGCACTTGCAGATCCTCATCATATAAATTAGTATGGGCTCTTTTATATGATGAGTTATAATTCATGGAAATCCTAACTTATAAGTTTGTATGGGCATTCATATAAGTATGGCTTTACCTGCTTTACTTACTATTTATTTACTGCTGTACACCTTTATTATACTCCTGCTTATACATGATTAGATTAGCCCATTTACACTTGTGTAGCTTAGAATTTGTGTATATACTAGTTTACCTTCCCCATCACCTGCTTTGTATATTACTGTTATATTGCAGTTTTTCTTCCTTTCCTTCCGCCCGGTGTCTTGGAGTCGCCGGGGGAGCAGATGGGAAGCCACTTAGTCTTTATGACTAACGGTTGCTACGTCCTCTTTTTAGGAGCACATTCAGTGGTGTAGCAGCGTTCAACACCGGAGGCCAGCGCCAAGTCAGGTGTGCAGGGCTGTGGCTTATGGTACCTTAGCTGCCGTCAGTGACAGAGGCGAGTGAGTGTTTTGAGATGTAGCCCTTGGGGCATTTAGCTGGTTACTCTGATGATTTGCAGGAGCTTGTGTAGCTTTCTGCTTTTCTTTGTACTGTTCTGGACTTTATTACTTATTGTGAACCTATGGCTTTAATGCTTTCTATTATTGATGGGTTGGCGTTGTTCAGTTGGTTTGGCCGGCAGGATAGGCGTCTTGTGGGGGAGGCTAGCTCGTGCGCTGGCGCTTCCGCAAGGCAGCTATCCTGGGCATAAGACTCCCCTCGGCCGTGTTTTGTGTTTCGGGAGGGGATCTTACAAATGTCACATAGTTTAGCATAAGACTCCCCTATGGCATGTGCATAAACTAGTGGCGGGTCTTCGGTACGGGTCCATTTGTCACACCAATGGCAGTACGTTGACTTTGGCGGGGTGTGGTGAGTTAGAGGGTCAGTAAGGTACTTTACTGCGGTCTAGCAGACGAACCATAGTAACCACCCCGACCATAGGAGACTGGCGGGATGCCAGCAAGAGTACGCAAGAGCTCACGGAAGTGCACCTAGGACGTGTATAGCAGCGTGCGTAAGGTCTAGGTCTGATAGTGTGTATACCCACCTAAAAGTGGAGTGCCCGATCCACTGATTCTGTTGCCACGACGGAAGCACCTGAGAGGCTTGCTACCTCAGAAAAGCGGGAACTAAAGGTCAGTGCGCGCAGAGTCATGTGAGTGAGTTGCACTGTATGAACATAGCGTAACATTTATACATCTTATAGACATATACATTTGCAGATCATTATCATATAAATTAGTATATGCTCTTTATATGATAGTTAGAATTTCAGGATTCTTAACTTATAAGTTTGTATGGGCATTCATATAAGTTAAGGTACTCTATATGATAGTGTGGTAGTTTTCTTATTACTTTACTTGCGCTGCATTTACTTACTTACTGCTCGTTTACTACATACTGTTGTCATATTTACTACTCATATATTATCTATTGTTGCTATACTTACTGCTCGCTTATTCATTATACTATAAGTATAATCCATGTCACATGTACCTTCTTTTACCCTTTGTTGTCCTTCGCTTCGTCCTTCCGCTCGGTACCTAGGAGTCATGGGGGAGGCGAGGACAAAATGGCTTAGTATTTTTGACTAATGGTCGGATGCGGCCGTAACACCAGGAGATCGAGGAGCATGAGCCGAAGTACGTCAGGCAGGACGTGACGACAGACCCTGAGGAGCAGATGTTACGCATCACTACTTCCACACGAGGACGGGTTGGAGAGTATTTTGGGTTGCTTCCGCATAGTGTAGAGTGAGAGAGTGCTTTGTCATTAGTATTTCCTTTTGGATCTATATCGGGTTTAAGCCCTTGCACTCTTAGTTTTGTACTCATTATGGACTATTTGCACTCTTCTTTATATATATATATGTGGTGTGTGTGTGTGTTGTGGTTGTGGACTTGTCTTATTCATATTATTACTTCTTGCAAAAATTGGCATGTGATGTGATCGTATTAGCCGACAGGATCGGCGTCGAGCAGTGACAGCTAACCCGTGAGTTGGGGTCACTGTAAGACGACGGTTCTGGGCATAAGATCTGGGAACTCTCTGGTAAGGAGGAGGGGGATCTTACAGTAACCACCACCACAGTGCCTGTGTTTCTTCCCTGGACGTGTAGACCGTTGGTGTGTGGGCGTAACCACCACCACAGTGCTTTTGTTCCTTGGATATTTTGGGTTGATGGTTTGTGTTGAAAAGATAGCCACCATCTCAGTACTGTTTTATGGATGGGTTAATGATTCACTTCTTGAGCCAATCCGATACTTTTCTTCAGGCTTGAATGTTATTATATAATCTTGACTGCACTTTGTGCGAGTCTTTTTCCTGTTTGGATACTAACCTTTCTTTACTTTGATTGATGTTGACTTACAGCTATATTCTTGTTGGATGGTAATCCACTTGAGTTTGTTAATTAGTTCTTTATACTCTATGATTGGTTGCCTTTTTTGTGCCATTGTGCTGAGGTATTCTTTTCTTTTGAATGCCTCAGGTTTGGATAAGTTGTGGGTTGAGCTGTTTAAGTTCAGTCCTTCCGGACCTTCAGTAGTTGCTTGCTTTTCTTCACTCTCATTTTTGAGAGGTAGTTGTTGATCTCTCTGTTGACTTTATTGATGTTATGAGTTCATGTCAGTTTGTTGGCGTCCATATAGGTTTTCTTATGTGTTAGACTGTAAATTATTATTTATGTCACTATCATTGTCTTGCCTTTAATGTAAATGCTCTCTGGGAAGGATTTATGTTATGATGCATAATAGATATATTGTGTACAAAAATTTGCATATTTCCTCATACTCATGACATCTCTTTTAACTTTCATCATTATATTTCGAAGCTCGTAAAAGCCTCTTTTACTTATACTAAATTTAGAGGATGCATATCATTCGAATGTTGGTTAAGCTCTCATACTCATGTGGGACAACTTAAGGTGAACTAAGTATTTTTCTGCTGCGTATATTTATACTTTCTTTATCGTGGACTAGATGATCCACTAAACCGAGGGACACAGTGTTTGTAAGCTTTAAACATTAATTATTGTTGTAAAAGAAAAGTGTAAAGATAGAACTGTCTGAGCGTCTGCAGTTGTCCCCTGCACGACGTGACATCATGACGCGTGTTTTCTCTTACTCTGATAATATATTACAATATTGATAAAATGCGAGTTGTGACATAGAGTGTACGCGTATGTGCGCTTTGGTGGCTATTTGAAGGGATAAAGAGACTCGGAATTAAACGAGAATGAGCCCGTTGGAATCGTATCGGCGAGCCGGTCGAGGTCACGACGAAAAAAAATCACATGTTCGACCTGGTTCGACCAAATCCGTTTGGGGGAATGTTGAAACCGACAACTCGGTCTCCGTGGAGTTCGGGTCCCAAAAAAGGGGTGGTCTCACACCTACTTCTCTCGAGCCAACTCTCTAGGCAAGAGCACTTGGACTTGGAAAAGGACCCTAGGCTACAGCGAGGAGGTCCCACCTCACACCCGGAAGACCTGTGAGATCTTCCCCTCCCTAGCCAATGCTGAACCAGAGGCACCAAAGGAGAGCTCTAAAAGTCAAAAGAGCTCTCAGGGAAGAAGAAAATCCGAAATTTGGAAATCCAGAAGTCCCCTCCTTTGGTGCCCCTTAGGGTCTATTTATAGGTTTTCCAAGTTGGGCTGCAAATAGCCAAAACTGATCTGCCAGATTACCAAAATACCCTCGGAATTGGGCTGCGGATAACCGAATCCCGCTGCTCTGAAGCGCTAAACGCACACCACTAGACTGCGAATAGCCAAAACTGGACTGCGAATAGCAAACTGGACGAGGGGGGCTCCCCTGGGCGAGAGGGGGAGGGGCGAGACCCCCCCCCCTATTCCCCTCTCTCTGCCTCTCCTGCTGGGCGAGAGAGGGAGGGCGAGACCCCCCTCCCCTCTCTCCGCCCTTCCTGCTGGGCAAGAGAGGGAGGGGCGAGACCCCCCCTCCCCTCTCTCCGCCTCTCCTGCTAGGCGAGAGAGGGAGGGGCGAGACCCCCCTCCCTCCTCTCCGCCTCTCCTGCTGGGCGAGAGAGGGAGGGGCGAGACCCCCCCTCCCTCCTCTCCGCCCTTCCTGCTGGGCGAGAGAGGGAGGGGCGAGACCCCCCCTCCCCTCTCTCCGCCTCTCCTGCTGGGCGAGAGAGGGAGGGGTGAGACCCCCCTCCCCTCTCTCCGCCTCTCCTGCTGGGCGAGAGAGGGGGGGCGAGACCCCCCCCCCCCTCCCCTCTCTCCGCCTCTCCTGCTGGGCGAGAGAGGGAGGGGCGAGACCCCCCCTCCCCTCTCTCCGCCTCTCCTACTGGGCGAAAGAGGGAGGGGCGAGACCCCCCCCCCCCCCCTCCGCTCTCTCCGCCTCTCCTGCTGGGCGAGAGAGGGAGGGGCGAGACCCCCCCCCCCCCTCCCCTCTCTCCGCCTCTCCTGCTGGGCGAGAGAGGGAGGGGCGAGACCCCCCCCCCCTCCCCTCTCTCCGCCTCTCCTGCTGGGCGAGAGAGGGAGGGGCGAGACCCCCCCCTCCCCTCTCTCCGCGTCTTCCTCTCCTTCTGGGTGAGAGCTACGGGGGTATCGCTGGGCGATACCCAAAGGTCTAAAAACCTCTTGGGTCTAGTTGACACGTCTCGGCGGCCCTCCACGCTGGGCCTCACTCGATGGATATGGGGGTTGTACACAATCCCCCGCTCTTTGCGAGGTTGGCACAACCTCGGAAAGAAAAGTCCAAGCCCAAATATCCATCGAGGGGGGCAGAACCTCGCCTCCGAGGCACGTTGGACCCATCCAGCTAGTGAGAGTCTGGAGTGAGGAGGACATCTCGGCGTTGAACTTACCCATCTGAGGATCATTCAACCCACCCAGCTAGTGAGAGCCTGGAGTGAGGAGGACATTTCGATGTTGAACTTACCCATCCGAGGATCATTCGACCCACCCAGCTAGTGAGAGCCTGGAGTGAGGAGGACATCTCGATGGCAAACTCTTCCTTCCGAGGATCATTCGACCCACCCAGCTAGTGAGAGCCTGGAGTGAGGAGGACATATCGGCGTTGAACTTACCCATCTGAGGATCATTCGACCCACCCAGCTAGTGAGAGCCTGGAGTGAGGAGGACATCTCGATGGCAAGCTCTTCCTTCCGAGGATCATTCGACCCACCCAGCTAGTGAGAGCCTGGAGTGAGGAGGACATCTCGGCGTTGAACTTACCCATCCGAGGATCATTCGACCCACCCAGCTAGTGAGAGCCTGGAGTGAGGAGGACATCTCGATGGCAAGCTCTTCCTTCTGAGGATCATTCGACCCACCCAGCTAGTGAGAGCCTGGAGTGAGGAGGACATCTCGGCGTTGAACTTACCCATCCGAGGATCATTCGACCCACCCAGCTAGTGAGAGCCTGGAGTGAGGAGGACATCTCGATGGCAAGCTCTTCCTTCCGAGGATCATTCGACCCACGCAGCTAGTGAGAGCCTGGAGTGAGGAGGACATCTCGGCGTTGAACTTACCCATCCGAGGATCATTCGACCCACCCAGCTAGTGAGAGCCTGGAGTGAGGAGGACATCTCGATGGCAAGCTCTTCCTTCCGAGGATCATTCGACCCACCCAGCTAGTGAGAGCCTGGAGTGAGGAGGACATCTCAGCGTTGAACTTACCCATCCGAGGATCATTCGACCCACCCAGCTAGTGAGAGCCTCGAGTGAGGAGGACATCTCGGCGTTGAACTTACCCATCTGAGGATCATTAGACCCACCCAGCTAGTGAGAGCCTGGAGTGAGGAGGACATCTCGATGGCAACTTACTAATCATATAAGCAAAATAACTTCATCCATCTAATGGGGGGATTTCCCTTGTCAAAACCTCCTGGCCCAACCAGCGAGGGGTAGAACTTGCTACAAAGGAAAACAACAAAAAACAAAAGTAAACACAACATACCCCCCCATGGCACTCGCCTCTCAGGCTGCCTGCGCGAGATGATCATTCCTCTGCTTCTCCTGCCACTCCCATCTGGCTCATGCTCTCCATGATCTTCTCCATCTCCTCCGCCCCCGCTTGCCAAGAGATGCTGTTGACGGCTGTGACGTAGCAGTGCCTCGCCATCCTGGGGTCTCCGCGGATCCTGACTTGGATTCCTCCAGTGTTGAACTTGAGGAACTGGTGGAAGGATGATGGTACGCATCGGAAGGCGCTGATGAGGGGTCTTCCGAAGATGGCATTATAACTGCTAGGAGCGTCAACTATGACGAACCGACAGTTCTTTGAACCTCCCCCATCGTCACTTGGAGTCCAACTCCACCCTCTACCTCTTTCCTTTCTCCGGAGAATCCAAACAAGGGCCCATCTGAGGCCAGCACCCTCCTTGCCTCCACCTTCAACTCATCAAATGCCTTCTTGAAAATGACGTTGACAGAGCTCCCGTTGTCAACGAGGATCCGAGAGACAGTGTAACCTTCGATGGCTGTCTGAATGACTAGCGCATCACAGAATGGACCCTCGTGATCTGGCATGTCCTTGCTTGAGAAAGTGATTTTCTCCTCGGGAGGTGGGTCCTGCGACGTCGAAGCGACGCTGCGTCGAAATACGGAGTGGAGGCTTGCCTTACGAGTGGCCTCGACCCCTACCCCCCCCCCCCCCCATGGATTACCGCGACCCGTCCTTTGGCTCCTACGTCAGTTCAGTCCTCGCAGATGTCATCATCCACTACTGCTCCAGGTGGAACTTCTTCAATCCGCACCGGCGGCTGCTGTTGTGTCTGACCTCTCGCCTCTCTCACCTCCAAGAACTCTGGGTAGGTAGTTGTTGCATGCCCCTCTGCTTGGTGGTAGTCGCAGTATGGCACCGCCCTTCCCCCCCTTCTCCTACGAGCTGGGATGTCTCTTGCTTCGACTCCTCCTCCTCTTCGAATCGCCATAGCTTGAGCTGGTGGGGGTAGGAGCTGCCTAGGGGCCTGTCTCCAAAGAGGAGGGTTGGGCCTCCCTTGGCCTCCGTAGAAGTTTCCCCCTCCTTGGGCGAGACCCCTCCCTTGCTCCTGACCCCCCTGGAGTCCCTGGTACCCTTGGCCCCTCTGCTCTTCCCTCCTCCTTCCTTCCTGCTGCATGAGGCCACCTTGCTCTCTTGGCTCGGCCTCTACCAACTTTGCCAACTTCTTTGCCAGCCTCGGGTTTGCCGCCTCGGTGGCTACCTCCTTTGCAGCTTTTTCCATCAGGTCCTCAAAGGACAAGGGAGGCTTCCTAGTTAGGCACATTTTGAAAAGGCTCTCTCGTAGCCCTACGGTGAAAGCCATCTGGAGGGCATACCCTGGCACCTCTTGGATGTTCAGGATCTCCTCCTGGAATCTGTCCATGTACTGGGCCAACGTCTCCTCGTGCCTTTGCTTGATCAGGAAAATGGACTCAGCATTCTTCTTCCTCTTCTTGGATGTGGAGAAGCGTAGCTGGAAGCTTCGGCCCAAGTCCTCGAAGCTGTAAATGGAGCCAACCGGGAGCTGGTGGAACCAGTCCCTAGCTTTGTCCTTCAGGGTGGTGGCGAAGAGACGACACTTGAACACGTTCGTCATGGGCCTGATGGAAACGTTATCCTCGAACCACTGTAGGTGCTGGACGGGATCATCCTTCCCGGTATAGAAAGTCATGTTGGGCTCCTTGAAGCCTTCCTGGATGGGAGCCGAGATGATCAGCTCGCTAAAGGTGACCCCCCACTCGCCGGCTTCGCAAGCTCCACTTGCGCGACTCCTGCTCCGAGCGAGGCCCCACTCACCGGGCTAGGAAAAAGCACTCGCCCGGCGAGGTCCCGCTCGCCACTCTCAGTCATTGGTTCCTTGCCTGGCCGACCCCCTGGGGCAACCTCTCCTGACCCCCCTGGCCAAGCACTCCTTGCAACCCAGAAGGCGGTGTCTGGTGGGAGGGAGCCGAGCAGTCACCTGCCCTGGTGATGCCTTGGAGCAGCTCCATGATTCCCTTGATGGCCGTCATAAACTCTCCCCTTCCTACCACCTCACTTGGGATGTGAGACCCCTCATCGTCTCCTCCTCCGAGGTCTCCTGCCATGAGATCTGGTTCAAGAACTTCTGTGCTGACCACTCTCCACGCTTACCGCACCAAAAATGCTGAAACCGACAACTCGGTCTCCGTGGAGTTCGGGGTCCCAAAAAGGGGTGGTCTCACACCTACTTCTCTCGAGCCAACTCTCTAGGCAAGAGCACTTGGACTTGGAAAAGGACCATAGGCTACAACGAGGAGGTCCCACCTCACACCCGGAAGACCTGTGAGATCTTCCCCTCCGTAGCCAATGCTGAACCAGAGGCACCAAAGGAGAGCTCTAAAAGTCAAAAGAGCTCTCAGGGAAGAAGAAGATCCGAAATTTGGAAATCCAGAAGTCCCCTCCTTTGGTGCCCCTTAGGGTCTATTTATAGGTTTTCCAAGTTGGGCTGCAAATAGCCAAAAACTGATCTGCCAGATTACCAAAATACCCTCGGAATTGGGCTGCGGATAACCGAATCCCGCTGCTCTGAAGCGCTAAACGCACACCACTGGACTGCGAATAGCCAAAACTGGACTGCGAATAGCAAACTGGACGAGGGGGGCCTCCCCTGGGCGAGAGGGGGAGGGGCGAGACCCCCCCCCCCCATTCCCCTCTCTCCGCCTCTCCTGCTGGGCGAGAGAGGGAGGGGCGAGACCCCCCCTCCCCTCTCTCCGCCCTTCCTGCTGGGCGAGAGAGGGAGGGGCGAGACCCCCCTCCCCTCTCTCCGCCTCTCCTGCTAGGCGAGAGAGGGAGGGGCGAGACCCCCCTCCCTCCTCTCCGCCTCTCCTGCTGGGCGAGAGAGGGAGGGGCGAGACCCCCCCCCTCCTCTCCGCCCTTCCTGCTGGGCGAGAGAGGGAGGGGCGAGACCCCCCCTCCCCTCTCTCCGCCTCTCCTGCTGGGCGAGAGAGGGAGGGGCGAGACCCCCCCCCCCCCCCCCTCCCCTCTCTCCGCCTCTCCTGCTGGGCGAGAGAGGGAGGGGCGAGACCCCCCCTCCCCTCTCTCCGCCTCTCCTGCTGGGCGAGAGAGGGAGGGGCGAGACCCCCCTCCCCTCTCTCCGCCTCTCCTGCTGGGCGAGAGAGGGAGGGGCGAGACCCCCCTCCCCTCTCTCCGCCTCTCCTGCTGGGCGAGAGAGGGAGGGGCGAGACCCCCCTCCCCTCTCTCCGCCTCTCCTGCTGGGCGAGAGAGGGAGGGGCGAGACCCCCCCTCCCCTCTCTCCGCCTCTCCTGCTGGGCGAGAGAGGGAGGGGCGAGACCCCCTTCCCTTCTCTCCGCCTCTCCTGCTGGGCGAGAGAGGGAGGGGCGAGACCCCCCCTCCCCTCTCTCCGCTTCTCCTGCTGGGTGAGAGAGGGAGGGGCGAGACCCCCCCCCCCCCCCTCCCCTCTCTTCGCCTCTCCTGCTGGGCGAGAGAGGGAGGGGCGAGACCCCCCCTCCCCTCTCTCCGCCTCTTCCTCTCCTTCTGGGTGAGAGCTACGGGGGTATCGCTGGGCGATACCCAAAGGTCTAAAAACCCATTGGGTCTAGTTGACACGTCTCGGCGGCCCTCCACGCTGGGCCTCACTCGATGGATATGGGGGTTGTTCAGGGAACCCAATCAGTATTCATTTCGTCAAAAATGGAGATCAGTATCCTGATTCCCATAAACAGCTCTCTCGGCGGACAGTTCATGAAACGGGGAACGGGGCGGTTCAAAATAGTGGATGTCGAAAGCGATCCAACAGTGCATAATTTTAGTTCCTGATATAGGGTTATGTTATGTTGTTATTTCTTAATTATCATTCATGATTTCAATTTTCAAACCAATAATTTCGATCATTTGGAAGCCGAAAGGGCAAAAGGAGCGGACCTTGAGCCCCGATCAGATTGGTCCAACTGATTGAGCCTTGAACTTTTGATCTCACCGATTCGTTCTCCGCTCTCATTCCTAAAACCTTGTTAATTGCCCTCTTTTTTCTTGGTAAAAGTGATTTTTATAAATATGTTAAAATTGGACACAATAGATGGAGCGGGAGAACTCCGAGTACAAAACCTAAGTCTTGCAAAGCAAATCATAAATAACATGATCACTAAAAATCTTTGAATCCATAAGGGCCCGTTCGTTTGGACGGAATTGAAGATTTGGAATTGAAATTCGACGTAATTCCAATTACGTCAATCGCTTGTTAGGTAGCTTTAATAATTGGAATTTGAGTTGAATATCATGGAATTGATTTTAGCCTAGGCACAAAATTTAGCTGGACATACTGGAATTGGGCGAGTCTGGCACGCTCGATTTATTTCGTTTTTCGCCCGGGCGCGAGTTTATGCGCCCGAGCGCGCAATTTTTTGCCCTGGCGCGAGTTTTTCGCACGGACGCAAGTTATTCGCCCGGACGTGCGTTTTTTCGCCCAGACACACAAATTTCGCTCGGGCATAGGTTTTCCTCCCTAGCGCGCGTTTTTCGCCCTGTCGCACGTTTTTTCGCCCGGGCGCGCGTATTTTGCCCGGGGAGCGTTTTTCGCCCGGGCGCATATTTTGTCGCCCGGGAGCGAGTTTTTCGCCCCGGGCGCGAGTTTTTCGCCCGGGCGCGCGTTTTTCTCCCGGGCACGTGTTTTTCGCCCGGGAGCGCTTTTGTCGCCCGAGCGCACGTTTTGTCGCCCGGGCGCACGTTTTGTCGCCCGGGCGCGCAATGTTTCTCTTAGGCGCGAGTTTTTAGCCCGAGCGCGTTTTTCGCCTGGGCGCGCGTTTTGTGGCCCGGGAGCGCAATTTTTCGCCCGGGCGCGGAATTTTCTCCCAGGCGTTTTTTTTCGCCTGGGAGCGCGTTTTTCGCCCAGGGGCTCATTTTTCGCCCGGGGGTGCGTTTTGTCGCCCAGGCGCGGAATTTTTCGCCCTGGCGGTTTTTTTCGCCCGGGCGCGCGTTTTTCGCCCGAGCGCGCATTTTTTGCCCGAGCGCGCATTTTTCGCCCGGGCGCGCATTTTTCGCCCCGGCACGCGTTTTTCGCGCGAGCACGTGTTTTTTGTCCGGGCATGCACTTTTCGCCCGTGCGCACAGTTTTCACTCGGGCGCGAGTTTTTTATCAGGGCACGTGTTTTTCGCCCGGGTGCGAGTTTTTCGCCTAAGTGCACGTTTTTCGCCCGAGTGCACGTTTTTCGCCCGGGCGCTCGTTTCTCGCTCTGGAGAGTGTTTTTCGCCTTGGCGCGTTTTGTCGCCCGGGCGCGAGTTTTTCGCCCGAGCGCGCATTTTTTGCCATGACGCGCATTTTTTATTATATATGTAAAAAAATATTAGTTTTTTTATAATATTTTTAAATTCTTAGATTGAATTTTATTTAGAAAAAGAACAAATAAATTGATCAATTCCACAATATTCAACAATATCGTTTATTAGGCGAGCGATGAAATTGGAATTAGATCAATTCCAATTCTGAATATCGAATTCCAATATGGAATTTCAATATCAAATTCCAATTCCGTCCAAACGAACAAACTCTTAGGGTCCGTTCGTTTGACGGAATTGGCTTTCTGGAATTAGCATTGGAGATTAGAAATCCAATTCTAGTGTTCGGCGCAACGAAATTTAAGCGGATATTGACTTTCATGTGAAAACTCATGGCTTTTACTATGAACTAAAAAATCAAATAGCAATTCTTACCTCCGCTCATAAGTTTTCCGCATAATCAAATGTTTACGCTAGAGTTTTTCGACCTACGCGCGGGTTTTTCGCCCGAGTGTGCGTTTTCCTGCAGGGTGTGTTTTTCAGTCGGGCACGAGTTTTTCGGCCGGCCGCGTGCTTTTCGACCGGACGTTCATTTTTCTCCCAGGCGAGCGTTTTTCACCCGGGCGCATATTTCGTTCGGGCGCGATTTTTTCGCCCGGGAGCGATTTTTTCGCCCGGGCGCATTTATTTAGCCTGAGCGCGTTTTATTTCTCCCGGGCGCGTTTATTTCGGTCGGGCGCGATTTTTTCGCCCGGGAACGATTTTTGCCCGGGCGCGTTTTATTTTTGCCCGGGCGCGATTTTTTTCGCCCGGGGAGCGATTTTTTCGCCCGGGCGCGATTTTTTCGTCCGGGGAGGAATTTTTTCGCCCGAGCTCGATTTTTTCGTCCGGGTGCGTTTATTTCACCCGGGCGCATATTTTAGCCTGGGTGCGATTTTTTCTCCCGGGCGCGATTTTTCGCACGGGCGCGTTTATTTCGCCCGGGCGCGTTTTATTTCTCCCGGACACGTTTTATTTTATCCGGGCGTGATTCTTTCGGCCGGGCGCCATTTTTTCGCCCAGGCGCATTTATTTCGGCTGGGCTCAATTTTATCGCCCGTGCGCGATTTTTTCGCCGGCCGCGATTTTTTCGCCCTGGCGCGATATTTTAGCCAGGCGCCCATTTTTTGCCCGGGCGCGCGCTTTTCACCCTGGCGCGTGCTTTTTGCCCGGGCGCGCGCTTTTAAAAATTTGAATTTTAAAAATTTCAATTCCAGAAAGCTAATTTCATTGTGCAGACGAACAACATACAGATATCAATTACAATTTTGTTCACTGAATTCCATCCTGCAACCGAACAGCAGAATTGGTTTTGTGCACAAAACCAATTCCTGCAGATGTTGGTTTTCTGGCCAAAGTCAATTCCAGAAAGTCATTACCTGTGCGCCGAACGGACCCTTAGGGTTTCTCCCATGCATATTTTGCATGCAGACCAAATTTTATATATGCACATCATATTCAAAATATCAAATTCATATTTCTTAAATAAATCACCAAAACTCAGAACCAAAAGCTTTCCAAAAGTACACTTTGATAGTATCCAAAATAATCAAAATCAAAAGCACTCCAAATGTACATTTTGTTGGTATCCAAAAGTACCTGCATCAAGATTAGAATGTGAAAATTAGCTCTGATTTTGCGTATAAAGAATATTAAGTAACGAATGTTAATTAATTACCATCAAAGATCTTGAAAACATAGACCACCAAAATATGTTGTGTGCATCTTTTTGAGACACAAAACTGCATTATGCACGAGTTATTTTGTTAATAATTTGAAATTTTCTAAATAAATTTTTTACATAGCATAGATATTTAGAAACATACGTGGATTTCAAGGATCAACCAAACTAACAATCTCACTTCCAAGCCTCACAGTCATAATGTAAATCTCAATCCTCTAATTGATTCGTGATACCACATCCATACTGAGAAAACAGATGACATTGGACAATCTTCCCTTATTAGCAATCGTATGAAGTGGTTGTCGTTAACAAAACCAATAAAAATAATCTTTTGGCTTTTTGAAGGCGCAAAATGTAAACTCAAAAAAGTGAAAGACTGAAATCTTGAGTAATGAACATATTTATATAGAAAGGAATCAGTTGAATGATAACAACAAATTCAAGACTACTGTCAACCTTACGAGCTCATTCAACTAACTCATTCTTGCTTGGAAACTCTATGCCCGTAGTGAAATGAATATCAACATCTACACTTGTGATTTGTGATGTTCATTCAATACTCAACAATTTATCATCTAAGTTCATTGATAAAGTGGTACAAAACACATGATAAAAAATAATTATAATAACACAATTTCATTTAACCAACACCAATGTAATTCACACAACTCACTACCATTCAACTAACCAAAACAAAATTCAAACAATTCCATTTACTAGAGTAGACACAATATATACCTGAGTGAAGTCGGTTGTAGTCGTGATTACCCATCATGGAAGCTCCTTTACAAGAACACGCGCGGCGAGTGAAATAAAGTCAGTTGTTTTTCGACGGCTCTTTGTTGGAACCAAGATTTTTGGTCCCTGCGTTCGGACCAAGAAGTGACCAAAGTTTACTAGTCTAGTTGTCGACCCGAATGAGACATGACAAAGGGAGGTTTGCGAGAACAAAGAAATCCCTGAATCGCAAGTGTGGAAAACTAAGAACAGACCCTCGAGTTGCAGCGAGGAGGTTCCGTCACACATCCGAAAGATCTAAGAAAGTTTCCCCTCCTAAACCAATTCTGAGTCAGGCACCTTGGAGGGCACTTGAGAGCACTCGACCTATCCACCCAATAACCACGGTGAACAGGGAGCTAGAGCTATCAACATGTCCACCCGGAAACCACGGTGAATAGGGAGCTGGAGCTCTCCAATTGTCCACTCGGAAACCACAGTGAATAGGGAACTAGGTGAACAATTTCGAACTGGCAGGGCAGGCAGGTTGCTCGGGTAGAAGGTTGAGATGAAATCAATTCCAAACCAAAGCGTCCCCGATAGGACCCCGCTGACCGGGCTCTCACGAGCCGGCAGGGAAGGCAGGTCGCTTGGGTGGTAGGTTGAGATGAGATCAATTCTGAACCAAAGCGCCCCGGATAGGATCCCGCTGACCGGGCTCTTACAAGCTGGCATGGCAGGCAGGTCGCTCTGGTGGTAGGTTGAGATGAGACCAATTCCGAACCAAGGCACCCCCGATAGGATCCCGCTGATCGGGCTCTCACAAGTCGGCAGAGCGGGCTGGTCGCTCGGGCGGGAGTGTTAAATTGAAATGGATTTTTAACCAAAGAGCCCCCGAGAAGGTTCCGCTGACTGGGCTCTCACTAGCCGGCAGGTCAGGTTGATCACCCGCTCGGGTGGCAGTAAAAAAAAGATTGAAAATGTCACTAGGGCCCTCTAGGAAGTCGTCGTTGTCCGGGCTCCCATATTGCTGAAAGCAGGCCCGTTCGAGTTACGTTGAAATTGGTGTTAGAAAAAGTGAAGTAAGAAGAGTCCTTGAGGGGGGTCATCATTATCCAGGCTCTCGCGTACTGACGGATAGCCCCCTCAAGTGAGGCTTTGACAAGAGAAGGCCATTACGACAATGGTCGTATGAGAAATTCCAAGTCTTTTTGCACATAGGGCGAGTATGTGGGCACCACTCGTCTCGCGCAGGCTGAGCACTACGCAAGCTCGTTCACTCGTGAGCGGCGGGAACTCAATTAACTTCGAGCAATGTAATAAGTGAGAGAGGGTTGAGCACTCTGACCTGGCGAGTGCGAGTACCCAGATCTAAAAAGTGAAAATGAATGAAACTCTCGGGAGGCATCGCTAGTGCGACGAGAGGTTCATGATAGAAAAAGTAAAGAAAATAACAATTTGCCAAGTTACTTTGCGAGCAGGGCGAGTACGAGGGTATCACCTATCTCACGCGAGTGGGATAGAAAGCTAGCTAGACCATTCACGAGTACAATGGAGTTTTACTCCGAGCAAGGTAGTCCGTTGGGCGAGTGCGAGCATTGCGTTGGCGCTTAATGAGGGCACTTGAATGTTATTTTACTTACGTGAATTTTTATTGATGTGAGTGGCCTTTTGTCGTTTGAGCTCGGCATTGGGTGAGCTAGCAAGTTTCAAGAGACACCGTGGCCGGCCTATCTTGGTCACTCACAATGGCATGGAAAAATATGTCGAGAAACAAAATGAGCACGGTTGGGGCAATTGGTGAGTACGTCATGCGGGTCAAAGCCAATAAAAAGTAGTAATAATAATGGAAAGTTTTTCTCACAGCACGAAGGCCATCAAGAGAGATTTGGAGGGGATCTATTTCACGGTCCTGATCAAATACTTTTTGATCCAACGGGTTCAGTTTTTCCCATACTTTTATAGTTTTTTTAATCCAAAAAAATCTGCACCACAAGATACATGTTAAAGTGTTTCACCATTAGATGATGAAATGGAGAGGATCCGGATCCAAAACGCGCCAAAAATAAAAATGTGGTAAAAATACACCGCGTGCCTGCTATCCAGGGAATATAAAAACAATAGTCATCGAAATTAAAGAGGTGAGGACCCCTTATAAAGTCAATTACACGATCACCATAATGAGTCAATTACAGAAAAACTAGTAGAGGCGGCATTTCTCGCCAGCGGAGGCGACCCAGTACACCAGTTTAGCAGTGGTGGTCATGATCTCCATGTGGGTCTCCTCCACCTCCTCGGTGATGAACTTCATCATCCGCGAAAAGCGAGCAGACCCCGTGGTCCCTTGGTGTTGGGCCTCTGGAAGCTGGGATTCCGATCAGCGAGTCGGGTGTTGAGTTGATCGACCTCGCCTCGCGGCCTCTTTAGCTCATCTTCCAGGGCGGAAAATCTTTGGGCCCAAGAAAGCTCTGCAACAAAGCGCGAATGAGCGTCCCGAGCAACATCCGTGCGGGGAGAACAAAGAAAACACACCTACTAGTACTCTTAGCGAGTCAAAGTCGCTGGCCTAGAGGCGAGCTCCTCCTTGAGTTTCACCAGCTCACCCTTAGCTACTGCCGAGCTTCGTTCTCCCCCTGGAGCTTTCAGTTGAGTGTTAAAGCTTGTCGCGCAGTCTGATAAAACACATTGGTAGCGCAAAGGACAGCACGACTCCCACGGTTAGCCCTGGAATATTCAGCGAGTAGTTTCGCGTCATCCCGACCGTACAGGCCGTAGAGGACATTGATCATGTCGTCATTTGGATTCTCGTCCTCAATCCAAGAGGCCAGGCACGAACTTAAAGAGACTCTGTGTTGAGATTGGATGTCCTGTCCCCGCATCCCCAACCTAATGTTAAAATGCTAGTTGGGTTCTTTGCGTAGGACGCTTGCATCGGTTGTGCTCGCCTCTGCATATTTTCATCTTTTTCTTCTTCGGCCCGCCGGAAGGACCGGCTCCAGGAATCACTTTATCCTTACCCTTGGAAAGGGTGGAGGGCGAGTCGCGTAGGTCGAGGACAACATGCTTGACAGGGCTCGGCTCCGAAACCTCACTGGGCGGCGCCTTCGAAAGCTCAAAATGAAGATATACGGGGAGCGAGCGCTCACCTGCAAAACGCGTAATTAGGCGAGGTCAATTGGAGAGGCGAGGAGAAGAAAGGATAAATCCACAAGCACACGGACCAACCTACCGTCCCCTCGAGATAAAAATGCGAGTTGATCTATATGTCGCCGCAGAAAGATGACATTGATTTCCTTTCCCTTCAAAAAATCATATAAGGCGAGTGCGTCGCCTTCTACGCGGGGCGGCTTGTACACGTTTTTCTGACTTTTGTATCGGCGAGTAGGGGAGATGCTTGAACTTGCCTCGCACAAATATGAACTTATCGGTAGAATGGTGAACCTTGTTGAGTGTTTTGAAAATCTTAACGCAGTCGCTGGAGAAGAAAACCACCCCGTCATTAGTCTCCTTCAATGTTAGAATCTTTCTAAAAAGTAGCGAGATCAAACTCTATCCGCTCCTCACACATGTAGCATATAAAGGGGACCATGAGGCTGATAGCTTTGGGGTTGACCAGAGCGGGAATCAACCCAAAGTACTTGAAGATTTGACTTTTGGGCACAAGGGAAGCCTCAACCCCACATGGAAGTGCGCCAGCGGGATGGCGAGCTCATATGCAAGAACGTGTTAATGTGCTCGCTCGGCGCTGGTCTCCTCACGGTAAACCCTCCCGGAATGAACCTAGCGCCCATCTCTCCGAATCACGAGTCATACATTGTTTTTCCGAGCTCGTATCGAGCTCAAAAAAGCGGGGATTGTGTATAACTCGTAATTCGTCAAGATCCTAAATACCTAGGGAAAACACTTCAAGAAACCACCTCGCCAGTCGGTTGTTTGTAGATCTCTTCTAGGAGATCTCGTCCAACAGATCTCGCTTGGGGATCTCGTCCAACAGATCTCGCTTGGGAGATCTCATCCAGCAAATCTCGCTTGGGAGATCTCGTCCAGCAGATCTCGTCCAGCAGATCTCGTTTGGGAAATCTCGTCCAGCAGATCTCGTCTAGGAGATCTCGTCCAGTAGAACTCGCCAGGTCGTAGGGTCAGCCTGACCTCAGCAGCATTCAAATCGTCAGCCTGACCTCAGCAGCATTCGACTCGTCATCCTGACCTCGGCAGCATTCGACTCGTCAGTCTGACCTCGGCAACATTCGACTCGTCAGGCTGACCTCGGCAGCATTCGACTCGTCAACCTGACCTCGGCAGCTTTCGACTCGTCAACCTGACCTCGACAGGATTAGACTCATCAGTCTGACCACGACAACATTCGACTCAGCCTGACCTCGGCAGCATTCAACTCGTCAGTATTCGACTAAGCCTGACCTCGACAGCATTCGACTCGTCAGCCTGACCTCGACAGCATTCGACTTGTCAGTCTGACCTCGGCAGCATTCAACTTGTTAGCCTGACCTTATCAACATTCGACTCGTCAGCCTGACCTCGGCAGCATTCGACTCGTCAGCCTAACTTCGGCAACATTCGACTCGTCAGCCTGACCTCGGCAGCATTCGACCCATCAGCCTAACCTAAGTAGTGTTCAGCTCGTCAGCCTGACCTTGGCAGAATTCAGCTCGCCATCCCGACACTCTTAATTATGGGCTATACACTCTTACTCGACCTAGGTGAACAAAAAAGGAATCAGTTGTTTTCAGCAGAAGATTAAGCGATTACCCATCATGGAAGCTCCACAGTGATGCCCTTGCCCTAATACAATGCGTACTAGGATTTCAGCGACAACGATGCACTAATACAAAGCAGGAGTTGAATCCCTAAACGATGGAGTGGGAACCCTATAGAAATGACTGCTAGCGGCAAGTGAAATGAACGACCGAGTCGACAATGGGCACAAGAAAACCGGCGAGGAGCAGGCCAGGGAGCCCGCAAGCGGGTCGAGTGCACGGGATGACCGACAAGGGGGTTTTAGGGCCTACGAGTAAATGATGTATAGAGGAGGAATTAGTTTATTTCTGTGGCCTATATATATCCTCAAGCGGCCTGTAAATAACAACACTCTATTTTATCTAGCAGGTCGAAGAGCGTTTTCTTCGTAACGAGAAAAAATTTATAAACAGATAAATCTTTAATGCACTTTGACTGTGATGAAAAATTTATTGGAATAGATTTTTAATTAATTTAATTAAACATATTTATATAAATGTTTGTTCATTTGGAGATAATTACTTTTTACTTCTAGACAAACATCTCCGCAAGGGCTTCGCTCGTGTTCGGTGCTCTCGGGCGGAGGCTCGGTGAAATAGACATGTCTGTGAAGATGCGGACTACCTGCACCTAGACAGAAAGACCCTATGAAGCTTTATAGTTCCCTGGGATTGGCTATGGGCCTTTCCTGCGCAGCTTAGGTGGAGGGCGAAGAAGGCCCCCTTGCGGGGGGGGGGGGAGCCATCAGTGAGATACCACTCTGGAAGAGCTAGAATTCTAACCTTGTGTCAGAACCTACTGGCCAAGGGACAGTCTCAGGTAGACAGTTTTTATGGGGCGTAGGCCTCCCAAAAGGTAACGGAGGCGTGCAAAAGTTTCCTCGGGCCGGACGGAGATTGGCCCACGAGTGCAAGAGCATAAGGGAGCTTGACTGCAAGACCCACCCGTCGAGCAGGGACGAAAGTCGGCCTTAGTGATCCGACGGTGCCGAGTGGAAGGGTCGTCGCTCAACGGATAAAAGTTACTCTAGGGATAACAGGTTGATCTTCCCCAAGAGTTCACATCGACGGGAAGGTTTGGCACCTCGATGTTCGCACTTCGCCACCTGGGGCTGTAGTATTTTCCAAGGGTTGGGTTGTTCGCCCATTAAAGCGGTACGTGAGTTGGGTTCAGAACGTCATGAGACAGTTCGGTCCATATCCGATGCGGGCGTTAGAGCATTGAGAGGACCTTTCCCTAGTACGAGAGGACCGAAAAGGACGCACCTCTGGTGTACCAGTTATCGTGCCCACGATAAACGCTGGGTAGCCAAGTGCGAAGCGGATAACTTCTGAAAGCATCTAAGTAGTAAGCCTACCACAAGATGAGTGATCTCCTATTCCGACTTCCCCAGAGCTTCCGGTAGCACAACCGAGACAGCGGCGGGTTCTCTGCCCCTGCAGGGATGGAGCGATAGAAGTATTGAGATCCAAGATAAGGTCACGACGAGACGAGCCGCTTATCATTACGATAGGTACCAAGTGGAAGTGCAGTGATGTATGTAGCTGAGGCATCCTAGCAGACCGAGAGATTTGAACCTTGTTCCTACACAACCTGATCAATTCGACCAGGCACTCGCCATCTATTTTCATTGTTCAACTGTTTGACAACATGAAAAACCCAAAGTCCTCTGCCCTCCCTCTCTATCTGATGGAAGGGCAAAGGCATTTGACGTCCCTTCTAGTTAAGAATCGGAGCCTCACAATCACTAGACAATATTTATCTCATGTCTTTCTTCGTTCATGGTTCGATATTCTGGTGTCCTAGGCGTAGAGGAACCACACCAATCCATCCCGAACTTGGTGGTGAAACTCTACTGCGGTGACGATACTGTAGGGGGGGCTGCAGAAAAATAGCTCGACACCAGAATGATAAAAAGTTTAACACCTCTTCTTTTACTTTTTCATATTCCTATTTAAAAAGATCAAAATAAAAAATCCAAAGGTCATCTTATTCAAAACCCCAATTAGAACATCTCTTCTCTCCCACTTCACGACTCGGAACGCACTGTTCTTCTAGAGAGAGGCGCTTTCACATCTTCTTGACCCAAAATGGCTGAGGAGAGGAAAGGTTCCTTTTTGAAGGTACTCCCTGGAACAGATCCAGCGGAGATGGGGTGGGGCCTGTAGCTCAGAGGATTAGAGCACGTGGCTACGAACCACGGTGTCGGGAGTTCGAATCCTTCCTCGCCCACAACCGGACCAAAAGGGAAGAGCCTTTCCCTCTGGGGGTAGGAATATAATGATCGGGTTAGCGGCCGCAAAGCTATTGAACTCGGGTATGGTCCGTTGCCGAAATGGAATGGCCTTATTTTATGAAACCAGTGCTTCGTCCGTGCTGGCTGCTTTCAGGTGCACGGGCTTCCCCGTGATCGACCAGAATGCCTCGCCGCTCACCCCAAACTCATAATTGCTCGAGTGATAGATGGAATGTCGCGACATTTAGCTCGGAGGTATGAGCTGCGAGACATTACTGTCGATCACGAGCAAAGCCCATACACCCTAAACCAGCGAGCACAGACGTAGCACGAGTTTCATGCAGGCGGAGCCCACTTGGATACAGACGAAGCCCACCCAAGAGCATCGAGCATGAGCGAAACCCATGCAGAATGCTCGTATTTTAAAATGGAGATATGATCTCATATCATTTACTCTTTGGTCTCCACCAATTTTACTAGCTACATACCCAAATACATGTTTTTCTTCAATGAATCCACAAATAGTTTAGGGCCATGCCTTCACATGCTACAGCTAATATATCCCATAATTCATAGTTTTCAAGGGCCCTTTACTGCTCATCCCAGAACCAATGAGGAAGTGCAGATAGATGGGCCCTGCTAAATGATCACAAATTCAAGAAACAGAATCTATACTAACAAAATTTCAAAAAACTTACCAATTCATTTCACCATTGTTAACATTCTTGCAGCACTGTGATCGCAAAAACAATTACTTTTCGCTCGCAAATCAAGAGGTAAGACCGTGAAAAGGAAGGAAAACGTGAACAATACTACAAATCTTATCGTCATCATATGAGTTTTTATATAACCGATACAAATTGCCAGAAAAAATTGTGATTTGGTCTTGCTCCATCCATCCCCGCACTGTAGATAGTCATTTTGTACCGAGTAATGCAAAGGAGCCGAAATTTCGGACCGAAATCATGGCTGAAAAACGCAAAAGATCCAATTTTCGGTCGCCCGACTTCCCATTCTCCCCATCAATGAAAGCACGAAGAGGGCAAAATGAAACATTTAAGCGTTTCGGCCATGATTTCGATCGGAAGATTATTTAGTTCCTATAGAATTACTCTTTTCACACGCCACGCCATAATGATAAAAGCTTATAAAGAAGACAACCTCAAATATATGTCTGTATCTTCTTCCTTTTTTTCTCTCCTCAATCTTTTCTATTTTCATTGGCCAAAGAAAGAGGAGCTCAAAAAGTACTCTCATTCAGAGCAAATTCTCTCCGCTACGAGTCTGGTAAGCAGTTGAGCTTCCTCTTCTTTGCCGCCGGGGAATTATTACGAGAATTTTCCTGCGAAGAAGCAGTGGTTTCATCACTCTTATAGCTCAAGGATTTGGCATCCAACACCCCGATTGGGCTCTGTGGTGCCGACGGAACAGAAGGAAGAAAGCTCCTCTCAAACACTCTAATGTCTTTTATTGCCTCGCAGCACCGTATCACTTTCTCCTGCAACCAATCCCCAAATCCAAATCAGAAGAAATCCACACGCTCACGTGGAGATATACAGTGTTTGATCGAAAGAAAATCATGGGGATCGAAAGATGGCTGCAGATTCATAATTGACTCATAAATTGTTCGTTTTACCTTCTCCATGTTGCCGCAGGAGCGCAAAGCCTTTTCAATCTCTACCATATCATCCACACCCAATGCAATCAATGCAACTGCAGCAGCCACCTCTGAAGGCTTGAATTCCAGCATACCAATGCCTGCATTTTACATTTTCTTAACAAATCAACTACAAAAAAAACAATGCTCAATGTAGACTTTTTAACAAATCAATTACTAATATACACATTTAGTATTTTGCTTTTAGGACATGTTATAAAGATGGCAGTGTTATTAATGTCATGCTCATGTTAATAAGATGGCAATGCTGCTATTAGACATCTATGCCTACAGGCTGTGTTTGGTTCAATGTGATTGTATTTAGAGGTCAACTATGTTGGGAGCAGTACAGTCCAATGGGAATGGACGGGTTTAACCGAGCGGATAAGCTTCGACGTTGCTTCACATTTGTTTGGTTGTTGGTTGCTTTTGAGGGGATGTTCCCATCTCTTCACTGCCAATCAGAGTAGACCACATGAGCGGTTAAGCATCAATGTGCAAGGGATTGAGATACGTGATACGGTAAAATATAGAGACAAGTTTCATGATTTTCAAAAAAGAAAACCTAGGATACGAAATACAGTTTTTGAATTTTTTATTATTTAAACATAAATATAAATTGTTAGGAAGGCATGCGTGACATTCATCATTATATCTCGCATATCATATATTAGATTAGATGAAGACTAGGTTTATGCTTCAGAAAATCATATTGTATCACATATAGAGGATCCATGAATGAAAGTATACTATTAATTAACTATTATCACTTATCTGACACTCTCTTTCCCATGTCTTTCTCTATATTATCGTCACAATATACTCAAATTTTTAGTGTCTTCGAGTGTTCTCAGGCGTATACACGAGTATCCCTTGAAAGTTAGCATAATTACAGGTTGCACCCCTCTTACTTTTGAAATTACAAAAATCTCCCCGTGAAGTTTAAATTTCATAACATTCATGCACAAAAAATACCCCATCGGAGTAACTTTTCGGGGGGGGTCTTCTTTTGCATGGATGTTATGAAATGTACTCTTACACGTTAAGTTTTTGTAATTTTAAAAGTGAGGGGAGGTTTTTTTAATTTTAGAAGAGGTTTTTGTAATTTCACAAGAGGGGTGCAACCTGCAATTTAACAAATTGGAGGGTAGGTCCCGGTAAATGGCCCTAAAATTTAAAGAAGTTTCTGAGAATTTTGGAAACGCGCTTATGAGAGTATCCCAACTCCAAAACAATTCAGATACGGTACGTAAGGCTGTTGCAAGTATTTGTGCTTCCTAGCAAGCGACTTAGTGCTGTGGATTGTCCTCATGGATCTAACATCCATTTCAATTTAGTGTTCGTAGAAAAGTTTGATGATGATGGACTCTTCAATTAGTGATGGAATGGTCACTGAAAGCTCAACATGGGTCATATGGTGAGTGGTCGTAGTAGCAATAGATCTAATCTTTTACTAAATGGGCAATAGCGCAGAGGGTGCATAGGTGAATGCAGTTAGATATGATACATCGATAGGCCTATGATACAAGAGGCTCAATCATATCAGTGTCAAGGGGATGAGGTACTTAGCAAAGAAGAATGTTCTTCCTGGGCCGAAGCATGATAGTCTGGAGAAGTGTTGGCATTGTGTTACAGAGAAGCATAATTGAGTTTCATTCTAAAGCCATCCACTCGACAAAGACAAAGTTACTGGACTTGGTGCACTCATTGTAGACCATTAAAGAATGAAAAATATGAGGGGAAACTTGTATTTTGTCATGTACATTGAGGATCATCTTAAGAAGCTTTAGGTCTATATGCTATAAAGATCAAAGATCGAGTGCTTGAAGTATTCAGGGAATTTTAGGCAGCAGGTGATAAGCAAACTTGGCACGTGCGAAGGATTGAGTTACCAGACGGGATGTGGCTAAGGAGGATGGAGACGGTGGCCTAGGACGATTGCTTCTCCTACAATCTCTCAGTCGACCTATGGTAGAATAGGAGTTGGAGTCATGTTGAGGCATCCTAAATGGAGACATCGATGGGGGAGGAGAGGAAAGTTGGCATTCAAGCGCAGAGGATAGAGGCGGAGACTCGAATAGGCGCTGCTGCGCAGGAGGCTGAGCTGCGGTTGCCCTGTCGGCAGTTCCAGCGCGCAATTATAGCTTCAGGCAGTACGCCAATGGTCCATACTAATAGGGTGAGAGTTTGTTGCTCACGCGCTTAGCGATTGTCCGCTTCCTATGTGGTAGATTTAGCTAGACCCATGCCGTCACCTTGAACTCTGTGTGTTTGCCATCATAATACTTCTTGATTATCCCCTGTACCTACCTGAATGAGATGCTCATGTGCTGTAGCTACGATGTTGTCCATGCTCTTGGGCAGCGGATCGACTCTCTCTACCTTGGCCCTCAGTGTGTATACAGTAAAATGGGAGTGGGTCATGATCATAGATCACCCTAAACGTCTTTGTTTGTAATAAAGAATGATAGGTGTTGTAACAATACTAGGCCATGCTAGGTGGGCCACCCACGACTTGGGGTTGTCACTCTCTGCTCGCTCCTAACATCGACTCCAACGCTCCCAAATCTTTTCCCAGCGCACTGCGCATCTTCTCCAGCAGTCCACATGTCCACCACCTCTCCCTGTCTCCTTTGGTGACCTCTCCCCCCTGACAACCTTCAACCACCATTTCGACACCTTCTCTTCATCTGTCTGCCCCCCCCCCCCCCAATCACAGCAGTCCTCACTGATTGTTGCTAGCTCTGCATCATTCACATTAGTCATGATGGCTCTCGCCACTTCGTTCCGTCGTCGATGCACGCCCCGTTCAGTCCAACAACCTGAGAGGCCAACATAATCAAGGTCACTCCGGTCGGACTCCTTCCCCTCTGTGACATACCAGTAGTCCGATGCCTAGTGCGTCTTTTTTGCACATAGGTAATCAGGCCTCTCCGGTGTTTATATTGCTCCATTCTCTCCTCTAGGGCATCTATTACATTCCCTGGATTCGTACAATAGCACTCCGTGCCGACGAGAACGCCTCTGCTTCGGCCTCCATAGATTCAACTCGCATGGATTGGCTCGAAGCTCAAGTTAAAGATCTCACTCTCATCCTCCGAGAGCTCGCAGCCCCCGCGATCCACTGTCCACCGTCACCTCCAGTACCCACACTGCCGCCACCACTCCATCCAGCTCACCTATGCTGCATTGAGATTCTGGTTTTCGACGACGATGACCTCCTCAGTTGGATCGCCCGTGCCGAACGATTTTTTAACCTCCAGTCAAACCCCTGCCAACCAGAAGATTCTCATGGCGACTATCTATATGAAGAGCCCTGCGCTCCACTGAGTGTGTTGGATGCTCCAACATCTCCCAAATCTCTTGTGGCCCGCATTGAAGGAGAAACTCCTATGCCATTATAACACACACCAAGCGGTCAATGCCTACGAGTACCCCAACTTTGGCTAGTCTGACACTGTCATCACCAACATCATCAAGGTCGCGACACACGTCATCGACTTGTCCTCGGATCATTATCTGGGGTACCTTTGACAACCGAACTACTCTCTCCCGTGTCAGGAAGCAAGCTCGTTGCCCTGAAGAGGAACTCTATGTGCCCAGCCATCCTCCTCTACTCGGCCACCCCACCAGTCGCAGCCACCGATGAAACCTCAACCACCTCTTCCTCTCCTAGATGATCCACCTCTACCTGGACGCTCGTTGATTGGTCCGCAACCGCCGCCACCAGTTTTGCTGATCCTGCCTCCCTCGGTGCCCCCACCAGCCCAACGCTTATCTCACCAACAGTACCTGCTTCATCGAAAGGGACTCTATTTTAGCTACCACCAGCCGTACTTGCCTACCCACAAATGCCCTCTCAAGGATTTGCGCTTGATGATTGGCACTGAAGACAACGATCCCGACTTCGCTAACTTGGATCCTCTAACGCTTGTCGATGTCACCCCACAATCCCTAGTCTTGAGGCCCAAGGGAATTTTTGTAATTATGTGTCTCACTTCCACTTATATAAGGGAGTGTAGCTTATCTTGGATCATTAGGTGTTTTGGCTCTCTTGGAGAGTAGGCTCTTAGAAGAATCTTACCCTCAAGAGATTGGATCGAGCCTATTGTACCTTCATGCGTATTGATTAACCTTTATTATTCGATGGTAATTGAAACTATCAGTAGTTGCTCGCCATGGCCGCCGAGTACGTGTGCCTTTGTCCTGATGAGTAGCACATGATCTCGTAATATGGACACCCTGATGAAGTTGTGAGTGTTTACAGAATCCATCAGCACCTGAACGGTGTGGTCAGCCACCCGCGCATGCAAGTGCACTCTACAAACTTCGGGCTTCTGTCATGGCATGACGAGAGATCTTCAGCTCGTCCTCCATTGTCCTGGCGTCATCCTTGTCATCATCCACCTCCATCCAAAAAATCTTATTGCAGACAATGTCCGAGTGTGAAAGCCTCGTCACAATTGAAGTAGATCTCCTTAGTGTGGAGCTATCATATCCGCCGAAGAAAGTCAACGGCTAAAAGGGGGTGGGGCGGTGTCCCCAGCGGTCCGGAAGTTGGTGCCTAAGAAGAGATGGCAGCTGGTGTGTGTCGCCGCCCTGATCCAGATGAAGGCAGCGATGACAAAATTCAAACTAGGCTCATGGCAGTGATGAGGTCTGGATGACCTTCAAACCCAACATCCAAACGTAAGCATTCTTGTAGCCCATTGATGAAGATGGCGACATGTTGCTCATGCCGGATGTTTTGGCACATGTGTCAATGACGTCAGGAATTTCTCTACGGGATCATCTATACTCCAGCATGTTTGAGGGAGATCAACTCCTTCAAGAGATTGCTCTACTTAAAAGGTCCAAGACATGTGTGGTAGTACCACTTAAAATCATCTTATCACATGTAGGGTGTCTCCATGTCCAAGAATAGGAACCACATCTGAGTCGTCCCCGCCAAGTAGTAACTGAGCAATAAATCCACTTCATGGTTGGCGTCCATTGGTTGGCGAAGAATGCTTGCGTCAGGTAAACCATCTATGTGGATCGCTTTTACCATCGTAGGTTAGAACCTCCAGTTTGATATAATGTGTCAGGATGTTGTTCTCCTAATGCCCTCCGTGAAAGTCGACCTCGTGGACGTGGGAGGGAAATCCTCCAGGAAAGCTACATCTGGTTCCGCCACAGCGGTAGTTGCCGTTGTCGTCTTGAGGTGAAGGGAGGCTCCATGCGATCTGAGAGGTCCAAGGTCGCTTGTTGCTAACTTTTGGAAGCAGCGAGTTGATCTATCACTAACTTATGCCTCCTTTGAAACATCAACTCCGTGGGATCGGTAAATTTTGTCATGGTCGGCTCTGATACCAAGTTATCACAGACACGTGCAAAAGATCGGGTTGTCGGACTAGATGCGACAGAGGAGGACGGAGACGGTTTCCTAGGACAATTGCTTCCCTTAGAACCTCTTAATCGACCAATGATAGAATAGCGGTTGGACTCTTGCCGCGGTGTTCCAAGCGGGGGCATCAATGGGGAGTAGAGAGGAGAGTCAGCGACCGAGTGCGAAGGATAGAGACAGAGACCTAGTTGTATGTTGTTGCACTGGTGGAGCCGCAGGTTGCCCCAAAAGTTTTGGTACACGATTGTGCGTATGAATTGGAACCGGGCTTAGTTATTAAAGGTTTAAGGCGCATCAAGGCGCAAAGGGGTTTTGGAGCCTAGGCACAATGCTCAAGGCGTAGGCACGCGCCTGACGAGGCCATGACATAACCACATTCATTTTAAATAATCAACATCAAACATCAGTTTATCTTCTTGATGAGATTCTTCATCTATTCTACCTATTAATTATTCATTACTACTATTTATCTCTTAAAAAATAGAATCAATGTGATCACTTGCATCGTATTTAAGTCTCAACGCTCGATTATGTTTCACAAATTTTAAACACTAAATCATGCAAAAAATTTAAACACTAAATCATGCAAAAATTATTGAGGTCTTACATTATTTATTTCTTTATTTTGAAAATAAATGTTTACAACATAAATCACACCTAAGCGCGCCTTTTATGTTCCTAAAGCGCAAAAATGCGCAAACCTCTGAGCCTGGTGAGCCTTGAGCCTTAGACGTGCTCGAGACGCGCCTTTAACAACTTAGGCACCGGTTAGAGTAGATGTCGCCCGACTTTAGTGTTGTAGTCTCGCCGCAAAAGGGTAAGGAATCCCATCGCCTACAGCAACCGGGGGTGATTCGGCGTGGATGAGGGAGGGGAAAGTTCTGTGGGAATAGAGGAACATTAACTCCAGATGCCAAAATATTGAATAATTCTTAGCATACCAAGGTCTCAAACTAAGTCGTGTAAAAATAAACGAGTTTGAATTCAAGAAATAATGAATAGTCCAACCAAAAAAATGCGACATGATGAAATAACAAAAAAAGTAAAAAATGCAAGAAATGATTGCGGCGTGTCTACACCTCTTCGTCGTGATGTCTCCTTCCATAAAAGTGTCCTACAAATGTATTTGTGACACAAACATATAAAAAGCTAAAGTGTGTTCGCTTCGACAACAAAGGCGAGTGTATTAGTCCACTTAATGATTACTGCAAAAGGCAAGGATTCAACATCATCAGAGCATGTAAAGACACCTTAATATCATGCCAGAGATGATGAATCATGTACCAAAGGAAAGGGTGAAGAGTTTGCTTTCTTAAGTAAAGTTATCAATAAGTTTTTTGCGCCGAGACACTTTACACAATTGCTTTTGTTTTCAAATAGCTCATAGTGCCACGTTGTAGGATGATGTACATGATAGAGTACGATATCAAAGGATCAATTCTACAATCTCATGCAAGTTTTATGGATTCAAATCCTTTGTGCATGTATCGGAGGATGAAAGATACAAATTAGATATGTACACACAATGCATCTTCATGGGATATGGTTATAAGATGAATTCGACCACATACTTTTTCATAATAGTGCAACAAAAGCTAATGAGGAGTTGGGATGTTATCTTTATGGAAAATCAGACCATTGAAGATGTACAAAATATAAGATGTCTACAGAAACTATGAATCAAACTGATTTGGAACCAGCTTCCCAATCATTGCCTAAGAGCTAGACCAAGGAAAGGAGCTAGTACATGATGATGCTCTAGATCTTGACTACAAATCTTCTGTTGGTGGGCAGAAAGATCTTCAGGTGATGAGCTTGCATAGCCTGAAGATATGATTGTTGATGGACAACAGAAAGTACCAGTGCCATAGGACACGTTAGCTATGGATGAGGTACTCAGCCAGTGAGTGCATGCTCTTGATAGATAAAGGTGAATTCATTGTTGTGAAGAGATGGAGGATGATCATGAGCAAAAGAGTAGATGATGGGTATCCAAAATGAGATGAAATCATTGTATGAGAATCACACCTATGACATGATGTGTTTGTCGGAGGGTAAAAGCTTTGAAGAATCAGTGAGTCTTTTGAGTGAAGTTTGACGAGTCCTCTTTACATCCATGATATAAAGCTAGATTGGTCAAGGGCTTCAGTCAGATACGGAGAGCGGAAGTCAAAGAGATTTTATCACCAATTGTGAATGTCTTCCATCAAAAGTGTTGGGTGTGATGGCTTTGGAGGTCAAACAAATGTGAAGACATCTTTCCTCCGTAGTGATATGGAGGAGGAATTATATATAGAGCAACCTGAAGCTTTCTATACTAAGAGCAAAGAGCACTATGTTTGTCGACTGAAGAAGAGTTTGTGTGGTTTGAAACAAGCTCCTAGGTAGTGGTATAGGAAGTTTGAGTCATTTATAGATTTTAGGTCACACACAACTAGCAAGAGCAATGACCACAAATGGGTTTAACAGCATCACAAACATCTTATGATAATCCAAACCATAGAACTGGGTAGAGTGACGTGCAAACAAAATGATCTTTGTACCAAGTCACCAAGCCAACAGGGTGATGTCTATATTCAATGAAAAGTGAGTCTTCTTCTTACAGGCAGTAGGACAAGTTCCTATGTCGTATTATGAGTCTGGGATGTTATCTCCTCAATGATAACTCTCTTTCATGTTCGATGGGTAAGAGCATAACACAAGATGAGGTATAAAGTATCAACGAGCGTAGAGAGAAATGCAATGGCACAGAAAGGAAAAACCTGATAAGAAAATACTTGTAATATTGTGATCAATACCACACTAGCGAGTACCATCTGCGAAGCACCGACAACTTCAAAATGCCCAGAGTGTCGGTGTCGACTCTCCGACACGCGTCCGACACGGCGACAACACTCGGACACGGGAGACGCGTGTCGGAAGCCCAACAAGCTGGCTCACGCGGGACTCGCGTATCCCGCTCAATCGGACACGTGAGTCCCGCGTGAGCCTCTTCGTTCTATTTTATAGAGGAATAAAAAAAACCGCACACGGCGTGAACCCCAGCTTCCTCACTCGGCACTCCGCAGACCTTTCCAGCACTCGCGTGAGCCCTAGCTTCCCCACCCGGCACCCGCAAGCATTTCCGCAGGCATTTCCGCACTCGCGTGAGTCGTAGCTTCCCCACCCAGTACACCGCAGATCGCCGCCGCTCTTCCCCTGTTCTCCAGGCCGCCGCTCTTCCCCTGTTCTCCAGGCCCGCCGCTCTTCCACTGTTCTCCAGGACGCCGCTCTTTCCCCTGTTCTCCAGGCGGCCGCTCCAGTGCTCCTCACCGACACTTCCTTAGCTTCCCAGTTGCCAATTCCCCACTCGCTGGTTTCCTCCAATCCCTCTCATTTATCATCCATTTTCATTTTCTTTTCGTTTCAGCCTGTGAGCCTCCTCCTTTTTTGTAGAATGTCTTCAAGCAAGGTAGTAGAATAGTGGTTCACAAGAGCCTACATCTATTGATGATGATCCAAATAAACCATTATGGAGGCTTGTCAATAAGCTAGCTACTCATGGTGGGCGGGAGGGCATTTGTCTTGGAAGTGCAATTTTTGTGAATTTGATTCAGTTCACAGTTTAATTTTCGATGGATCCTAAGGCTTGGTGGTTATTCATGGTGCAATTTGCACATATGCTACAAAGTTAGCCTTAAAGCTTCCTGCACAACCATCTTCTTTATCATGTGTCCGGGAGGAATTGGAGTGTATACTCCTTTATACACTCAATGAGAAGAAATAGAATAACTCCACAAACGTGCAGAAGATCTAGTTTTTATACGCAACAATCTAACGTTTTCTATCCAGAAAAAAAATCCACATACGCACAAGGAGAGACCAAGATGTGGGATATTGCTGGAGATTCATTTGACGCGTTTGAAGATGCTGGCATGCTTGAAATTGCAAATCTTTCACTGGATGAGCCCGATATGGAATCCATTATTTTTACTGATGAATATATAATGGTAATGTGTTAATGTTTTATCATTTTTTGATCTTTTGTTAAGTTTTACATTTGAATATTGATGAGTAATATTAAACATGGCGTAATTTATTAGAAGATTTGTTAATTATTTTTTTGTTAAATGTTTTAGGAATATGGTATAAAAAAATAAATTTTAATATACGTGTCCCAGCATGTCGGAATATGGAATTTTTGGAGAATTGACGAGTAGCATGTCGGGTCGTGTCGCGTGTCAGTGCAACATAGAGTACCATTACTAGTGTCAATGTGGAGCTGAAGAGAAGAATACATCGGGAGAAATTAATTCAATGTCAGGATAGTGGGGTAGGGAGACGGGGTATACCTGGCCCTATGAGTGAGGATTAACATGGTACCCCACTGATAATGAGTGAGAATTAACAGGTTGATAACAGTTTGTACCCCTTGGACTAATTGCAGTTCAACGACAAATATGCAACCGATAAATGTATCATCTAACTTGTGGAGAAAATTTTGTGTAAGTAGGGTTCAAAAAGGGCAATAGGCAAGAACCATCAAGAACTTGTGTGAGCAACCTGTTGCTGATGTAGCATTTAAAAGACCAGGAAAGGACTGAATTTTATGTCCAATAAGAAGAACATGATCCCATGAAATATTAGTTCATTTTAATTACACCATTTTGTTGTCATATATAACGATAATATAGTTGGAGAACAATTTCATGATCCTGTGGGTAGCTTCAAATTGAGATGACAGGTATACTTTAGAATTCTCAATACGAATTCTTGAACATTACTTGATATAGAGTCTTCATCATCGCATGAAACATCTTAAACATAAATAGAATCTCATCACAAGATTTGAAGCAAAAAAAAACTCATGTTATCCTGAAATAATCATCAACAAATGTAGCATAGTATATATTTGATACCGCTGGCGGGTATCGGCTCGCTGATAGGGTCGGCGATTAGCAGAAGGGGTAACGCCTGGGATGGCGCCGGGCGACAGCGGCGGCGGTAGAGGGGGAACGGACGGGGAAAAGAGAGAGAGGGAGAGAAGTAGAGAGAAGGAGAAAGACAAGGGGAGCAGCCCCTCCTAAGTTGATTGATCCAAAGACAATCTCCAAACCCTAAGGTGGTCCCTTATATAGGGGGAACCCACCTCTACCAAAAGTTCACAAAACAAAGACGACATAAAACATTTAATTAAAACTGCATAAGAAACACTTGGGCCAGTCGGCCACTTCAGACGGCCTTCGCCGAACCGCCCCGCTTCGGTGTTGTCACTTGGTCCTCGCACGAGCCCTCCTCGAATACACCTGCCATTTCCGTCTCGTCCGACTGGATGTCGGTAACGATACCGCCATCATGGGAATTGGCCTTGTCCTCAAGGCAGTAATCCGGAAACATGCCGGCGAAAATCATCCCGCAAGAGCCAAGTAGCGGACGTACGGGGGCGGTTGCGCCACGCCACCCGTACCTCCTCCGGTTTGGAAGCACCGGCCGTGGGCTTGCGCTGATCAAGAATGGCTTCCAGATAGAGCGGCTCTGAACTGGGCGTGTCCCAGTCGGTCGGAATGTGGTCGGAGGACGGGATGATCGCCTATCACGCGCCGAAGTTGTGATACATGAATACGGGATGAATGCGAGCGGTGTCCGGAAGGCGGAGGCGATAGGCCACGACGCCGATGCGGCTGAGAATCTCGAACGGTCCAAAGAAGCGCGGAGTGAGCTTGGGCCAAGTGCGGCGGGCCACCGTGAGCTGGCGATAGGGATGAAGTTTAATGAACACTCGCTCTCCCACTTGGAATTAAAGGTCCCTAGCTGCGTTTCCGGTTGGCAAAAGACGACATCTTTGCCTGAGCCCGTCGAAGATGGTGCTTTAAACTGTCCAAGATGACATCCCTATCGTGGGGATGATCCGCCAAGCTAGCCACCGGGCATTCCCCGGGTAAGTAGCGAAGCACGGTCGCGGTGGCCGGCCATATACCGTCTCGAATGGCGAGGTGTTGGCGGCGTTGTGGTATGCGTATTGTAGGAGTACTCTGGCCAACCAAGTCATTTGGCCCACGAACCTGGCCTCTCTCCGATGAAACAGCGCAAGTAAGTCTCCAAGCACCTGTTGAGGACCTCGGATTGGCCATCCGATTGCGGGTGATATGTTGTACTCATCCGGAGTTGGGGGTCCCCTGCAGACGGAATAGCTCAGTCCAGAAGCTACTGAGAAAAAGTGGGTCCCAATCGCTAACGATCGAATGGGGAAACCCATGAAGACGGACTATCTCCGCGATGAAGCAGTCGTCAACAGACGCCGCAGTGTAGGGGTGGCGAAGTGAGATGAAGTGCGCGTACTTCGTTAGGCGGTCCAGACGACCACCAAGATGCAATCGAAGCCATTGGAGCGGGGCAACTGGGTGATGAAGTCCATAGCTATGTCCTCCCAGATACATTCCGGAATCGTAGGGCTGCAGGAGGCCGCTGGGAAATATCGTCTCGTATTTGGCCTTCTGACATGGTAGGCAGGCCGCTACGAATGCTTTCACCTGTCGAAGCATGTGGGGCCAAAAGAGCGAGGCCGCCAACCGACGGTATGTCCGATAAGCCCCCGCGTGGCCTCCTGATGGGGTGGAGTGGAACTCCGCTAAGCAAAGCCGGAATCATCGCCGATGATGCAGATAAAACGAGGCGGTCCCGATGGAAGAGGCGGCCCCCTATCAGTGTAAACGGCGTCAGGACGAGGGGTCGGCCAACAAGGCGCCCCGAATATCCTGAAGTTGGGGGTCACGGTCCACCTCGTTTGAATGGCCGCAGTATCGTCCCACACCGGCCGGGAGGATGGTTGTCAACTCTGGCGCGTGCGGGAGGCGGAAGAGCGCGTCCTGCCGCCCGATTAGTCCTGCCCGGACGAAATTCCACCGTGAAATCATAGCCGAGCAACTTGGCCACCCAGAACCTGCTGCGTTGGCGTGGCTATCTTTTGTTGAAGTAGATAAGCGGAGGCTGTGGTGATCGTGCAGATGACGAAGGGCCGCCCCAGGAGATAAGGCCGCCAATGTTGGACCGCCAAGACTAGCGCCATGAGCTCGTTCTCGTACGCCGAGCAGGCTGCGCACCGCATTGGAGAACGCTCGACTATAAAGGCATTGGCCGGGCCGGCCTGCATCAAGACGACGCGACGCCGGTGCCCGAGGCATCGCACTCGACGATAAACGGCTGGTGGAATTCCGGCATGGCTAAAACTGGACCGTGGATCAAGGATGATTGGAGCGCCGTGAAGGCCTCCATGGCCGCCGGTGGCCATGTGAAGGGCCCCTCCTCGGATTTCTTCAGCACTGAGTGAGGGGGCGGGCCAGCCGCCGTAATTTTTGATGAAGTGCCGGTAGTATCCTGTCAGGCTGAGGAAAGCCCGGACGTCGTGCAAGGAGGCGGGAGTCGCCATCGCAGCACCGCCTGAATTTTGTCTTCATCCATTGCCAGCGCCGTGGGCCGAAATAGTATGGCCCAGGTAGCTGACAGTAGCCGTGACGAAGATGCACTTCTTGCGGTTGACCGTGAGCTGATGTAAGTATAGAGTGGCGAACGTCTCCCGAACATGACGGAGGTGGTCCTGCCAAGTGTGACTGAAGACAAGGATATCATCAAAGAAAAACAAGGACATGCTTACCGCAGAACGGGTCGAAAATATCTCATTCATGGTTGCTTGGAAATGTCGCGGGGGCGTTGGTGAGCCCAAATGGCATGACCAAAAACTCGAAGTGCCCATCGTGCGTTCTGAAGGCTGTCTTGGGCACGTCTTCCGGCCGAAACGCGAATTTGATGATAGCCGCCCGTAGGTCCACATGGTGAAGCAAGTCGCGCCGTGTAGCTCGTCCAAGAGCTCCTGAATTACCGGGATAGGATATTTGTCTGGTACCGTGGGCCTTGTTGAGCTCCTGATAGTCCACACAGAATCTCCAACTGCCATCTTTCTTGCGGACTAGTAACACCGGACTGGAAAAAGGGCTAGCACTGGGCCGGATGATACCGCCCAACAAGATCTCGCGAACGAGTCTTTCGATCTCGTCCGTTTGGGCATGCCCGTAACGGTAGGGTCTCACGGACACCGCAGACGACCCCGGATGGAGAACGATGGCATGATCGTCGGTCGGGGAGGTGGAAGGACCGAGGGGGCGGTGAAGATGTCCTCGAAATCCACAAGGACGGCGCCCATGTCGGCCTTGATAGGTGTGGCCGGCCTCGGGGGGGGGGGGGGGGGGGGGGGGGGGGGGGGGGGGGGGGGGGGGGGGGGGGGGGGGGGGGGGGGGGGGGGGGGGGGGGGGGGGGGGGGGGGGGGGGGGGGGGGGGGGGGGGGGGGGGGGGGGGGGGGGGGGGGGGGGGGGGGGGGGGGGGGGGGGGGGGGGGGGGGGGGGGGGGGGGGGGGGGGGGGGGGGGGGGGGGGGGGGGGGGGGGGGGGGGGGGGGGGGGGGGGGAGGGGGGGGGGGGGGGGGGGGGGGGGGGGGGGGGGGGGGGGGGGGGGGGGGGGGGGGGGGGGGGGGGGGGGGGGGGGGTGGGGGGGGGGGGGGGGGGGGGGGGGGGGGGGGGGGGGGGGGGGGGG
>JAWHQI010001697.1:0-60574 GCA_033032865.1 Dactylorhiza incarnata
TGCGGGGGAGTTGGGTTGGCTTTTGGAAAACAAAAGAAACAACCACAACTACTCCTATGGTATGCTCACTTGCTGAGCATTGGGTACCCTCTCACCCCCAGACTTAACTGTTTGCGCGTCCCGAGCAAACAAATTCTAAGCGAACTAGGAAAGAACAGTAGATGGCTTAATGATTACACTACAGAGTACCATGCGAAGTCGCATGCTCACGTGCATAAGAAAAATAGTAGAGAAGATTTCTGATTATAAAAACAGTCTATATATTTCTAAAAGAGTAAAAGCATATTACAACTACTCAAAATGGTGAACTACGGTGAATCGTTCGGTCATGCATACGGAGAAAGTAAACTAAACGCTGAGATGAGCATTGCTCAAGATTGGGATGCCGGACAAACTCCACCGAAATCCATCGGTGTCGGTGACCATAGGCTTGCCCGATCACATTCTCTCCACGACACTAGATTGGTTCATAGCGTGAGTCGGTAGGACTTTAGGTTAGAGATGGGGCTTGGGTTACGGAGAGGTAAACGATGATAAACAAAATGGCTTAAACACATAACCCAAATGAGCTTTAAAAATAACTACCCGCACACCACAATCGAATACAAGTGCACCACACCCCCAGACTTGTACTTTTGCAACATAGGTGTGTGCACCGCCTACTCCCAATACATAATTTTTCTACATGATTTTTCAATAAAACTCATTTTTCTTTCTTCTCTTTTTTTCATTTTTCTTTCTATCTTTCTTTTTCTTGTCTTTTTTTTCCTTTCAGCAAAATTTTCAAATGAGCACATCCACAGATTCACATATAGACACCACAATCAACACCCCCCAAAATGTAAATGAACTACAACTAAAGCTCAGATTTGGGTGTGTGACTAGGCTAGGCTTTTAGGCTTTGGTGAGATAAATGTGGAGCTGAATCAAGAAAAGGGTAGGCACAAAGGGGCTAGCAAGGATAGACGATAGGCATGAAATAAAAGTTCAACCGAGCCAAAATAATGGCCTACGTCATTCTCACGCACTAGAACTATCCTATGCCAATGCTTCAAGAATCGCTTGGGCAAGTTCTAGCCACCGAGAAAGATTCTCCTTTCTCCCGACTCAAGCAATACGAGTCTAGCGATCGTTTACACACATCCCTACGCTACCGTTTGATTCACACCGGATTCACCATTTGAGTAGAGTAAACAACATTTACACTAATAGAGAAAAATATAAAACCATAGTATAAAAAGAGGTCTAACCTACACAAATTCCTATGCAACCGAGCACTCGACTAGGAGCACTACGGGAGTCAACATTTTACTCTGCTACATAGTCCTAAGCCATCACCTAGACTTTCCCACATAAGCAGAAGAATTAAATTCACTACAGAGCATGCATACAGGTGAGTACGTGCTCAAGTGGGTGCGGTGGTGTGCAATGAAAATGAACAACAATTTAGAAAATAGAAAACTGAAAAGAAATATTACTAACTAAACATGATTAGATGAAATAAAAATGCAGAAAAGAAAGATAACTACTGGGGTTATTGTCATCCCAGCACGACTTATTTGGCATTTGTACAGTTCTAGCTAATGGGCCTATGAAAAGAAAAGTGGACAGGTAACTGCTCCATTATCCGTTTCGGTAGCTGGTACCGATACGGAGATAAGGCAGTCACCCCCTACTACCTAATATATACCTGCTCCCCACAGGTAGAGGGAAAAGAAAGTAAGAAGAGGAGGAGGCCTGGTCCTCACTCATCTCACCAAAACTATCCTTGCCCAGCAAGGTATCGCCCACAGCAGGTCCGCAGGAGGAGAAGGCAACGAGTGGAGCTTCCTCTACGGAGAGGGGATCAACCTCCTCACATGAGAGGATGCTCTCATCATTGACTTGAGCATCATGCTCCAAGTCCTCCTGATGTACCTGTGAACACTCAACCTGCACAGGCTCAGATGAAGAAGGGGGTCAGGAAATAAAAGAGAAGAATGACATAAATAATCAAAATCGGGGGAGTGGTCCCGGTCTCACTCCCATTAGGCTAGGGAAGTAAAATAATGTTTGCATTGTCATCAATGCTACAAGATTCGGCGGGATCAACAGTGGCCAAGCTTAGGATTTGGACTTCCTCCACCGGTGCTGAGGAAAACTCCTCTTCACCTAGAAGGTTGTCCTCCTTCATAGGAGTAGGCACAATACTAAGATCAACCGCCTCCTCTTGCGACACATCATCAACAATGTCGTCAGAGACGAGTGTAGTATGCACAACAGGTGGAGGAATAGTGCTCGGATAAAAGTCGAGCACCGATTCCTCACAAAGAATTGAATCCACTAGAGGTGGTGGATGCACTGGGAGAATGGCCTCAGCAATGTCGGTGCCCAGATCAGCCACACATCCGGTGACCGTATCCATGCCATACCCTTCAAGATGTGAAGGTGACAAAGACACACAACCGGATGTTGAAGGTGTGCCGCCAGAGTTAGGAGTTGGGACGATCCGGATATCCGGCTCGTCATCCTCGTCCAATTGGCGAAAATACTCGGCACAGTCCTTCAAGACATGATCAGTGCTCTGACAAAACCGGCACTGCCTAGCAGGCTTCTTTGGCACAGCGGGTGCTGAAGCCGAAAAGAAGTATGATGGTTAAAGGCTCAGCAGAGTAACCATAAGACTTACGCGCACCATATGGAGTACCAGACGAAGTCGGTGCTCCAGATGCTGGGCTATAAGAATTATGCCTACTATTCTCCGTAGGGCATTCATCACTAGAGTGGGAGGTATCTCTACACCAACGACAACGGAAATTGAAATGTGCCCACATAGTGCGGAGATAAAACGATTCAAAATAAAAATGCTATTGTGCAAAATACTACACCTAACAAAGATTACTAAAGCAACCTAATTAGAACAGAAAATAGAATAACAGGAACAAAAATAAAATAAAAGATTCAATTTACAAATGGAAGGCTTTTCTCTCAAACTCTCCCTCTCCAGAAAACTCACACGACTGTGTTCCCCGGCAACGGCGCCAAAAACTTGATGCGATAATTCGGCAAGTGCACCGGTCGCGCAAGTAATAATAATGGGGAAAATCCCCGAGTGTCGGTCTCTTGAGGAACACAGTAAGGTGGAGTTAGGTTTCGAGGAAGGACTTGAGATTGAAGTCCTTAAATCGGATGGAATGCGGGGGAGTTGGGTTGGCTTTTGGAAAATAAAATAAAAGCTATCAACTACTCCTATGCAATGCCGCTATGCAATGCTTCGCTTGGCGGGATGGAGACTAGGCAGGCCTTGAGCGCGCTGCGTCGAAAGGGCGGATGGATGAGTAGGCAAGCGGAATCGAACTGTGCAGGCCTTGAGCGCACTGCTTCGTTAGGCGGGATGGAATATGGGCCGCGATGCCACGCTTCGGTAGGCGGATGGATGAGTAGGCTAGCGGAGTGAGGGTCGCAAGCACCTCTTCGACAAGCACGCCACTAGCAATTGCTAGTGCGGCACACGAACGTGACGGCGGGATGGAGGATGGAATGGGGCGCACCTCATGCAACTCAAACAACAAATATTTCACATAGACATGAAATAAATAGAAAATACAACTAGTTTAAGTGCCACTTCATCATAATAATGAGATCTAAAACATATACACATCAATAAGAGAAGAATAAGGCAAGAAATCGACCGAATCCGAAGTCTCGTTGTAGATTCACGGTTGGAATCGCCGGGTTGTCAATCCGCGTCCAAGCTCGGTCCGCAACTACGTCCGGGGTAGAGAAGGGCTGTCACACCTCCCAATGGACCCGTCTTCTTCGTGTCATGATCCGGTAGAGGTTGCAAACTTCCTCTTGCTTGATGGCAAGGGCGGCTAGGTCTTCCTTTGGAGCTCTTGGATGAAGGAGGAGGCCGAGAGGAAACTCCGGCTCAAGATTGGCGTGAAGAACAAGCCCGGAGCACCTCTAGATGGTGGGCGACGATGGAGGGGCGAAACTGGGCGGAACTGCGCAAGAAACGGCGGAAAAATGCGGATCCCCGACCTAATTCGCGAGCAGCATTATTTATAGGCGCTGGAATTAAACAGTGCGCACGGTCATTGGCGCACGACCAGTGGTTGTGCGCACTAGAATTCGGTGATCGTGCGCTCTGCCTGGACGGAACCTGCAAAGGCAGAAATTATAAAATAACATGTTCGCACGACCAGTGGCGCACGACCGGTGGTCGTGCGCACAATCGTAGGTGGTCGTGCGCACTAGCCGAAATAGAACTCAGAAAAATAAGGTTAAGCGCACACGATCAGCGGCGCACGACCAGTGGTCGTGCGCAATAGAACCAGTGATCGTGCGCAGTGTTCCTGTACATAATTGTACCGGGAATACCTGCACGACTCCTGTTCCAGCATACGACACCAGTCTAGCCACTGAAAGTGGAACTTAATCAGCACAAGAAAACTAATAGCGAAGAAAGATACGAATTTACACCAAATAGGGCCTATAAGTGCACCTAGCATAGAATGACCAATATGAGCTAAACAGGGCTAAAGTGCAGTGAAAAGACTAAATAGATGGCCCAGATGAGTCCATAAAAGTGTATATGATCAGGACTCATCAACACCCGTTTCACCAAGATCGTCAACGCTTCAAAGGCACTTGGAAAGACCTATTCAGACGGGGACTTGGTGAGGAAAATTATTCGTTACTTACCTCCAAGGTTCAATCCAAAGGTGACAGCCATCTCAGAGTCGCACAACTTAAGAACGCTCCAGATCGAGAACCTTATTGGAATCTTAAAACCCATGAGGTAGAACTCCAGATTCAACACGATGAATACAACAAAGAGCCAAAGAAGAAGGCGCTAGCACTAAAGTCAAAGAAGGAGAGCATCAAAGATGATGATGAAGATGAAGAGGGTCTCCTGGTGAAGAATTTCAGGAAGTTCATCAGGAATCCGGAAAGAAGGAACACATTCCGCAAATACTTCCAAAAGGATACTCAACTAAAGGGATCTTCCTCTTCATCAAGGAAAGAAAAAGGAAGCGAAGATGAAGAAGAAAGACCACCACCAGAGTGCTACCACTGCAGAAAGACCGGGCACATTCGGAGCCAGTGCCCAAAGTATCAAAAGGAGCAAAAAGAACACACAAAGCAAAAGAGAAGAAGAAAGTACTAAAAGCCGCAACTTGGGATGATTCTTCCTCTGTAGAGTCAAACGAGTCTGAGTCAAGTAGCGAGGAGGAAGCAAACTTATGCTTTATGGCGAAGATCAACGATGACGACACCAGTGTTCTTAGCGACACTGAGGTAATTCCTCCTACTTTCAAAGAACTCTATGATGAATTTGTTTTAACTTGCAAATCCTATGATCAAAGTATAAAAGATAATATTATATTAAATCGTGAAAATGAATCTATTATCAAAGAAAATCATAAACTAAAAAAAAAGGTGAAGTCCCTTGAAAAGAGAAAGGTTTCATGTCAAGAGTGTGAGCACTCTTTATTTTTGGCAAAAGAACTTGAAGTTTCTCTTTCTAAAGCCCTCTCACAAAACAAAACTATTGCAAAAGAAAAGGGGGTCTTAGAGAGAAACTAAAAACCTCACTTTTACAAATTCAAAATAACAAAAAGGGATTTGAAAACAAATGTGTTATGATTGTACAAGAAAATACTTTTCTTAAAAAACAAAATCATGACTTCAATATAGCCATTAAGAAATTCGGATTGGTCAAAAATCCCTGGATATGATTTTGGGAAACCAATGTTATGGTTCTGCAAATTTGGGGTCGGATATAAAAGTGAACCCTACCGCCCAACGCTAGCCACTAACGCCGGCGATAGCTCAAGTTTTAAAAATCTTTTGCTTTTTCTAATATTCAAACATCATCCAACAAGAGCAACGTAGAACTCAGAAAAGGGTCTCAACTCCCTTTATTTTGTGTGCTAATTGTCTTAAGTTTGGACACACGTCTAGCTCTTGCAGGAATATAAAACAACATTCTTTAAAACAAATCTGGGTACCTAAGAAATCCACTTACTCTATGGGTGGTACCTCTTGGGTATCTGGATCTTTACTCTCATCTTCTCTCTAGATTTGCAGGAAGGCTAAGGAAATGGAGGACGTATGGTACTTAGACTAAGGCTGATCCAAGCACATGACGGGCAACAGAGCAAAATTCCTTAGCCTAGAAAAGAAGAAAGGAGGGATCGTAACGTTTGGTGATAACGGTAAAGGAAGGATCATGGGAGTTGGTACAGTGGGTAACGAATCTTTTCTTATCTCAAATGTTCTTTATGTTAAAGGTTTGAAACATAACTTAATATCTATAAGTCTACTATGTGATAAAGGATTAGACGTATTATTTGAATCATCCATTAATTTTTGTAAAATAGTTAATCCTAAAACAAAAGATGTGTTACTAACTGCACATAGAATTCACAATGTTTACATAGTTTCGTTTCATGATCTTTCCAAATCATCTATAAAATGTTTTATAACAAAAAATGATGAATTAGAACTATGGCATAGACATTTAGGTCATGCTAGTACAAAGCTCATTTTAAAACTAGCAAAAAGGGAATTGATTAGAGGATTGCCTAAGTTGAATGGAAATTTATCTTCACTATGTTCACCATGCCAAAAAGGAAAATTTACAAAATCATCTTTTAAAAGCAAAAACAAAATTTCTACTTCAAAACCATTACAACTAATTCATATGGATCTCTTTGGTCCCTTTAACAGCGCAAGTCTTGGTGGTAAAATATACACATTCGTTCTAATAGATGATTTCTCAAGATATTCCTGGACCTTATTTCTCTCTTCCAAATCTGATGTGTTTTGCGAATTCTCAAAATTGTGTACTCATATTCAAAATGAACTAGATTTAAAAATAAAGTGCATTCGCTCAGATCATGGAGGTGAATTTGAAAATGAAAATTTTAATCTTTTTGTGAAATGTTAGGTATTAAGCATGAGTTCTCTGCTCCACGCACACCTCAACAAAATGGTGTTGTAGAAAGGAAAAATAGGACAATCCAAGAACTAGCACGCACCATGTTATCTGAATATAAATTACCTAAGTCGTTTTGGGCCGAAGCCGTAAGCACATCATGCTATGTAATGAATAGAGTTATGCTTCGCCCTTCACTAAATCTCACACCGTATGAACTATATTTTCAAAAGAAACCTAACGTATCATATTTTAAAGTATTTGGATGTAAATGTTTTATTCTTAATACGAAAGATTCTTTAGGAAAATTTGATGAGAAATGTGATGAAGGAATATTCCTTGGATATTCTTCAACCAGTAAAGCCTATAGAATATTTAATAAAAGATCGAGTAAGGTTGAAGATTCTATTAATGTAAAATTTGATGAGTTTATTCCATGTGCAGAGAAGCCTTCTACAGGTACAAATGATGAACCTTTGCCATCTTTGGAGCACGACGAAGAAGAACCGTCCAAAGAAGAGGAGGAGAAGTCAAATGAAGTTGAATATGTACCTCCAAGTGTGTTGAACTTCTCAAAAATCATCCAAAAGAGCTAGTCATTGGGAACCTTCTACTAGGGTAAGAACTCGTCTCCTCTCTTCATGAAACATTTTCAAATATATGTTTTGTTTTCGAAATCGAACCTAAAAACATTTCCACCGCTTTAAATGACGAATTTTGATTTTTGACTATGAATGAAGAGTTAGGACAATTTGAAAGAAATAAAGTTTGGAATCTAGTAGAAAGACCATCTAATCATCCAATTATTGGCGTAAAATGGATCTTTGAAAATAAATTAGATGGTGAATCTAGGATTATAAGAAATAAAGCACGCTTAGTTTCCCAAGGTTATTCTCAAATTGAGGGGGTAGATTTTGAAGAAACTTTTGCACCCGTTGCTCGCTTAGAATCTATACGAATATTTTTGGCATTTGCGAGTTTTAAACGAATAAAATTATTTCAAATGGATGTTAAAAGTGCCTTTTTAAACGGTTTATAAAAGAAGAAGTTTATGTATAACAACACCCCGATTTCATAAATGAAAAATTCCCTAATCATGTTTACAAATTAGAAAAAGCGCTTTATGGTTTAAAACAAGCGCCCCGTGCATGGTATGATCGACTTACATCATTTTTGTTAAAGAATGGTTATGTTATGGGAAGTGCCGACAACACACTCTTCATTAAGCATAATAATAACGATCTAATTGTGTTACAAATATATGTTGATGATATCATTTTTGGAGCCACTAATGAAGAGTTGTGTAATGAAGTAGCACTAGTAATGAAAAATGAATTTGAAATGAGTCTTGTAGGAGAACTATCATATTTTCTTGGTTTTCAAATCTCACAACAAACTGATGGTATCTTTCAACAAACAAAATATGTTCACGATGCTTGAACGTTTTGGATTTGAAAGTCTCAAACAAGCTTCTACTAAACGCAAAAGCTTCGTTAAAACTAGGAAAAGATGAATCTGGAATTTCAATTGATCAAACGCTATATAGAGGAATGATAGGATCTCTTCTTTACTTAAGTGCATCTAGACCAGATATAATGTTTGCCGTATGTTTATGTGCTCGCTTTCAAGCCAATCCAAAAGAATCTCATTTAAAAGCGGTAAAACGTATTTTTCATTATCTATTAGGGTCATCTAAATTAGGATTATGGTACCCACACAATGATTCATTCACACTCCACGGCTATTTCGATTCGAACTACGCCGGGTGTTCACTAGATCGAAAAAGCACTAGCGGTACTTATCACTTTCTAGGACCCTCTTTAGTAGCTTGGTCTAGTCGAAACAATCTTCGGTTGCACTCTCCACCACGGAGGCCGAATATATCGCACTTGGTAGCTGTTGTGCACAAGCTTTATGGATGAGTCAAACACTAGAGGATTTTGGATTTCATCTTAAAAACATTGATCTTAAATGTGACAACAAAAGTGCAATAGACCTCACATATAATCCTGTACACCACTCTAGATCCAAACACATCGATGTTCGCCATCATTTCATTAGGGATCACATTAAGAAAGAGCATGTAAAAGTAAGCTTCATTGGCACGGACTCTCAACTCGCTGACATATTTACTAAACCTCTTCCCGATGCAAGATTTCGATTATTATGGCTTCAGTTAGGTGTCCTAGATCTTTCGTGAAATGCAAGTTTGCAATTTTTAAACATCGAAAACATCTCCTAAAAATCTGAGATTTCAGCATGAAACTACTATTGGGACACTTAATCAAGATCAACAATTAAAATTTCAAAATCATAAAAATCGTGTACTGTTTCCCGCGCTAGCGCTAACGCCGGCGCTAGCGTGCATATTTGTTTTTCTGTGATTTTAAATTTTTGAAAAATACCTAAAAATATACTCATCTATATTTACTATTTTGTTTTGCACTTCTGTTTTTTCTTTATTTTTGAAAAATCAAATACAAAACTACAAACCAAATTACAAAAAATATGTTTTTCCTTTTGTTTTTGTTTGTCATTTTTTATGCAAAAATCAAATACAAAAATACAAAAGCCAAAATTACAAAAAATATGCTTTTATTTGTTTGCAAAAATCAAATACAAAAATATAAAACACTAAAACTATCAAAAAAAATTGTATGGATTTTCCTATGAAAATCAAGCATGATTTAATCCATTCTTTAGAACTTCTATAATGTTGCAATTTATCTTTTCAAACTCTTTGAACATTGTTTTCATCATGATTTGATATATCTATTAATATGTGCATCAAGTATCTTTTAAAAGTTGTGTAGAACTAAGCTTAGCATGCCTCTAAGTATGAGTAAATGTTGTATGTTTGATAATGATCGATATTCACTCACTTATTTTGGCATTGTCTACTTATGAGTTTAATCTAAGAATGCTTGTGTATGTTTTGTAATAGTACAATGAATTAAAATTGCACAAGTATCTTGCCTACACAACCTTTATTTGCACTTTAAAAGTTAAGAAAAGTGGTTATGTTTTTATAAATTATATTGGTTTGCAAAACAAGTGTATTCGGAGAACTTTGTACAAAACACATCATAAAATAAAGTGACAAAGATAACTCTAGCAAGCACTACTTGAACCTCCTGATAAGTCTTAATAAGCGTTGTGAGGTTGAGCACCTTGGAAAGAATGGTAAAGTATCTTGTGCAAACCATAACTTTCTTTCAAAAAAAAACCACTTATTCTTAAGTACACCGGATCACAATAAAAATCAATCTTGAAGAATAAAACTAGGTGATCCCCCAAGCACTACTTTGCACCTGATAAGTCTTAATGAGCATTGTGTGTGCAAAGCACCTTGTTGTTGTACATTTTTTTCGTGCATTGAAGTTTGTGGAAGTGAAATTATTTGTGTTTTATTGTGCTCTTACTTTACATATTACTTGTATTTCTGATTAAAACATGTGTTTACTCTACTCAGAAAATACACTTATGTGCATATCATTATCTTCCATAACACTTCTTCTCATGAGTATTGGATCCTAATGCTAATTCAATACTATTCTTTACTTATGAAATGCACTAGATAACCTAGCATGCTTTCTACAATGTTTAGTATATTTTGAAATATGAATTAACATAACATTATAGTACTATCTTTCTGATATCATTATTTCATGCTTGGTTAATTTCTTACTGATTTTAAAATGTTTACAAAACATCTTCTTTATAAAATTAAACTCCTATATTTTTTAATTATCATGTCTTACAAAAGATGTTTTTCTATGTCTTCCGCAACTTTACATTTACCTTCTATTTGGTTATGCTACAAACTCTGCTTTATGACAATATTGTGATGAAAATAACTCTAAACTCTTTCTCATTTCATTCTCTACAAGCTTGATCATGCCTTTATCTTATTATCAACTTTTTAGTGATGTCTCCTCACCCTCTTTTGCTAATAACAAAATGGGGAGAACTAACATGATAAATATTAATCTACTATCAAACTATAATGCTTAATTAAGATGATAGCTTACATATTAGGAGAGCATTCACTTAGGGGGAGCATGTATTTAGGGGGAGCAATTCTAAATGCTAAAATCAATAATTATCCTAAGTCATCACTCACACACACACACAAATATAGTTTCATCATGCTTATTTATTAATGCTCTGATTTATCATTAATTTATTATTATCAAAAGGGGGAGTTTGTTGGAACATGGTCTTCCGCATCTCCTAGGTTTGAGAATAACAAATCCTATGTGTATTTGATCTTGTGTGTTTAAGTGTGCAGGAAATCAAAGTCCACATAACTCAAGGATGGTTGCCCCCAATTTTGAGCTAGCAATTCCAAGTCTCCCACTAGCGCCGGCGGTAGCACTTAGCGCCTGGCGCTAGCGATAATAGCGCAATTCCGGGAGCACATATGGAAGGAGATAACGCCTGGCGGTAGTCGATAGCGCTGGCGGTAGCGACACACATAGTTGGCAAGGAGGAATTGTTTCCTCTGATTGAAGATTCTGCCGCGCAGAATGTGTCCTAATATGGGATAGCGCTGGCGGTAGCCGATAGTGCAGGTGGTAGCGACACACACAGTTGGCAAGGAGGAATTATTTCCTCGGATTGAAGATTCTGCCCCGCAAAACATGTCATAATTTGGGATAGCGCCAGCGGTAGCGCTAGCGCTGAGTCTATATAATGGACTCCTCTCCTCTCGTTTCAAACACACATCAGAGAGATATCAGAGAGAGATAGAGTGCCAGAATTCTAGAGGCTATCTTGGCCGAAAATTGAAGTCCTACCAAAGTTCTACAAACTTCTGAGGGAGAATCTCATCACGCCGGATCCAAACGAAGTCCGCCTCTACAACGCTTATTCTACAATGGATCTTCACTTCCGACTTCAGAAGGGAGTTTTAATTTATTTTTATTTCATATCTTTAAACGATTAGTGAAATTGCCTCGTGTTGGCGACTAGGTCTGAGTAGGACTTAGGGTGAAACTCACCTCGTGTTGGCGACTAGATCTAGGCTAGGTTTAGGGGGTGCTTGAGGCCACATCCGGGGAAGGGTTGGCTAGAGCGGCTTGAGGCCGAATCCAGGGAGGATAGGCTAGGGCCACCGATTCGTGGGAAGCGAGTCGGGATAGAAAACAAAAAGGAGTCTATTTCTATTAGCTTTGATTTCTAGCTTCGATAAGAGATCAAGTTTTGTAATCATGTTTCTCAAGTTAATAAAATCATGTCTTTACTTTTACTTCACTTGATATGTCTTGATATTTTTTAGTTTAATAATCAAAGTTTTTTTTTTCAAAGTTATTCAAAATATATCTAAAGTTTTTAAAACCCTTATTCACCCCCCCTCTAAGGGTGCCTACCGATCCAACAAAGACTACTCTTAAGACTCTTAATATTTATCAAAAAACAAAATTTTAAAATTATCAATATTTCTCTTATGGTTTGCCGCGCTAGCGCTAGGGCCGACACTAGCGTGGGTGTTTGATTTTTCAGTTTTTTAAAATTTCTAAAAATCATTAAAATTATGTTAGTTTATATATACTACTTAGTTTTGTATTTCTGACATTTGTTATTTTTATTTTATTAATGTTATGGAAAATCAACTACAAAATTTCAAAATTTAAAAATACAACAATAATTTTTTTTGGTTTTCTGTTTTTCTTTCATTAAAAATTTCAAAATAACAAAAAAATTGTATGATCTTTATTGTTATTATCAAACATGTATGAATTATAATTATTTACAATGTTAAAATTAATTCTTTCAAATTACTATGAACATTGTTTTTTTATCATGCTTTGATATATCTAATTAGGTGCATCAATTGTATTGAAAAATATATGTAGAACCAAGCTTAGCATGCCCCTAAGTATGAGTAAATGTTTTGTGATTGATAATGATAACTTTTCGCTCACTTATTTTGGTAATCTACATATGTGTTTAAATCTAAAAATGCTTGCTTGTGTATTGTGATTATACAATGAATTAAAACTTGGATAAGTTTATTACCTACACTACATTTGAATTGCACTTAAGAAATTAAGAAAAGTGGTTGAGTTTACAAAATTATGTTGGGTTTGCAAAATAAGTGTATTCAGAGAATGTTGTCTCACAAAAGTGAACAAAAATATAGACAAATATAAGTCCACCAAGTACTACTTGGAAAGAATAGTAAAGTACCTTGTGCAAACCTTAGTTTTTACACCACTTTTTCCACAAAAATATATATATGTGCATTAAAGTGTATGAAAGTTAATATATTTGTGTTTTATTGTGCACTTTACTCTACATGTCTTGTATTTTGTGATTTAAATCACTTGTTAACATTGCTCAAAATACACTTATGTGCACATCATTATCTTTCATAACACTTCTTCTCATGAGTATTGGATTCTAATGCTTTATCTATACTACTCTTTATATAAGAAATGCACTAGATAACCTAGCATGATCTCTACAATGTTTGGTATCTTTTAAACTTGAAATTAAGTAACATTGTAGTATATTCCCTTTTTGATATATTCATTTTATGCTTGGTAACTTTATGTAAAACTATGAGATTTCAAAAAGGTTAAAACATCTTTACATTTTGAACTTACACTCATGTTTATACTTATGATTTTCATGCTTACAACAAGATGTTTCTTATAATCTTCTGCTTGCTTGACACTCTTATTTATTTATTTGAAATCTCTTCTATACCATGCTTAAACTCTTTATCATTACCAATTTTACAAAAGCTCGATCATGATTTATCATTTATAAAGAATGTCTCCTTACTTCCCTTACCCCACCTTCTTTTGATAATACCAAAAGGGGAGATTAAGTGAAGAAATCTAGAGGAGAAATCAAGAAGATTAAGGGGAATAATTCATGTAATCTATTATTTAGGGGAGTAAAACATAAATTGCATTAAGATAGGGTGTATGCACAATTCTCATGCTTATCATATACTATAGTATGCACTATTGTCTCACTTATCATATATAATAAACACCTTTGTTAATTTCTTGCTAAGAGGATTTGTTATTATCAAAAGTGAGAGATTGTTGGACATATGTGTCATAACCCTTTGTTTGAGAATAACAAATCCCATATTGTATTTGATCTTGCTTGTCATGTGTTTATAGTGTGCAGGAACTATAGATAGGTGCAATACTCCACAAGTAGAAAGCAGCTTGGAACCAAATTTCTGAACTGGAGCACTACCGCCAGTGCTAGTGGATACCGCAGGCGTTAGTGCTACCGCAGGCGCTATCTACAGATTGTGAGCAATGCCACACCGCGATGGTTTCGTAACCATCTCTACACGAATGCTAGTGCGAGCGTTAGGAGCTAGCGCAGGTGCTATTTCGAAGCTCTATAAGTTGAAGCTTTCTCTCTCATTTTGGTACCACATCTTAAAGAGAATTCTTGTGCCAAATTTCAAGAGCTGTTACTCTGCCGAAAATTCATCTCCCACTCAAAGCTAAAGAAGATTTCTGGAGAAGGAATCCATCACGCTGCATCCAAAGAATGATCGCTTCAACCTCGCTTATGCTACAATGGTCCTTCATCATCAACTCCAAAAAATCTCATAGAGGGAGTATTATTTGTGTTGTTTATTATTTTGAATCTTTGTTGTTAAATCGCCTTGTGTTGGCGACTAGGTCCTTGCGTGGCTTAGGGGGAATTCACCGCGTGTGTTGGCGACTAGGTCTAGGTGATTAGATTTAGGGGGTGCTTGAGGCCATATCTGGGGTAGGATTGGATAGAGCATCTTGAGGCCATATTCGGGAAGGATAGGCTAAATCCAACTGGTTCGTGGGATATGAGTCGGTATAGAAAAGGAAATATTTGTATTTGTACGCCTCCGATTTTTAGCGATATTGAAATCAAATTTATATAAACACCTTCTTTATATAATACATTCATGTCTCTATTTGTGTTTACTTGATTTCTTTCATTTGGCGTTAATTCTTATATTGCAAATTATTTTCAGCTAAATTGTTATTTCACTCTCATTTATTTTTAAACAATTTAGTAAATTTCTTAAACAAATAAAAAAAATTTTTATTCCCTCATTTTGCCCCCCTCTAAGGGTGCCTATCGATCTAACAGTTTTCTCACTTCGTGCCGGGAATCGCAAGAGTTGAGAAGCTTTATGGATAACATGGGAAAGAGCTAGTCGGATTGGTAGGAGGGAGGGCAGCCCCACCTTGAAACAAAGGTGTGAAGCAACATAAAATCTTCTATTCTGATGTCGTCCCCTCCCATCTATATTGGACCGGAGAGAGTGTGGGTGGGGGAGACTAGAAGCCCTACCCTCCCTTCTCTCTTTCGCTACATGCCTCATCTTGATCATTCCAGGCTTCCCAGACTCGTCACAGATGACTAGTCGCGTAGCGAAGAGGATATGTAGTCTCTGCTATAGCAGGTCCTTCTCCTTCCTTCGCTATCGCTCGCCTCTTTTTTTCTTTTCTGCGGCACGAAAGAATGAAGAAGCTGGAAGAACTCAGAAAGAGAGTGGCGACTAACCATTGAGAGCGTCTGTTGTCTTTTCAAAAGAACTGTACGATCTTGGTTTGGCCACATTCGCATGACCGAATTAATAAAAGAGGTCCGTGCTACTATAAGGCTTCTACACTCCTCCCTCAGGACACTGTTGTGTTGCCATGGAGACAGGGTAGCCCTGACTTCTATAGGTCCTCAGTTCAACCTCAGAATGAGAATTTAGGTCCTTGCGTGGCCCTCAGACTAGCTTTCTCTGGAGTGCCCCTGGTTCCTCGAGTGCTAGCCATAGAGAGGAATTCCATCAACTAGGGCGCTATTTGCCACTAACCACTCGCTCGCCGGCCGCTCGGGCTCCGCATTTTAAGTTCTATATCCTAAGCGTCTCCTCTGCTCTACCGAGAGCCTCGCCCATTCTTCCAACTTATCTACTGCCTTGCTCCTCGGCTCCCAATGATGAGTACTTTTTGTACTCATCCTTTCATATAATTTTAAATAATTTTTTATATGAAATTTGTATAAATTGCATGAAATATCCCAGCAAATTCATGTTGAATTTTTTGAAGTGTAAGTGGAGGTTGGGAGGTCTGTGCATCATACCGAGCAGTCTGGCAAACCACGAAGGTGGGCAATCTATTGAAGAGACTGCGCACGTTGCCTTCCCACATTGGATTGGCGGCTAGCCAGTGACAGATGGCTTTGATTTGTCAACCCTATGAGGTCAGCTATCTGGTTGTAACCGAGCGGTTAGCATCCACGGTTACTTCTAGGTGTTGTGATCTGGCCGGATATTTGCTCGCGGGCTGGCTGGTGTCTGCTGGTATTGCCGGAGTTTTGCGAATAGTCCACGCGACTTGTTCTTAAGTCGGTGAACTATTCGACAGGCTTACTCAGCAAGCCACGCAAGTTGTTTTCTACCCGTTGCTGATATGGGCGGTTATCCTATCGTGTAGGCGGTGACCGCACTCCTCACCTCTACTATAAATAGGATCCCATAGATTGAAGAAAGTAGACAAAAACTATAAGTGAGAGCTCATGAGTTTTTTTGGTGCGGATAGATTTTTCTGTTCGCGCGGTTTGAGACTTGTCTTTGCCGTGTTCGCCGTGTGCGTCTTGCTTGAGGTTCTGATTTGATCAGAGGAGACCGCAGTGGATAAGTCAGTAGCAGTAAGCAGCGGGTAGTAGAAGGAGGTCGCGGTTAGCGACAAGGCAGTTTCTCTTCATCCCGTTTCCAGCTTTCAATAAAGTTCAGACCGCGGCGGTTAGGCAGTTTGCCTTTGTCGGCCTGTTACTTCTATTCAGTTCTTTAGTAGCTTGTTCACAGTTAGGAGAGGCCAAGTGACTGCAGTCAGGCGGCCTTGCTTGGGTGAACAGAGTGAACATTGGAATAATAGGTAGTCCTCGTGTTGAGTTGCGGTTTGGTGACTTGGCAGTTTGCGCGGACATCTCTATTAGCCGGGCGGTTTGGCGGGTTCAGTTTGTAACCGCCAGCTTCTTGTAGTTCGTTTTCATCTCTCCTCATCATTGCGTGTACTGATAAATCATGTCTCACAATGTATGTCTCGAAATGTACAGAAGATAGTTGATACAAGATTTTTCTTATTCCTTCAATGTTTCAAGTTTCTGGTGCTTGGTATGGTTGAGAGTGTTCTGTGACCTAGTTTTCGTTTTTCTGCTTATTAAAAATTTTAACATGGTATCAGAGCGGACAGAGGTTTAAGCAGACCCAGCCGCAGTTATCTTGCTTGGATTTCTAGAAGCACAGTTATTAGTGGTATAATAATGGATGGAGGAATAACAAGAGGTCTTGGTATTGAGCTCCTGACACAGACTAACTTTAAGAAGTGGAAGTCTTGTATGGAGAGCTATCTTCTGAACGAGGACCTCTGGGAGGTTGTTGGTGGAGAAGAAACTCAAGAAGTAGTTGCTACTGGTGAGAATGCTCATCTGGTGAGAGCTTAGAGGAGAACTAATGCTAAGGTAGAGTTTACTCTCAAGCGGGCTATCTCATCGGAGTTATTTGATCACATCGTTGGATGTCGACCAGCTGCAGAGATTTGGACAACCTTGGATGGCTTGCTCAATAAGAAGAATGTAACTCGGCTACAGTTCTTGGAAAATGAGTTGTCTAAGGCCACTCAAGGTGATTGGTCCATATCAACGTTCTTCCTGAAGATGAAGAACCTCTGTGCAGACATTTTGGCATTGGACCCGGATGAGCCTATCTCAGAAGCTAAGCTAAAGAGGCACATGATGTGGAGGGAGTATGTGGCCTTTGTTACTTCTGTTCAAGGCTGGGCCAATCATCCATCGTTGCTAGAGCTGGAAAACTTGCTTGCTTCGCAAGAGATTTTGGCTATGCAGATGGCGAAGATATCTGTCTTTGGGGAGAAAGTGAGGTTTTATATTCAGGGAAGAAGAAGCGCTGGGACAAGAAAAAGAAGTCATCTAGAGATGATGGTCCATCTACTTCATATCAGCAGGAGAGGAGCAATTCTCCTAAGCGTGATGGGAAGAAGAAGGAAGAACCTAGATGCTTCAGGTGCAATAAGCTTGGTCATTTTAAGAAGGACTGCAAAGTTAATCTTCAGTCGGGGCATGTTGCAGGAAAGGAGGAGTCTGGTTCCAATGCTAATGGTAGTTGGGGTGATGGAGCATTTATGACGGGCACTTGTGTCCGGGCTATGACTACTATCAACTATCAGGATGATTGGATAGTGGATTATGGGTGTGGTCATCACCTCACCGTAGATGAGTCCAAGTTCTCTTCTTTGTAGACATACACAGGTAATGATGCTAGCATTACTGCTGATGATTCTATATGCAGTTGAGAAGGAGGGTGTAGTTTCTTTAAATGGAGATAGAGGTACACTCACATTGAAGAGTGTCTATCATGTTCCGGTGATGAAGAAAAACCTCTTCTCGGTGACCAACGCTGTTGATGCTGGCTATCACATTCTGTTTGGTCCAACAGAAGTGAAGTTTCTTCGGAATGTGTCAGCAGAGGAGGCTGAAGTCACTCATGTTGGTAGAAGGGTGAAGGACTTGTTTGTATTATCTACAAGTTCCTTTGTTGATAAGATGATGACTAATGATAGCGCTACTATCTGGTATGAAAGACTTGGGCATGTTGGGATGGATAACCTGAAGGCTGTAACGGGAAGAGGCCTAGTGAGAGGCTTGCCTAGTCTTTCATCTTTCGGTGAAGGTCACGTTTGTGCAGGTTGTCAATATGGTAAGGCTCATCGTCTTCCATTCATCAAGTCACAAAGCAGACGCATGGCACCATTGGAGTATATTCATGGTGATCTGTTTGGACCTACCATAAAAACCAGTCTTGGAGGCAGCAGGTATATGCTGGTCTTGATTGCTGATTTCACTAGATATTCTTGGGTATATTTTCTGAAGGAGAAGTCAGAAGCGTTCGGGAAGTTTGTGGAGTTCAAGGAGCTGGTGGAAGGTCGGCATAACCTGCGGATCAAGAAGTTCAGAACTAACAAAGGAGCGGAGTTCACCTCAAATGCGTTCTTTAACTTCTGCAGGAAGCATGGCATCTGGAGAGAGCTCTCTTGTGCTCATACTCCACAGTAGAACAATGTTGCAGAGCGGAAGATCCATCATTTGACGGAGACATGCAAATGTTGGCTTCATGCCAAGAGTATCCCCAAGTCCTTTTGGGCAGAGGGAATGTCTTGTGCAACCTACGTCATCAATCAGATGCCTCTTAGTCCAATCAACATGAAGACCCCACATGAGTTGATGTTCAAGATAAACCCTACGGTGTAACACCTTCGAGTGTTCGGATCTACCTGCTATGTGCATGTTCCTGATGCCCTCAGAACGAAGCTAGATGCGAAAGCAAAGAAGCTAGTCTTCGTCGGCTATGATGACCAGAAGAAGGGTTGGAGATGCATGGATCCAGAGACATGGAGAGCTGTAGTCTCAAGGGATGTGCTATTCGATGAGTTGACATCATACTAGGGTAGCTCTTCTATTAAGCTACAAGAAAGCAGGGTAGATGGAGGACCAGAAGAAGCTGCAAGGGAAGTTCTGGTGGAGTTGCCTATTTCTCCACGTGCTCCAGTTACTTCTAGCTCTTGGTCAGGTGCTTCAGGTTCTGGAAGCAGGGATAGAGATGCTCCTAGTGTGCCCGGGAAAAGAGCTAGTCCAGAAGTTGCAGTAGAAGAGGTGGATCAGAGTAAAACTCTGAGGAGGTCCAAGAGGACTATTATTCCACCAGCTCGGTATACAGGAGGAAATCAGGTGAGCTTCGTCTCATGTTTCTTTGCTGGCCCCTTCGATGAGCGAGAGCCATCATGCTTTGAAGACGCAACTGGAGTCAAGGAGTGGGAAGATGCCATGAATAAGGAGATGGCTGACCTCAAGACGAATGAGACTTGGGATCTTGTGCCCAAGGTGGATGGCATTACTCTTGTGACATACAAGTGGGTTTATAATCTGAAGAAGAAAGATGACAGGAGTATCGAGCGTTACAAGGCTCGCCTTGTAGCTCGACGGTTCTCTTAACAGTATGGAGAAGACTATGAAGAGACGTTTAGTACGGTTGCCAAGATGACTTCAGTACAAGTGGTGATTGCATTGGCAGTTTGCCAAGGGTGGAAGATTTGGCAACTCGATGTAAATAATGCCTTCTTGTATGGTGAGATTGACAAGGATATCTTCATGATTCAGCCACCGGGATATGTATCAGAAGTTCATTCAGGACACGTATGCAAGCTCAAGAAGGCTCTTTACGGGTTGAAGCAAGCGCCTCAGGCGTGGTATGGGAAGATCGCAGAATACCTCTAGTTATGCAGATACTTTTCTTCATATTCAGACTCAAGTCTGTTTGTAAAGAAGATTAGGGAGCTGCAAGTCTTAGTGCTGTTGTACGTGGACAATATGATCGTCACGGGGAACTCGAAGGTTGAGATAGCTAGGCTTCAGGCTGAACTAACTATCAAATTCAAGATGAAGGATCTTTGGAGCTTCACCATTTCCTTGGACTCGAGGTGGAGAGGAAAGAGAGCGGTGTGCTCATTTCTTAGAAATGTTATGCGGAGCGGATCGTTAAGTGATTCTGCATGCAGGATGGCAAGAGCAGCTCTACTCCACTGGAGGTTGGTCTTAAACTTCGGCGGGATGAGGGGAGGATTCTTCCTGATCCGTTGGTGTTTCGGGCTCTTGTTAGGAGTTTGATATACTTGATGATTACTAGACCGGATATTTCTTATGCAGTTGGCAGGGTAAGTCGGTATATGGCGGAACCACGGAACCTCATCTGGTAGAGGAAAGAAGTATTCTGAAGTACATGAAGTCGACCTCAGACATGGGTCTCCTTTACGGGAGAGACAAGATTTTGTTTGCATGGATTCATGGATGCCGATTATGGTGGAGATTCAGATGATCAGAAGTCGATGTCTGGTTATGTTTTCTTACGTGGATTGGAGGCTATTTCATGGTGCAGCAAGAAGCAGGATTCAATGTCCGTCTCTACCACTGAAGTGGAGTACAAGGCGGCCTTAGTAGCTCAGGAAGTCATCTGGCTTAGGATATTGGTGGAGGACGTCCATGAGGAGTTGCGAGGTTCTACTCTGCTACGTGATGACAATGAGAGTGCTCTCAAACTGGTTAATAATCAAGTCTGTCACGCTCGGACCAAGTACATTGATATCGAGCATCATTTCATTCGGGAGAAGGTGTTAGAAGGATCTCTGATGGTTGAGCATATGCGGAGCGAGGACAATGTCGCTGACATCTTCACGAAGCCGCTAACGAAGGGACCATTTACTCGGTTATGAGGATTGCTTGGGCTGACTTCCACTTCCCACTTTAAGGGGAGTGTTGAATTTTTTGAAGTGTAAGTGGAGGTCGGGCGGTCTTGGCATCAGACCGGGCAGTCTGGCAAACTGCGGAGGTCGGGCGGTCTGTTAAGGAGACTGTGCGGGTTGTCTTTCCGCATTTGGACTGGCGGCTAGCCAGTGGCAGATGGCTTTGATTCGTCAACCTTCTGGGGTCAGCTATCTGGTTGTAACCGGGCGGTTAGCATCCGCGGTTACATCTAGGTGTTGTGATCTGGCCAGTTATTTGCTCGCGGGCTGGAAGATGTTTGTTGGTTTTGCTGGAGTTTTGCGAGTAGTCCGCACAGCTTTTCTTAAGTCGGCAAACTATTTGGCAGGGTTACTCAGCAAGCCACGCGAGTTGTTTTCTACCTACTGTTGATATGGGCGATTATCATATCGTGTAGGCGATGACCGCACTCCTCACCTCTACTATAAATAGGACCCCCCGGATCGAAGAAAGTAGGCAAGAACTGTAAGTGAGAGCTCGTAATTTTTTTTGGTGCGGATAGACTTTTCTGTTCGCGCGGTTTGAGACTTGCCTTTCCTGTGTTTGCAGGTTGCGCGACTTGCTTGTGGTTCTGATTTGATCAGAGGAGACAACAACGAATAAGTTGGTAGCAGTCAGCGACGGGTAGTAGCAGGAGGTCGCGGTTAGCGACAAAGCGGTTTCTCTCCAGCTCGTTTCCAGCTTTCAAAAGACAAAGCAGTTTCTCTCTGGTACAATGGTTAGGCGGTTTGCCTTTGCCGGTCTGTTACTTCTGTTCAGCTCTTCAGCAGCTTGTTTGCGGTTAGGAGCGGCCAAGTGACTGCGGTCAGGCGGCCTTGCTTGGGCGAACAGAGTGAGCATTTGAATAATGGGTAGTCCGCATGTTGAGTTGTTGTTTGGTGACTTGGCGGTTTGCACGGACAGCTCTGTTAGCTGAGCGGTTTGGCAGGTTCAGTTTGTAACCACCAGCTTCTTGTAGTTATTTTTCTTCTCTCCTCATCATTGCGTGTACTGATAAATTATGTCTCGTAATGTATGTCTCGAAATATACAAGAGATAGTTGATACAAGATTTTTCTTGTTCCTTCATTATTTCTGGTGCTTGGTATGGTTGAGAGTGTTCCTGCTACCTAGTTCTTGTTTATCCGTTTATTAAAAATTTCAACAATTCATTCCTTTTTATTTTTATAAACTAACTTAAGCATATTCTGTGTTTTGTAGGTTTTCTGTGCATGTTGAGCCAAATTTGCAAGTACACGCCCAAGGTCACAGGCATGACCTAGGGCGTGACATCATAAGAAGTGTTCCAGACTCGCTGCGGCCAACCCGGGGACATTCCGTGAAGTTTCACAAATTACACGCCCCATGTCACGGGCGTGACCAAGGGTGTGACCCAGGTCACGACCATGACCCACCTCCCGCGCCAGAATCTGCCTACTACGTCAATTAAAATTACACGCCCTCGGTCACAGGCGTGACCGAGGGCGTGACATCCAGACATGGGCGTGACTTGTCCCGCGCTCCTGTTGGAGCTTGCTTTCCGCATCTATTGGTTTGAGAATAACAAATACCGTGTTGTATTTGATCTAGTATTTTGTGTGTTTATAGTGGCCAGGTTGTATAGGTTCAATGAGGAGACAAGTCCTCATTCATGGACATGATCCGAGAACGACAAGTCTCAGGTTGGATGAGTTTTGTGTGCTGATCTTAAAATGGCCATAACTTTCAATCCAGGAAGAGTTACGGAATGTGCCACCCCATTTCGGAGATGAGAACGACTCAATCTACAGTCTGGAGAAGTTTCGGATGGCAAAAATGAGGAGGAGATGTCGCCCAGGCGACAGTCACTGTCGCCTAGGCAATAGTCAATGTCGCCCAGGCGACAGCAGAGAAGTTACAACTACTTTCCCCCACGGCAGCACGACGAAAAGCAGTTTTGAGATGTCGGAAATCCGACATTGATGTCGCCCAGGCGATAGCTCGGAGGTTACAACAACTGCCCACGACAGCACCACGACCGGCAGTTTTGCGCTGTCGGAAAATTCCGACAGTCACTGTCGGAATTTCCGACAGCGATTTTCTATTAATTGACACATTGTGTTCGTGCATTACAACCAACTAAAGATTCTAAGTCCCTTCCTGAGTGCATTCCATCCAGAGAGCTCCAGAACCTCATGAACTCCCATTTATGCTGAGAAGGTTTGAAATTGAAGACGAGATCGGACGCGCTTCTACATCAAGGATCATCTCGAGGCTTAAACCTTCCTTTCAGAGATCTGAATTTCTAGGGAGTTCTTATTTTATCTTGTATTTTCATTTATATACATTTTACTTTGTATTGGTAGGGAAAATCGCTTCCTTGTGCGGAGCGTCTAAGTCCTTGCGTGGCTTAGGGGAAAATCGCTTCCTTGTGCGGAGCGTCCAAGTCCTTGCGTGGCTTGGTGGGAAATCGTGGCCTTGTGTGCTACGTCTAGATCTTGGGAAGATCTAGAGGATATGCTTGGGCTTGGTCTAGGGAGAGACAAGTGATAGCCTTCCGATCCTTGGGAGAAGGATTGGTAAACACAAATTGTAAAAGTTTTATTATCATATTTGTGCCTTGATCTTAAGCATTGTTAAGATCATTTTATTTGTATGTGAATTTTATGATTATAAAATTATGACTTTTTCTTTAATTGCAAATATGGTTGCTTAATCTTTAACTTAGAAATTTGTGTTTGAATTAATTTAAAAATTACATTGGTTGAAATTTATATAAGTAATTTTTTAGAAAAGTAAAATTTGTTTTAAAAATTCTTAAGTAAAAAATCGTAATTTAAAAAGGCCCTTATTCACCCCCCTCTAAGGGCGCCACAAGATCCAACAATTGGTATCAGAGCGCAGGTTATTCCAAATCGGCTTAACCACCAGGAATAATGGCGTCTCATGATCTCGCTTCTACTAGTGGGGAAAATTTTAATATAAATGAAAAAGTATTATCACCACCATTATTTATGGGTGAAAATTATAATGGGTGGAAAATATTAATGAAAATTTTTCTTAAGGCCTTAGATGAAAAAGTTTGGAATATTACTATTAAGAAGCCATCTAGCGTACTAACTAGAAACAAAATTATTTTAAATGCAAAATCTATGAATAGTATATTTTGTGCGTTAGACCAAAATATTTTCAAACTTATTTATACTTTACCTACCGCATATGAACTTATGATTCTCCTTCTACAGGTACGAAACATTCACAAGAACCGGAAAATATGCAAGCCTATGCAAATATTCAAGAAAGCTACACAAAGGATGGATCCATAGAATGCTCATCAAGCGGAAAGGATGATGGACACTCTTGTTTGGAAGAGGAAGATGAAGAAGACAACGTCACAATATTGGACTCAGTTGATGGCACCACATCAAGCAAAAGAGAAGACGGAAACTATTGCAAGGTAAGAAAATCTAAATCTTCTCTTTTTGTAAAAAATTCTATTTCTACATCTCGTATGCTTAAAATTGCTAAACGCAAAATTTTAAAGTTAAAAATTGCTAATTCAAAATTACGTTTAGAAAATAAATCTTTAAAAGCAAACGATAACATAGAATCAAATATTGATGTGTTAAATTCTCTTTCGCGCTCTTTAGTTAAAATTCCTATTCCTTGTCTTAATTGCAATTTATTAAAAGAAAAATTCAAGGAAATTGAAAAAGGGATCTTAATTTCTAAAAGGCATAATGAAAAATTGATAATTGAAAATGATGTTTTATCTTGCAAGTTAATACAATTAAAATCTTTTGTTGAAAAATTTCAAATGTCATGTAAGGAATTTCATCATAAGATTTTGAATAACAAGGATAAATTAACTTACAAAATCATTTCTAAAAAGGATCATTTTCATACTTTAAATCAAAAGGAGTTTAGTTTCAAAAAGAATTATGATCCTCACAAAATTCTTAAGAGTCATTATTATAAGTCTCAATATATTTTCAATCATGACTCAAATTAAAAACTCCTTTTCATGAAAATCAAACTATAAAATATAATCCTTCATATTATAAGAGTATGTCTATAAGAAAGAGTGGAAATGAAAATCATCAAAATAAGAATCAATCTTTTAAAACATATTGTAACCCACTCTTTCAACAATCACTTCTAAAGAAAGACAATCACTCTTATAAACTTTCAAAGAATCCATATAATAAAATTCATTATGATTATCATCATCAATGTATTTTGAAAAATAATTTGAATAAACATAAATCACAAATGAATTATTTTTCAAACAAATATAATCATGTAAAGATGTCATATAATCATAATATGAATTTAAAAGAAAAACAACCAAAGTATGAATGGAGGCCCAAAATTAAAAACGAAACACTAACTCCACTTGTAAAGGCCCATTCATCACTTTCTCTCCAAAAGCCTACTCGATGTATTTGGGTACCCAAAGGAACCATCCCACTTGGTCCCCTTTGGATACCTAAATCTCTTATTCATTAGAATTATCGTATTGCATGAAGTAGAAATAAATTAAATATGAAATATCATTACTCTACTTCATGATATGCTTAATTGCTTTTTCTTTTATTTGTTTTTCTTATTGTTGAGCCAACACGCTAAGGTCACTTAGATATATTATGAAATATGACTTTTACATTTTAAGCCTAACATAAAACATTAAGTCATATATTTTTCAAAGTGATCTATATCTCATCTTTGATTGTTCTTTATCCTTTTTAAATCCTTTATCCATCTATGTCTTGAATTAACATTATCATTTGAATATTGAATTTTTTTTTTTAAGACTAATGAAATTATTTTTTTTAATGGATTTAAATGGTTTATTAAAGGGCTTAAGCTAAAATTAAAATGCGCAATGTTATGATAATCTTCTATTTTATTTGCTGCATATGATAGCCCTTATAATGAAGAATATTATCTAGAAAAATTGAAAACAAAAATTCATCTAAACGCATGTTTAAATCTTTCAAAAATGCGAGTTTACGATCAAAACTTCAAACATCCATATCGTTTGATCCGCTCGCCTGATTTTTGCGTTTAATATATTTTTGGAAAGAGCACAAAAATCTCCATCCAATGGCAATCTAGGCTTGTTCATTTGAGTTCTCTTGGTGCTGTCAACTTTCCCAATTACAACTCCGTTTTTAAAAGCTATCTTAGTTTGCTTGATTTGGAAATTTCTGTGTTTATGAATTTTTTTCATCACACGCTATCCTTAGAATAATTGTTTCATATTTTATATTATGTGTGTGATGTGTGTCACCTATGTTTGCATGTAACTTAGACCTTAGAATCATCTTGTATCATTAAGATCAAATCAAAAGTTTAATCATTTCATTCTAGGTCTAAAGAAAATTAATTTGAAAACTTCTCATATTTCATGCAACATAATCTCCATTAATCCTATGTAATAACATTGCATTCAAACTCATCATCCTAGCATTGCTTCTTGGTCTATGCTTATATATTTATGCTGGGTAGAACACTTACAATGTTATTCAACTTTCATGATAACTATGTGATTTGAAATTATATAGAATATTAAAATTCCAACAAACACATAGTTTATGGATTAATCATTAGAATATATATATGAATATTATATCATAAATCATATATTATCATGCAAAACCAAAGATCAATAGATTCAATTATTGAATGCAAATTTTATTATAAATTTCAAAACATTCTATATGTGATCTTTGTCTTTAATATGTTTACATGATCATCATTTCTAGGCTTAAAAATCAAACATGCTTATTCAAAGAAGATCACTATATCACTATATCACAAGTCTAGAAGAATTAGAATTTACATACATCATGATGATCTGAGATATATTGTATGCCAATTTGTCTATAATCATAAATCATAATTCATGTTCTATCAAGACATATCTCAAATCGATAATAGGAATTATGAATCTTATGATAAAAATTATGAATAATGTTTTCTTTACATTATTTGATGTATTGATTTGCTTTGCTAGTGATTGCATGTATCTCTCATATTTGTAGACTCTAGAATCAACTTTGTAATGAAAGTATAAATCAAACTAAATCATCACTCCATTCTAGATCTATAATTTAAAATTCTATTTTGAAATACATGCAATATTAATATTAATCTTATAACATGACATGAAACCCAAAACTCATCATACTAGCATTGTCACTTATTGAAGATTAGTAATTGTGCTAGTTATCTCATTTCGTCATCTCATAAAAAGTAGAAAAGCAATGCGGATTTATATAACTCATCACATTAAACAAAACCCATAGTTTTTATATCAACCCTTAGATTTAAAAGCATAGGTTGTCCAAAAGATTATTTCACCTATGACTTTATATCTCACAATAGCGGGGGCGTAGGTTTGTATGCATTAGAGACCTAACCTCTAAGTCATGTCTTGTCCTTAACCAGGGAGGGTTCCAGTGGGGCCTTGCGAGGCACTGGGAGGAAAGAGTGCTAGGTTGAGTGTTCTCTAGTGTGTGCATATGAGACTAACACCCCAACCTACGGCATGCGTGCAGCTCCTCATGCCCATCCGTCACTTAGTACGGGGCTAGGGTGTAGACATTTAGTCGGGGTAGTTTCTAATCTTAGGACATACCTATATTACGTACTGCATGAACATTTTATTTACTTATCACTTAAATCATGCATATTTTGGGTTGTTTAATAAAAAATGTCCTCATGTGTTTGCATAATTTATCTTTTTGAGCTTAAATGTTTTTGTAAAACACATGTATTTGAAAAAGCTAAAGTTTTATGCAAATTTGAGCAATCAAGACATCTCTGAAAATTCTGAAATTTCAGCATGGAACTACTCTAAGGACACTTAATCAAAATAAAAAAAAACAGATTTTTAAAATTCTCAAAAATCGAGTACTGTTTCCAGCGCTAGCGCTAGCGCCGGCGCTAGCGTGGGTGTTGGAATTTTCTGATTTTTAAAATTTCTGAAAATCCATAAAAATATGTTGGTTCATATTTTCTACTTATTTGTTGTGTTTCTGACTTTTGTTATTTTTGTTTTATTTATATTATGAAAAATCAACTACAAAAGATCAAAATTCAAAAATATAAATTTTTTTTGCTATTTGTGTTTTTAATCATATTATGAAAAATCAACTACAAAAGTTCAAAATTAAAAAAATATACAAATTTTTTTTTTGTTATTTTTTTATTGTGAAAAATCTACTACAAAAATTCAAAATTCAAAAATTACAAAATATGTTTTTGTGATTTTCTGTTTTTATTTGATTTAAAAAAAAATGATTAAACTTAAAAAAAACTGTATGATCTTTATTGCAAATATCATGCATGTATGAATTCTATTATTTAGAATTATTTACAATGTTAAAATTTATTTCTTGAAATTTCTATGAACATTGTTTTGATTATCATGCTTTGATATATCTAATTAAGTGCATCAATTGTATTGAAAAATATGTAGAACCAAGCTTAGCACGCCTCTAAGTATGAGTAAATGTTTTATGATTGATAATGATATATTTCACTCACTTATTTTGGTAATCAACATGTGTGTCTAAATCTAAAATGCTTGCTTGTGTATTGTATTTGTACAATGAATTAAAACTTGCATAAGTTTTTTACCTACACTACATTTGAATTGCACTTATGAAATTTAGAAATGTGGTTAAAAGTTAAAAAAAATTGGGTTTGCAAAACAAGTGTATTCGGAGAATATTGTCTCACAAATGTGAACAAAAAAATATATATATGTAGACAAATATAACTCCACCAAGCACTACTTGAACCTCCTGATAAGTCTTCATAAGCATTGTGAGGTTGAGCACCTTGGAAAGAATAGTAAAGTGGCTTGTGCAAACCTTTGTTATTACACCACTTTGATAAAAAAAATTATGTGCATTAAAAGTGTGTGAAAGTAATTTACTTATGTTTTATTGTGCACTTCACTTTACATATGTCTTGTATTTTGATGATTTAAATCAATTGTTAACATTGCCCAAAATACACTTATGTGCACATCATTATCTTTCATAACACTTCTTCTCATAAGTATTGGATTCTAATGCTTTATCTATACTACTCTTTATATAAAAATGCACTAGATAACCTATCATGATCTCTACAATGTTTTGGTATCTCTTGAACTTAAAATTAAGTAACATTGTAGTATAATCTCTCTTTAATATGTTCATTTCATGCTTGGTATCTTTATGAAAAACTTTGAGATTTCAAAAAGGTTAAAACATCTTTCAATTTTGAACTAAAACTCATATTTTTACTTATGCTTTTCATGCTTACAAAAATGATGTTTCTTATAATCTTCCGCTTGCTTACAGCTCTTATCTTTTTTTTTTTGAAATCTCTTTTATATACTATGCTTCAACTCTTTATCATTTCATATATTTAAAAGCTCGATCATGCTTTGTTATTTAAATGCCTCCTTACTACCCTCACCCCACCTTCTTTTGATAATACCAAAAGGGGGAGATTAATTCAAGAAATCTAGAAGATTAAGGGGAGAATAATTAAATAATGCACCATTGCAATTAATTATAACATTTAGGGGGAGCATACATTTAGGGGAGAATACAATTTAGGGGGAGTATATTAAAAGTTTTCATGGAAAGCGTCTATTGCTCGATCATGACAACCCACTTTTGGTAATAACAAAAGGGGGAGAATAAAATGAGAAATCTAGTGACATATATATTTAGGGGGAGTAAAATATGTCACGCAGTAAACCTTTTATTCATGCATATCTTTTATCGCACTTATCTATAAACTCACTAATTTCTCATATGGGTATTTGTTATTATCAAAAGGGGGAGATTGTTGGAGCTTGCTTTCCGCATCTCTTGGTTTGAGAATAACAAATACCGTGTTGTATTTGATCTAGTTTTTTGTGTGTTTACAGTGGCCAGGTTGTATAGGTTCAATGAGGAGACAAGTCCTCGTTCATGGGCATGATCCGAGAACGACAAGTCTCAGGTTGGATGAGTTTTGTGTGCTGATCTTAAAATGGCCATAACTTTCAATCCAGGAAGAGTTACGGAATGTGCCACCCCATTTCGGAGATAAGAACGACTCAATCTACAGTCTGGAGAAGTTTCGGATGGCAAAAATGAAGAGGAGATGTCGCCCAGGCGACAGTCACTGTCGCCCAAGCGACAGTCACTATCGCCCAGGCGACAGTCAATGTCGCCCAGGCGATAGCCAATGTCGCCCAGGCGACAGCAGAGAAGTTACAACTACTTTCCCCCACGGCAGCACGACGATAAGCAGTTTTGAGATGTCGGAAATCTGACATCGATGTCGCCCAGGCGACAGCTCGGAGGTTACAACAACTGCCCACGACAGCACCACGACCGGCAGTTTTGCGCTGTCGGAAAATTCCGACAGTCACTGTCGGAATTTCCGACAGCGATTTTCTATAAATTGACATATTGTGTTCGTGCATTACAACCAACTAAAGATTCTAAGTCCCTTCCTGAGTGCATTCCATCCAGAGAGCTCCAGAACCTCATGAACTCCCATTTATGCTGAGAAGGTTTGAAATTGAAGACGAGATCGGACGCGCTTCTACATCAAGGATCATCTCGAGGCTTCAACCTTCCTTTCAGAGATCTGAATTTCTAGGGAGTTCTTATTTTATCTTGTATTTTCATTTATATACATTTTACTTTGTATTGGTAGGGAAAATCGCTTCCTTGTGCGGAGCGTCTAAGTCCTTGCGTGGCTTAGGGGAAAATCACTTCCTTGTGCGGAGCGTCCAAGTCCTTGCGTGGCTTGGTGGGAAATCGTGGCCTTGTGTGCTACGTCTAGATCTTGGGAAGATCTAGAGGATAGGCTTGGGCTTGGTCTAGGGAGAGACAAGTGATAGCCTTCCGATCCTTGGGAGAAGGATTGGTAAACACAAATTGTAAAAGTTTTATTATCATATTTGTGCCTTGATCTTAAGAATTGTTAAGATCATTTTATTTGTATGTGAATTTTATGATTATAAAATTATGACTTTTTCTTTAATTGCAAATATGGTTGCTTAATCTTTAACTTAGAAATTTGTGTTTGAATTAATTTAAAAATGACATTGGTTGAAATTTATATAAGTAATTTTTTAGAAAAGTAAAATTGGTTTTAAAAATTCTTAAGTAAAAAATCGTAATTTAAAAAGGCCCTTATTCACCCCTCCTCTAAGGGCTCCACAAGATCCAACAGCTCCTTCACGCCGAAGATTCCCACCAGCTGCCAGATTTAAAGAGTACACTCCCTAGGACATGGGGGTGACCTAGGGCGTGACGCGCACATAACGCCTGCATTGAAGCCAAAAGGCATCCATCACGCACGAGCATCAATCACGCCCCTTACACGCCCTTGGTTACGGGCATGACTGTCACAACCCGCATTTTCTCTGAATTTAAGAATATCAGAGTAAGAGAAAATACACGTCATGATGCCACGTCATACAGGAGACAACTGTAGACGCTCAGGCGGGAACCTATTACTTAACTAAACAAACATGATTATATGATAAGTCATCATTTGAAATCATTTATTAGGGGTTTTGAGATAAGAACTGTGTCTCTCAGTTCGTGGATCAACTAGTCCACCGAGAAAGTATATATAATTGCAGCGGAAAATACTTGATTTAGTTTACTTAAAGTCCTACATGTATGCAAACGACGGAGCATGACGTAAGTGATATGCACATAACTAGGCATACTGTAAGAGTAGAAAATACCTTTAGACGACTTTAAAGTTAAGGGTTTTAGTTAGAAAGAATGCAATGAGGATGAAGAAAAAACCATTTTATAACTATAATGCACCTAACATAAATCATTCCCAGAGGGTAAGATACTCAAGATCTAAAAGTAGTGGCATAATCTGGCAAATAAACTATAAAGTATAAAAAGGGGCACAATGGGCGTCAACAACATGACACTAACCCATTGGCACCAACTAGTATGTCTGAGCACAAGAAGTAACTAAAAACAACTACCTCGCAGCAGCGGGGTGAACAGCTACTAAAACTCTGAACTTCAGGCTACACCACTAGCCGTTACGACTCTGAACCTGAGGCATTCAATAAAACAAAGAACGCCTCAGCAAGGGATTACAAGTGGCAGAAATCTAGCAGAAAAACAAGCAAGGCATAAGGGGTACCAACCCAAGCCAAATTTACCGAAAGAGAGCTCTGAACAAAGAACCAACAAGCATCAAGTGCACTAAATATCAAAAGAGGAACAACACGTTCATTTATTTAGTTTCATCAATTAAAAAGACTGATCAGCTCAAATTATACGGGAGCGGTTAACTACCTCCGCTACCCAAAGCCCAAAACCAGGTGGGGGTACCACTAGACCCAACCACCCAAACACGACTACCGTGCAAGGCTATAACATTCCCCCACTATCCCCCAAATACGACTACCATGCAAGGCTAAAGACAGTGGTTCTTAACAAATTTAATCTTTAATTAAAACACGGGGCGTAATCCGGAATAACAACACCATAACACTCTAAGAATAGGGTAATATATGCAGAAAATGGCCCAAAACTTCGATCAGAATGTTCAGGGATTTCTTGAGTAAAAGTCTGTATTTCATGAGAGGAAGTCTGTAATTTCATGAGAGGAAGTCTGTAATTTCATGAGAGGAAGTCTGTAATTTCATGAGAGGAAGTCTGTAATTTCATGAGAGGAAGTCTGTAATTTCATGAGAGGCTGAATGATTTCTCGAGAGGCAGAATTATTTCTCGAGAGGCAGAATGATTTCTCGAGAGGCAGAAAGGATTTCTCGAGAGCCTGAAAGGATTTCTCGAGAGCCAGAAAGGATTTCTCGAGAGCCAGAAATGATTTCTCGAGAGCCAGAAAGGATTTCTCGAGAGGCAGAAAGGATTTCTCGAGAGCCAGAAAGGATTTCTCGAGAGCCAGAAATGATTTCTCGAGAGCCTGAAAGGATTTCTCGAGAGGCAGAAAGGATTTCTCGAGAGCCTGAAAGGATTTCTCGAGAGCCATAAATGATTTCTCGTGAGCCTGAAAGGATTTCTCGAGAGGCAGAAATGATTTCTCGAGAAATAGCAGAAACCGAAATTTTCGAGTAAAAACTGATGATTTTCTTGACAGCAATTTAATAGTTAAGTATATAGGAGGAAGTTTGATGAATCAGGGGAGAACAATAAGGAGGTTATAGGTTTTGCATGACAACAAATCAACACTCCAAGACTTAAGTTAAACCGTGCGACATGAAATCGACACAAGCGAAACAATGCTTCGAGAAACGAAAGAGAAGGAGGAGGAAGCCACTTGCCTTAAACCTTGCAAACTAGAAGATCTCCGCTCCGAAAGCTATGGATCGGCTAGGGAAACACATGAGCACAGATTCCTGAAACTTTTCGGGTCGAAAGAAGGGGTTAGGTCACTACCCTAACTCTAAAAATTCCACAAAACGGGAAAAGCTTACCGCTAGAACGAAGATCTCGCCGAGAGCTTTCCAAATCTTCTCTCCAAACACGATTCCGACTACTACAGCCCTAGAAATCGCCGATCGAACGCTCCTCGAAGTTCCGCACTCGCCCTTTCGCTCGGCGGCTGATTTGATCGAGGAAGAGGAAGAATAGGGAAAGGGGAAGGCTTTAGGCTTATATATAAACCTAAATTTGTTATTTAAATAATTAATTAATTCCCCAATTTACTTAAATTGCGAGGGCGACCAAAACACCTCGGATTTCTATGAAATTCGCACCCTAGCTGAAAAACGGCGCTACGAATCCAACGGCGAAGTCAGAATTCCATTCCGACGAGCCAAACCCCAGATAAAGCCTTCCAAAGCTAAAATCTTGATATCCACTCAAAATCTTCACTTTAACTCGAAACGACGCGAAATCTCGCACGCTTGACCTAAATCACAAGCTTTAACTAAGCTAAAACTCGAAACACTACCAGACGAGCTGACATAACGCCCTTACGCCAAAAATTATGACATAGAGGGTACGTAAAATAATTAACGAAAATCAGGGGCGTTACAGTCACTCCCCCTAAAAGGAAGTTTCGTCCCGAAACTTGAAATCCAAGGATCAAGAAAGATACAGAAACAATTCTAAGGATACAGAAAAGAAGACTTACCCGAAGTCTAAGAGAAGAGGCTAGGATGAGTCTCTCTCATAGCAGATTCCAATTCCCAAGTTGCGCTTTCGACACCCTGATTCTTCCAAAGAACCTTAACCATTGGGATCCTCTTCCTTCTCAACACACGCTCCTGAGTCCCCAAGATTCGGACAGGCTCTTCGACATACGAAAGATTGGGCTGCAAAACTGGCACCAAATCAAGAACAAGCCGATCACTACGCAAACACTTCCTCAACTGGCTTACATGAAACACATCGTGAACATTAGGGAAGGAAGCAGGCAAATCCAATCTATACGCTGACACTCCGATGCGCTCAACAATCTGGAAAGGTCCCACATACTGGGAATCCAACTTGTGGTTCCTTCCAAACCTCTTAATACCAGGCATCGGAGAAACTTTCAAGAACACCCTGTCTCCAACGGCAAACTCTAAATCCACTCTTCTTCGATTCGCATACTTCTCATACCGCTCCTGAGCAATACGGAGCTTCTCGCGGATATGAGTCACAGCAACATTCATCTCTTCCAAAGCCTCTGGGCCTAGCAAGGGACTCTCACAAACCTCAGCCCAAAATAACGGAGTCCGACAACGCCTCCCATACAGAGCCTCAAACGGGGCCATTTGAAGGCTTTCTTGATAACTGTTATTATACGCGAACTCCATCAATCCAAGCCGCTTATCCCAAGCTCCACCATGATCTAAGATATAGCACCTTATCATATCTTCCAAAATCTGATTTACTCTTTCTGTCTGACCATTGGTTTGGGGATGATAAGCGGTAGAGAACCTAAGGTCAGTACCCAAGGCTCCCTGCAAACTCTGCCAGAAACGAGACGTGTACCTTGAGTCTCGGTCTGACACAATGCTCACAGGCACACCATGCAATCTGATAACTTCATCCAAATACAGCTCTGCTATTTTCTCCATCGAGTATCCAATCTTAAACGGCACAAAGTGAGCACACTTTGTCAAGCGATCTACTATAACCCACACCGAGTCATGACCACTGGGAGATCTCGGCAAACCGGTAATAAAGTCCATCGAAATACTCTCCCACTTCCAGCTTGGAATATCTAACGGGTTCAACTTACCTCCAGGCCTCTTATGATCTGCTTTCACGCGCTGACAAGTTAAACATTCAGACACGTACTTCGCTATATCATTCTTCATACCCGACCACCAAACGATCTGCTTCAGATCTCTATACATTTTCGTGGAACCAGGATGATAGGAAACACTAGAATCATGCGCCTCGCTACAGATCTTTGTCCGAATTTCTCCCAACGCGGGGACGCAATACCTACCTCGGTACCTCAAAGTATCCTTATCATCGATTGAAAAATCTGGCAATTCTCCTTTTTCAGTTCTACTTCGAAGATGCTGCAAGTCAGGATCTTCCTTCTGATGCAGCCTAGTAAGGGCAATCCAAGAAGGCTCTTCAACCTCTAAGCTCGAAGGTGCGGTACAACTACCGACTGAGATATCCATCAACATAAACTCCTCTACTAAGGACTGCACTGAGAGATTGAAGATATGTGCAGTTTTCCGGCTCAGGGCATCGGCCACCACATTAGCCTTACCCGGATGGTACAGAATATCTACTTCATAATCCGCCACATACTCCAACCACCTCCGCTGGCGCAGATTCAGCTCCTTCTGGGTGAAGACATACTTCAGACTTTTATGATCTGTGAAAATCTTGCATGACACTCCATATAATAGGTGTCTCCAAAGCTTCAAAGCATAGATTACTGCGGCAAATTCTAAGTCATGCGTAGGGTAATTCTTTTCATGAACCTTCAATTGTCTAGACCCATAAGCGATCACCTTCCCTTCTTGCGTCAACACACAACCCAGTCCAATGTGAGATGCGTCTACATAAACTGCATACTCGACTCCTTCGATCGGCAAGGCCAACACCGGAGCACTACACAAACGCCTCTTCAATTCCTGAAAGGCCTCTTCGCACTTATCGCTCCAAACAAAAGCAGTATTTTTTTGGGTAAGCTTAGTCAAGGGTGCGGACAGCACTAAAAATCCTTGGACAAATCTCCTGTAGTATCCGGCCAACCCTAGGAAACTCCTTATCTCCTTAGGCGTCGAAGGCGTCTTCCAATCCAATACGGCAGAAATTTTAGCGGGGTCTACCGTAATTCCATCTTTGTTCACCACATGACCCAGGAAGGACACCTGAGAAAGCCAGAATTCGCACTTACTCAGCTTCGCAAACAACTTGTGCTCTCTAAGAGTAGACAACACTAAGCGCAAATGCATAGCATGTTCTTCAGCACTTCTAGAATAAACCAGCACATCATCTATGAATACCACCACAAAATGGTCCAAAAAATCCTTGAACACGCGGTTCATCATGTCCATAAATGCTGAGGGTGCATTTGTCAAACCAAATGACATGACTAGAAACTCAAAATGACCATACCGGGAACGAAAGGCAGTCCGGGGAACGTCCGACTCACGGATCCTCAACTGATGGTAACCTGATCGAAGATCAATCTTTGAAAACACCGTGCTACCACGCAACTGATCAAACAGATCATCTATCCTTGGCATCGGATACCTGTTCTTGATGGTCACTTTGTTTAATTCTCTGTAGTCTATGCACAATCTCATGGAACCGTCCTTCTTTTTCACGAACAAAACCGGAGCACCCCAGGGAGAAGAACTTGGCCTAATGAAACCACACTGCAACAACTCATCTAACTGAGTTCGCAACTCTTCTAACTCGCGCGGGGCCATACGGTACGGTGCCCTAGCAATTGGACGAGTACCAGGCTCAAGATCAATAACGAACTCCACATCTCTAACGGGCGGGAGACCAGGGAGATTAGCAGGGAAGACATCGGGAAACTCTCGCACCACCAGAATATCCTCGATACACGGCGAACCACCAACAGCTTCTACTACAGAAACAAGGTAAGCCAAACAACCAAAAATTAACAGTTTCCGAGCACATGCCGCAGAAATTATCGAAGAACTCTGGTACGGAGAACCAAAAACGCTCATGGGTTGACCGTTGTCCATCACGAAGTCCAGACGCTTTTCCTTGCATCGGATGACCGCATCATAACTGGACAACCAGTCCATACCCAATATTACGTCAAAGTCTTCTAAGTCCAACACTTTGAGATCAGCAACAGCCAAGAAATCTCCTAAGAGAACGGGGCAACTTCGGACGCACTGGTTCGAGGACACCAGATCACCAGAAGGGAACTTAACGAGGAACGAATCGTTGCCCAGCTCAGGGGTCAAACAGTGACGCTCAACGAAGGCCCTTGCTACGAACGAATGGGTAGCACCCGAATCGAACAGAACACGCGCCCAACGATTCTTTACCTTAAATCTTCCTATAAGCGCGAAGAGAAACTAGTCTAATACAACGAACTAAAAAGGAAACAAGACTAAACAGTTGTCTTAAGGTCTAACCTGCGATCACTTGGGTCGAAGACTGCGCTTGCTCCTGGGTTAACACGTTCAGCTTTCCTCTTCCTTTATCCTGATGCTGCGGCGGCGGCAAGGTTCGAAGCGGTACAGGCTGCAACGGGGGTTGAATCAGCGGGCATTGGAACTTCATGTGCCCCTTCTGCTTGCACTGGAAGCAGACTTTATCTTTGGTCCAACACTGGGCCACATCATGCCCTTTCTGCCTGCACAACTGGCAGAGCACCTCACCCTTCGGAGCACCCCGATTCTTGGCGTTGTCGATAGCCTCGACTTTCAGCGCTGCTTCTACCACTTCAGCATAACTTTCAGATTTATAAGCACTCGCCAACTGCTGAATATCGCTACGAAGACCTCCAAGAAATCGCTTCATTCTTCCTGCCTCAGAAGCCACTAAATCTGGAGCAAATCTGCTCAACTTACAGAACTCGATCTCATATTCACTAACCGTGAGTTGCCTTTGCTTCAGGTGCAGAAAATTATTCATTAAACGGTCTTGCTCGACCGACGGCAGGAATTTCTTTAACACCATCGCCTTGAACGACTCCCACGAACATCCACCTACTAGATTTTCCCTCTCCCTGATCCACCAGCTCTTAGCAAGTCCTTTCAGTTGGTAAGCGGCGACCATCACCTTTTGGTCTGCAGAGATTCCTGAGTACAAAAACATCTCCTCAATGGCAACAAACCAGTCATCTAATGCCATGAAATCTGCTCTTCCGTCAAATGTAGGAGGTCCCAACCTTTGAAAATGCGAAATGGAATTCATTTCCGGAGGTATCGCTACTGGGGGTACCAAGGGAGCAGGAGGGGTAGGTACAGTCTGTCCTACTACTGGGGCCTGCACTACGGGTTGCTACCTAGCACCGGCAGCCAACAATGCCTCCACCTGCGACTGCATCGCAACCAACTGCCTTGTCAGAGTCTCATTGCTCTGGCGCAGACTCTCGATCAAGGCTTCACTCTGCGCACCCGAAGACTCGCCCTCCGACTGGGGGGTCGACCTAGTCGCAACACGCCTCCGAGACATCTCTGCTAATACGCATAAACCTCTAATTAAAACTTAACCTTACACTAGAACTACACTGCTTGTTTCAGAACATACATGTACGGTTACTTGCCATTTCCACTACCTTTCTCTGGGATATTTTCATGATGATATGCTAAATTCAGGAACGATACTACATCGTCCCACTTGACTCATGTGCAAGGGGCATGAATGCATGAATTTTCTATTCATTTTGAAATCATGTGTGTACGAATGTCATCATGTAAATCTTTAGCTTGGCACGTGTGCTTTATGCGATGTTATGATATGTATGTTGTGCTATGCATTCTAAGAAAAGCCTTAATGCATGTTATGAGCGGCGTACACATGAAATATTATGCATCCCATACTACATAATATCGCATGTAACGAAAAAGAAAACGTGCTAATGGGCATCCATGTGATGATGGTTATGCATCCCATACTACATAACCGTCACATGTTGCCACCTATGGTGGATCCATATACAAACACATATTATGCATCCCATACTACATAATATGCCCCGTATACTTCTTATCATGCTATGAGTGTAGTGTTCATGCTTCAGCCAAGACGTACTGATGACACATCGGTGTGTGTATGCAATGAAACCAAATAACTAAACTATATCAGAATTCGTCGCTCGACCAACTTGTCGAACCAACCTAGCTCTGATACCAACTGTCACAACCCGCATTTTCTCCGAATTTAAGAATATCAGAGTAAGAGAAAATACACGTCATGATGCCACGTCATACAGGAGACAACTGTAGACGCTCAGGCGGGAACCTATTACTTAACTAAACAAACATGATTATATGATAAGTCATCATTTGAAATCATTTATTAGGGGTTTTGAGATAAGAACTGTGTCTCTCAGTTCGTGGATCAACTAGTCCACCGAGAAAGTATATATAATTGCAGCGGAAAATACTTGATTTAGTTTACTTAAAGTCCTACATGTATGCAAACGACGGAGCATGACGTAAGTGATATGCACATAACTAGGCATACTGTAAGAGTAGAAAATACCTTTAGACGACTTTAAAGTTAAGGGTTTTAGTTAGAAAGAATGCAATGAGGATGAAGAAAAAACCATTTTATAACTATAATGCACCTAACATAAATCATTCCCAGAGGGTAAGATACTCAAGATCTAAAAGTAGTGGCATAATCTGGCAAATAAACTATAAAGTATAAAAAGGGGCACAATGGGCGTCAACAACATGACACTAACCCATTGGCACCAACTAGTATGTCTGAGCACAAGAAGTAACTAAAAACAACTACCTCGCAGCAGCGGGGTGAACAACTACTAAAACTCTGAACTTCAGGCTACACCACTAGCCGTTACGGCTCTGAACCTGAGGCATTCAATAAAACAAAGAACGCCTCAGCAAGGGATTACAAGTGGCAGAAATCTAGCAGAAAAACAAGCAAGGCATAAGGGGTACCAACCCAAGCCAAATTTACCGAAAGAGAGCTCTGAACAAAGAACCAACAAGCATCAAGTGCACTAAATATCAAAAGAGGAACAACACGTTCATTTATTTAGTTTCATCAATTAAAAAGACTGATCAGCTCAAATTATACGGGAGCGGTTAACTACCTCCGCTACCCAAAGCCCAAAACCAGGTGGGGGTACCACTAGACCCAACCACCCAAACACGACTACCGTGCAAGGCTATAACATTCCCCCACTATCCCCCAAACACGACTACCGTGCAAGGCTAAAGACAGCGGTTCTTAACAAATTTAATCTTTAATTAAAACACGGGGCGTAATCCGGAATAACAACACCATAACACTCTAAGAATAGGGTAATATATGCAGAAAATGGCCCAAAACTTCGATTAGAAGGTTCAGGGATTTCTTGAGTAAAAGTCTGTATTTCATGAGAGGAAGTCTGTAATTTCATGAGAGGAAGTCTGTAATTTCATGAGAGGAAGTCTGTAATTTCATGAGAGGAAGTCTGTAATTTCATGAGAGGCAGAATGATTTCTCGAGAGGCAGAATTATTTCTCGAGAGGCAGAATGATTTCTCGAGAGGCAGAAAGGATTTCTCGAGAGCCTGAAAGGATTTCTCGAGAGCCAGAAAGGATTTCTCGAGAGCCAGAAATGATTTCTCGAGAGCCTGAAAGGATTTCTCGAGAGGCAGAAAGGATTTCTCGAGAGACAGAAATGATTTCTCGAGAGCCAGAAATGATTTCTCGAGAGCCTGAAAGGATTTCTCGAGAGGCAGAAAGGATTTCTCGAGAGCCTGAAAGGATTTCTCGAGAGCCAGAAATGATTTCTCGAGAGCCTGAAAGGATTTCTCGAGAGGCAGAAATGATTTCTCGAGAAATAGCAGAAACCGAAATTTTCGAGTAAAAACTGATGATTTTCTTGACAGCAATTTAATAGTTAAGTATATAGGAGGAAGTTTGATGAATCAGGGGAGAACAATAAGGAGGTTATAGGTTTTGCATGACAACAAATCAACACTCCAAGACTTAAGTTAAACCGTGCGACATGAAATCGACACAAGCGAAACAATGCTTCGAGAAACGAAAGAGAAGGAGGAGGAAGCCACTTGCCTTAAACCTTGCAAACTCGAAGATCTCCGCTCCGAAAGCTATGGATCGGCTAGGGAAACACATGAGCACAGATTCCTGAAACTTTTCGGGTTGAAAGAAGGGGTTAGGTCACTACCCTAACTCTAAAAATTCCACAAAACGGGAAAAGCTTACCGCTAGAACGAAGATCTCGCCGAGAGCTTTCCAAATCTTCTCTCCAAACACGATTCCGACTACTACAGCCCTAGAAATCGCCGATCGAACGCTCCTCGAAGCTCCGCACTCGCCCTTTCGCTCGGCGGCTGATTTGATCGAGGAAGAGGAAGAATAGGGAAAGGGGAAGGCTTTAGGCTTATATATAAACCTAAATTTGTTATTTAAATAATTAATTAATTCCCCAATTTACTTAAACTGCGAGGGCGACCAAAACACCTCGGATTTCTATGAAATTCGCACCCTAGCTGAAAAACGGCGCTACGAATCCAACGGCGAAGTCAGAATTCCATTCCGACGAGCCAAACCCCAGATAAAGCCTTCCAAAGCTAAAATCTTGATATCCACTCAAAATCTTCACTTTAACTCGAAACGACGCGAAATCTCGCACGCTTGACCTAAATCACAAGCTTTAACTAAGCTAAAACTCGAAACACTACCAGACGAGCTGACATAACGCCCTTACGCCAAAAATTATGACATAGAGGGTACGTAAAATAATTAACGAAAATCAGGGGCGTTACAATGACCAAGGGCGTGTAACATCAAATTTCTGCCAATTTAAAGCTAGCTCCTCTACAACTCAAGGTGACAAATTTTGGAGGCTCAATCCTTCATTTCTTGCTTTGCTTTCATATTTTTCTTGTAATTCCTTTTCTTTCTTGCAATTGTAATTTCAATTAAATAGCTTATGGCTTTCAATTCCGTTGTTTGTAATTTTCCCTTGTTATCAATAAAGTAGTTCTTCTTATTCTCTTATTCTCTTCTTCTTTCATAATGCTTTCTTTTATTTTTATCAATTCCTCTATCTCAATGAGTAGCTAAATTTCTATTAGTACTCGATCGAGATGATCCAAGGAATGATATTCGCAATGAAGTAATTAGATCTTCTTCTTTTCTTCTTTGAAATATTTAAGATTTATCCTTAATTTTATTGTAGTGAGATTATATTTTCGATATATAATTCTCATTCCTATTTCGTAATTTAATAGTTGAGAGACTCATAATTCGAATTGATCACTTAAGGATAAAAAGAGTTGATTGCAACCCTTGAGAAAGGATGAAATAAATCTCCTGGATTAGAATCAAATCCAATAAAGGGGTTCACCATATTAAAGTGAGTTTTAGGGGTTTCGATTATAGAACGAGAGTTCGGTTGATCAACCTAAACTCAGCTGAACGTATCCTCAAGAGAGGTGCGTTTAGAATTTGGGAACTTCCACGGTCGAAGTAAATTTCTTTTGAGAATTAGAGTTCTTATTTATTCTTTTATTATTCCGCGGTGATTCGAAGATCGAGTGCTAGTATTTTAACTCATCGTTTAATCTTTATTCTAATTTCCCTTTTGCAAAACCAATCCAATAATTGATAAAATAAAAGAGTCTTTCCGAAGTAAAAGTATTCAAACGCCCCGTGTCTAATACGACCTTGGTTTTTATAAACCTATACTACTTTCGATGCGGTACACTTGTCGTTGTTGTTTGTGAATATAGTTTCAGCATCATCAAGTTTTTGGCGTCGTTGCCGGGGACTAGGTTGATATTTCAAAAAAGGAATATCTATTAATTTTATCATTCTTTTTCTCCTCCCCCTTCTTCTAAAATTTTTAAAAATCTTAAAAGGCGCAATTTAAATTCTTGGAAAGGGAGGTTTGGGATGTCACGCCATCATATCTCCTAGTACCGGTGCGAACCCTTCACAGGGTTGACCTCGGGAAGTCTGGGACTAATTTAACCCACTTTTTGAAGAATTTTTTTTATAAATTATTTCTCTTCTCTATTCCCCCTCTAAAATTCCATTCATTTAAGTGAAGGTTGTTTTCTTTTTATTAAATGAGGTTATCTAAATTGGGCGTAAAAGTTGTCGAGCTTTAAAACAAAGTTAATCTTTTGGAAGCCACACGAAAGCGCCAAATTAGTTGCAATTATTATGGCGCGCCTCATCAAAGTGAAGAATGTTATTTTCATTCTTATTTTCAAAATTTATATTATGAAAATGATTTTTCCCAATCTTATGCAAATAATTTTGATAATAATTACGATCATAATTTTTCCTTGTTTCATGAAAAGAATTTATCCAACTTTGATGCAAATGTTTTTTTATAATTTCCACGAGAATAAATTTTCTTGTTTTAATAATTTTCCTTCTAGCTCTGAAGTAGATTATTATTGGTGGCAAGCTCACCTGGATAGTTTTCAGAGCAATGAAGATGGATCTTTAGATCCGAATCTTAGTTCTTCCTCTTTTCCGCCGCAAGTGTCGTACTCTAATTTTGGGGAATCCTCACAATTTCATTTTAATTCTCCTCCCCAAAACTTAGATGCAGATTTTCTTTCTTCTAGTGCTTTTTCTTCATCTTTGGAAAATTTAGTTATGGAGGAACATGATTTTTCATGTACTCCCATAGTTTCTTTCACCAAAAATGAAGAAAAATTATTGTACCAAGAATACCTTCATGTTATGGGCACACCAGATGAAATTGAAGAAGAACAAGTTTCTTCCCCTAATACACCCGGGCCATCTTTCATTTGTCATGAATCTTCGTTCCTCAATTCCACCTAAAATTCATAACAACTGTGTCTGAAAATTTTATTCCGCTTGATATTGCACTAGATTCTTCTAAAGAAAAATTTATTTTAGAAAATGAACAACCGAAGCTTGATCATATATTTTCGCAAGTGCCTCCTCCTTGTGAAAAATTTTCTGACTCATTTATTTGTGATTCTCTATATACTAATAATCTTCAGGTTGAAGATGAGTCATTGCCACCCCAAATAATTGTTGATCCATATGCTGCTCATCTTTATAAATCCAAATATCCCCAGGTATGTATATGTGATTTGGATTTGCATATTCAAGTTCAAGGATAAAAGGAGAATCACATGTTAAACAGAGGAGTAGCCGGGCGACTGACGTCAGCACATTCACCTGAATGTGAATTAAGGGAGTTTCCCGTGCACTTCTCTTTTCAATTCCCGTTCAGCTAACACTAACCGTCTTGCTTAAAGATGAAAAAAAGAAAGCGCTCTTGGGAGGCACCTCTTTCTTATCTTTAGCTTTTATGCATTCTTCTTTTTACGCATTTTCCTTTCACGCGTTAGTTCATACTTAGTTTTAATCATTGGGGACAATGTTTAATTTTAAGTATGGGGGTGTATCGTAGCTTTCTAGTATTTATTTCTGTTTAAAAAAGAAAAAAAATTAAAGTCTAAATTCTTGGAAAGGGAGGTTTGGGCTATCATCCCATCGTATCTCCTAGTACCTTGTGAGCCCTTCACCGGGTAGACCTTGGGAAGTCCAGGATTTTTTCAAAAATATATATTAATCCTTACTTGTCGTTTTTATTTTTCTAGAAATCTAGTTTGAGGTTTGATTATAAGTATTTCTTACATTTTTAATTTATCTAATATTTTGTTTTATTAGAATTTGTTAAATTTAAATTTGAAGTAATTTAGTTGTAAGAAACACTTTATGGTTTTAATTCGATTAGATAATTTATTTAGCACTAGTTCTCCTTTTAATTTTAAATAGCTTCACTTTCTTGTAAATTGACTAAGCATCTCTAGATTTTTATTATATTCTCTTTTAACATTAAGATCTTAGGAAATTTCATTCCACTAAGAAGTTGCTCTCAAAATAGTTTAGTTTATAAACTAGAATTATTTCTTTACCCTCACCATTTGTTGGCAATAAAAAATGTGTAGTAAAAGATCATATGTCATGAGAATAAGAGGATAAAATTCATTATTTCCTAAACATATGCACCCAAAATCATTTAAAAGACTACATGTCATGATGTAAGAGGATAAAATTCATTACATCTAAACATATACATTTTGGGTTTTTGAGTGAAGAGAATTTTTTACAAAGATTATATGGCATGGAGAATGAGAGGATAAAATTCATCGTTTTCCTAAACATATACAAACATGAATTTATAAGTGAGGTTTCACCACCTCCAAACCAAGAACTCTTCATTTTGCCTTTTTTATAAAACCAACCCCTAGCCATTTCTATTGATTCTAGTCCAAAGTAAAATTATTTAGAGAGCAATATTTTGGTAGGTGTCTTCTCCTTAAGGTTTCTTTTATGTTAGAGTGTCTATAATTTCAATCTTATTTTGTTTGAAAATTTCTATAATTTCGGTTGCTAAATTGTTATCTTGAGCAGTAGTTAGCTAAACAGATTTCTCTTTTTAAATTATCACCATAACTTATGACATAATCCTTGAATTACTAGAATTTGCTTTTAACATACTCTTGGTTTAATGAAATTTTAGTTAATTAGAAATAATATCGATGCCTTGTAATTCTTTCCTCATTCTTTTTGCCCGAGAATAGAAAAAGCTGATGTTCCCTCCAGCTGCCAGATTTAAAGAGCACACGACCTAGGTCACGGGCGTGACCTTGGGCATGACGCGCACGTAATGCCCACATTGAAGCCAGAAGGCATCCATCCCGGACCAGCATCGATCACGCCCCTTATATGCCCTTGATCACAGGTGTGACCAAGGGCGTGTAACATCAAATTTCTGCTTATTTAAAGCCAGTTCCTCTACAACTCAAGGGGACGAATTTTGGAGGCTCAATCCTTCATTTCTTGCTTTGTTTTCATATTTTCTTGTAATTCTTTTTCTGTCTTGCAATTGTAATTTCAATTAAATAGCTTGTGGCTTTCAAATCCGTAGTTTGTAATTCTCCCTTAATATCAATAAAATAGTTCTTCTTATTCTCTTCTTCTTTCATAATGCACTCTATTATTTTTATCAATTTCTCTATCTCAATGAGTAGCTAAATTTCTATTAGTACTAGATCGAGATGATCCAAGGAATGATATTCGCAATGAAGTAATTAGATCTTCTTCTTCTCTTTTTTGAAATACTTAAGATTTATCCTTAATTTTATTGTAGTGAGATTATATTTTCGATATATAATTCTCATTCTTGTTTTCTTGATTTAGTAGTCGAGAGACTCATAATTCGAGTTGATCACTTAAGGATAAAGGGAGTTGATTGCAACCCTTGAGAAAGGATGACATAAATCTCTCGGATTGAAGTCAAATCCAATAGAGGGGTTCACCGATTATAGAATGAGAGTTCGGTTGATCAACCTAAACTCAGCTGAACGTATCCTCGAGAGAGGTGCATTTAGAATTCGGGAACTTCCACGGTCGAAGTAAATTTCTAAAGAGAATTAAATTTCTTATTTCTTCTTTTATTATTCCAGGGTGATTCGAAGATCGAGTGCTAGTATTTTAACTCATCGTTTAATCATTATTTTAATTTCCCTTTTGCAAATCCAATCCAAGTTTTAATTGATAAAATAATAGAGACTTTCCGACGTAAAAGTATTCAACCGCCCGAGTAATAGGACCTTGGTTTTTATACTTCTCAGTATACTTTAACCTTATCCATGGCCTCTACGTCGATATCTGTTTGACGTGGCATCGACTTGAATTACTTTGATAGAAGGGTGACCCACATGGACTTCTAGTCAGAGTAGCGTCGACAATAATTCGAAGTTGCGTCGAATTCTATTCAACGTAAATATTAACTTTGTCCAAATTATGCTTCTCTTGATATGGTCTTGACACCCTAGGTTGAGTGTAACATCCTAAGACATCTAATGACCAGATTACCCTCACTATACACTGGGTAATTCAATCCTAAGGAATAAAATCACTTTTAGGTAATTTGTTAAGTTAAATCAAAGGGTTTTTCCAACAATCTCCCCCTATTTATCTTAACAAAATTTACAATTTGAATAAAGTGATTTTACACATTCCTCTTATATAATCAAGAATAATACCGACAAGATAATCAGACATAAAATAAGGGACTAGATTGAATCAGTAAGTAGAAATGTATCTGATTGATTATCACAGGAGTTTATCAGAGATTACCCAAGAATACATCTACTTTCTTCCTTTCAGAAAATTAGATAAGTCCTCATAGATCTTTCTGAACTTTCTTTCCACATACATGGAATTTGCAGGAGTTGCCTTCTCTGGATTCCTTTGTATTCTTCCATGACCTTTGAAGAGCTTCTCCAGGTCCACTTCAGTGTTAGGATGAACATCCTTGTGTGTGAAGCCCAAACCAAAGACTTTGGCTGTCATCAGATTTATGAGTTCTAAATTTAGATCATCTGGCTCAGATCCTTTCTCTGATTTTGATTCAACAACCAAAGCTTGTGATTCACCAACTATTGCTTCTTCCTTCCCAGAAGTTGAGGCTTTTAAAAACATGATCTTCTTTTTCTTCTTTTCCTCTTCAGATGACTTTTCCCTTTTCTTTCTTTTCTATGTAAACTGTACTGCCTTCTTAGGATTGCATCCAATACCTCCTCTGTGGAGTTGACCTACCCCTTCAAGCATTTTGTCTTGAGGGTTTTTTGTAGTGTACTTTATATGATCAAACAAAGTAGAATTAATAGGAATTGCCTTGGCCAATTCTTCCTTTTCAACCACCTCTCTTCCTCTTTTTAGAATATCAATGAATCTGTTTTTCTTTGCTTGAAGCTCCTTTTCAGCTGCCTCATATTCATATCTTTCTCTGTCACCAATATCCTCTAACACTTTATCAAGTTCTGGATTAGTGTAGGTTTGCTTTGTGTTCTCTGGGAATTCAACCTTTTCAAATTTCTTGTCATAAGATTTATTCTTACTGCATTCCTTCCTTTGTTCTCTTGTATACCTCTCCCAAATAGGTATCCTTCCCCCGCCCTTCTTCCTCTTCCTATACCTTGATAAGGAGGTCTTCCCCTGAAGATAGGTGTTGGAAGGATGGGTTCAGTTGTTTGTCTTGGAGCAGGTGGTGGAGGAGGAGACTGAGCTGGTGTTGAGATTTGATCTGTGGCAGGATGATTTGGGGAAAACTCAACTGAATAGAATTCTTGATCAGCACCCTTGGCAGGAGAAGGTGCCGTAGTAGAATCTCTAAAGGACACCCTGAATTGAATAGGATCAGGAGTGGGTGTCTCAGTGTTATCAAAGTATTCTTGAGTGCTCATGACATAGATATTTGATCATCTGAATATAAAGGACTCTCCCCCCGTGTTGAAGACTCCCCCTGCATTGAGGGCAGGAATCTTTGAGGTGATGGCTTCCCCTGAGAGGCTGCATCTGTAAGATGTAATTTAGATGTAACATCAGGCTCTCCCTCAGAGATGAAGGAGAGGGGGATTGTTGTTGTATAAACAGAGTCTTGAGGAGGTTGCTGCCTGCTAGATCAATTCTCCCCCTGCTTTATATCATTGAAGAAAGATATAAAGCCAGCAACAAGCATAGCTACCGATCTCACTTTCCTGTAAAATACATTTAGTTCAGAGGTAAGGTCTTGCAATCTTCTATGTTGACGACGTAATTTGTGATAACAGTCAGTGGAGAAGCCCAGATAGAGCGAGTAGAGCTTGGATAGTACCATTTTAAGGGCTTGATTGACTGCCTCCATAATTTCTTCCTGACTGGACGGAGAAGCCATTGAAACACTGTGAGAACCTGCACTAAAACAAGGAAAATAGACGAAGAGAGGAAAGAAGGAAGAGAGAAAGAGGGAGAGAATTCGAATAACACAATAGAATTAAACACAAAAGTTGCTTTGAGTAGATGAATCATCGCAACTTAGGTTTTTTATTTGAATCAACGTCGAGAAGAGCGAAAATCAACGTGCCAGAATATATCAATGAATGCGATCTATCAAGTCGATGGAGCGTCGAGCTGATGTCGGTGTGGCTTCGAAATATTGTCATCAATGATGATGTCGACGTAAGCGTCGATAAATATTTGATGTTACGTCGAGTGATATTCGAAGGATCCTACCCAGAGTGCTCTCGAACCTGACATCGAGTAGAATTCGACGGTACATCAATTTGAATTCGACGCAGTTTTGATTAAACAGTTATTATTTTCTTTAAGATTTTTGCTATTTTTCCCAGCAATAATTTTCTATAGAAAATCGATCTATATACATAATAATAGGGGACCTACAAAGCTCCATCAAGCAACCCCAGTGCATTGATGAAGAACTTGTGCTTACTTTCATCAAGAGGCTTAGTGAAGATGTCAGCCCTTTGATTGTCAGTAGATATGTATTGAAGGTTGATCTTACCCTTCTCTACATTGTCTCTGAGAAAGTGGTGCCTTATCTCTATGTGCTTAGTTCTGCTATGGAGAATAATATTGGAAGCAATTGAAATTGCACTAGAGCTGTCATAATAGATTGTGGAATTGGCAAGAGAAAAATTACAGTCTAACAACTGATTTTGCATCCACAAAATTTGTGAACAGCAGCTTCCTGCAGCTATATACTCAGTTTCAGCTATATAAGTGGAGACTGTGGTTTGCTTTTTGCTAAACCATGATATCAGTCTAGCACCAAGAAACCGACATGTTCCTGAAGTGCTTTTTCTATCAAGACTGCATCCAACATAGTCTGCTTCTGAATATCCAACCAATTCAAATCCAGATTCAGCTGGATACCATAAGCCAAGCTTAGGAGTACCCTTCAGATATCTGAGGATTCTTTTGACAGAACTCATGTGGGATTCCTTTGGGTCAACCTGAAATCTTGCACAAATACAGGTGGCAAACATTATATCAGGTCTGCTAGCTGTTAGATAGAGAAGAGAGCCAATGACTGCTCTGTAAGTCTTCTGATCAAATGACTTACCTTGTTCATCTCTATCTAAAACATCATTAGTAGCCATGGGGGTTTTCATAACAGATGCATTATCCATCCCAAACCTTGTAATGAGTTCTCTAGTATATTTGGATTGGGAAATGAAAATGCCATCTGGATTTTGTCTAACTTGGAGACCAAGGAAATATGATAATTCCCACATGCTACTCATCTCAAATCTTGACTGCATCAGGTAAGCAAACCTTTTGCATAAAGATTGGTCTGTGGGGCCAAATATAATATGATCTATATATATTTGTACAAGTAGTAGTTGATTCTTGTATGCTCTTGTGAAAAGGGTTTTATCCACCTTTCCTCTTTCAAATTTGTGTTCCAGTAGAAAGGTGGATAAGGTCTCATACCAAGCTCTTAGAGCTTGCTTTAGACCATATAATGCTTTATCTAATCTATATACAGAAGAGGGAAAAGTTGGATTGACAAAACCTGGTGGCTGCTCCACATACACCTCTTCTTGTAGTTTCCCATTGAGAAATGCACTCTTGACATCCATCTGGTATACCTTGATCTTCATGTGGGTAGCATATGCCAGGAACATTCTGATTGCCTCCAGCCTTGCTACTGGGGAAAATGTCTCGTTGAAATCAATGCCTTCCTCTTTCCTATACCCTTGAGCCACAAGTCTAGCTTTGTTTCTAATTATGACACCAGTTGAGTACATTTTATTTTTGAACACCCATTTGGTGCCAATCACTGGGTAATTCTTTGGTCTTTCAACCAAAGTCCAGACCTTGTTCCTTTCAAACTGGGTCAGTTCCTCTTTCATAGCAGATTTCCAGTGAGGGTCACTATCTGCTTCTTCAAACTTCTTTAGTTCATATTGTAACAGGAAGCACTGCAGCATTATCTCACTTGTGAGTTGGTTTCTTGTTTTGACTCCTGCTCTCAAGTTTCCAATTACTTAAGTTGGAGGATGATCTTTTTGAGTCATCCTGGATCTTGTTGAGTGATCTAGGATCTGCTCTTCTTCCTGAGCTATCACTTGCTCAGTGACAGTGGGAACCTCAGCATCATTTACTATAATAATTTCTGTGTCTGGTGGCCCAGGTGCTACTGTTTCCTCTTCATCTGCTGCATAATCCTCCCCAGAGTCCATGTCAATATCCTGTTGTCCTTTTTCCCGACACACAGTTGGATGATCCATTATGCTCATCCTTTCAACTTGCTCTGCCATCTGGTCTTCTTCTTATAGAATAGAACTGGTGGAAGTCTCCTTCCCCTTGTTAAACATGTTAGTTTCATCAAAGACCACATACACAGACTCTTCAATATTTAGAGAGCTTTTATTATAGCATCTATAGGCCTTGCTTGATGATGAATATCCCAGGAATATCCCATCATCATCCTTCTTGTGAAATTTGGCAAGATGGCTCTTCCCATTGTTGCGGATAAAACAAGTACACCCAAAGATTCTAAAGTAAGTGACTATGGGTGCCTTTCCTTTCAATAACTCATAAGGAGTCTTTAATTTAGTCTTGTGAATGAGACTTCTGTTTAGAACATAGCTGGTTGTATTCACTGCCTCAGCCCAAAAGGACTTTGGAAAGTTGGATTCAACTAATAATGTCCTACCAAATTCAATTAGAGTTCTATTTTTCCTTTCAGCCACCCCATTCTGTTGGGGGTTCTAGGAGCTGAAAAGCATTGTCTAATCCCTTCATCCTCACAGAATCTACACATTAACTGATTTTTAAACTCAGTGGCATGATCACTTCTGATAACAACAACCTGGTGTTGAAATCAGATTGAACCTGTCTAATCAATCTTGAGAGGATCTTGAAAGTTTCTGACTTTGCTTTCAGAAAGAACACCCAACTGAATCTATAGAAGTCATCCACAATGACTAGTGTGTAAAACTTACCTGCTAAGCTTTGAGTGGAGATAGGACAAAATAGATCCAAGTGCAATAGGAAAATGATTCTAGGGGAATCATTCTTTCCAATTGGTTTGAATGATGCTTTGATCTTCTTTCCTAACTCGCAGGCTCTACATGGATGGTCCTTATTGAATTTACCAGTTGGTAAACCCCTAACTAGGTTAAGTTGAGAGTTTGAAAGTAGTTTTAAAGTTTAGATGGCTAAGTCTCCTATGCCACATCTCACTGTTTTCTACTTGGAAATTGAATAAGCAGATCTCAGACTTTGTGTATTCAAAATCTACAACATAGACCTTGCCCTTTCTGAGACCAGTCAAAACAATTTGATCAGTCTTAAAGCTAACTATGTGACACTGAGATTTGGTGAACACAACTTTGTATTCACCATCACATAACTAGCTAATGCTAATTAGATTATGTTGAAGTCCTTCAACATAAGCTACTTTAGAAAAGGAGATTTCTCCAATTCTGAGCAAGCCATATCCTTTGGTTTGACCAGAGTGGGTGTTCCCAAAGATTACCTTGGGCCCTTCCTTGGCCTTGAAATTTTCCAGCAAATCTTTTGCTCCAGTTATATGCATGGAACATACACTGTCCAGATACCAATGATGGTTTGTGGTTGAACAACCTTCCCTCTGCACATTGAATTTAAACATTAGTAAAGACCCTCTCATGCTGGGGCCTCTTTCTTCTATCATCATATGGAGATATGAAAGAATGAGATGGTTTTCCATTGTTCTCCCTTAGGTGAAGAAGTGCTGCATTGTTATGCCAGCAATGTTTGGCAATATGTCCTTATTTGGAGCAGCAAAAACATCATGGAATAGAAGCAAAAGAAGGTTTAGATGTTTAATGATTTTGTGCAGAGAATATGCGTCGAGAAGAAATCGATGCAGTTTTAGAGTTGCGTCGAGAGGAATTCGACGTACCTGCATAGTCCCATCGATAATCACTCGAAGTATGGTATAGGTTGCGTTGAGTGTAATTCGACGCACCCACATAGTTGCTTCGAGATGATGTCGACGCATATGCTGGAGTCCATCGAGATGCATTCGACGCATTCCTAAAATTGCGTCGAGTTCTATTCAACGTATAATTCATATCAATCAGTGTTTGTGATTTTGAATTTACAATTTTCTTAAGCAAGTTGATTTCTGATCTTAATTTATCATTCTTGATTATTAAATCATGTCTAGCTTTATTGTAGGCATTTGAGCTATTCTTAAGAGTGGAAATGACAGAGTCAATATGAGCTTGGTAATCATTTCAATACTCCTCAAAAGTTTCATCCATCTCTTTTATTTCAATTTTATAACTTCTGCATATATAACACTCATTCTTCAATTCTAAATTTTCTAAAGGTTGTTTGCCTAGGATTCCAGATTCATCACTAGTGTTTACCCTATAAAATGTGGTGAGTTTATTAGGGTTATTTTCCTCATGTTCCTCACATGATTCTGAAACATTATTAGGTCTATATCTAAAAGATGCTACAGGTTTATCACAGGCATGTTTGCCAGTGAGTGATTGTGATTCCTGATCAAGATGATCAAATCTCTTGGAGAGATTTTGTGAGATGTATTTTATCTTTTGGCTCCTTCCATTTAGGGAGTCTTCAAATGCTTTTGCCTTTGAGAGTACTTTACTTAGATCCGAGTTTTCATTTTCTATGGAGTTTATTTCTTTTTCTTTCTTAAACACTTCACATTTCAGATCATAGTTAGCTGAGGATATATGATCTTTACTAAGAGATTTTAATTCAGATTTGATTTTTTCAAGTTCCTTTTGATTGTTAATGTAATCCTGGCAAAATTCTTTAAAGCATCCTTTAAAATCTTTTGAAGAGAAATCAAAGTCTTCAAAGTTGCTTACCTCAGTTTCATTTGTGGAATCTTCCAAAGCCATTAAGCAGGCTTCTTCTGGCCTACCATCTTTATCATCATTAGATGAAGAGGAAGTTGATTTTGAATCTAAATCACTCAAGGTCTCAGCTATGAAACCTCTCTCTCCTTTCCTATCCTTTCTCATGAAGGATTTCTTCCTGTGCTCCTTCCTATGATTGAACATTTCTTCTTTAGTGGTGGTGGACTCTGCTTCAATACTTTTTAAAGCCAGAGACCTATCTTTAGAAGTTGGTGTCCTTTCTTGAGCTTCTGACTCAGCCCTGCTTTTCAGTAGTAGCTCATAGGACTTGAGCTTTCTTAGGAAAGCATAAGTTGATATCTCTCTGAGGAATCTAGAATCTCTGATAGCCCAGATTCTAGAGTCTCATGTGCTTGGGAAGCACATAAGGAGCTTGTCATTAATCTCTGTCAGAGAGATTTCCTTGTCAAGTCCTCTCAGCTCATTTATGATGAGACTGAATCTGTCATACATTTCTGTAATGCTTTCATCAGCCTTTTTCTCTAAATTCTCATATTGAGATATGATGAGAGCCTTTTTGTCTTTTATCTCATCAGAGCTTCCTTCAACTAGTCTGAGAGAGATTCCCAGATCTCTTTTGCAGAGTTGCAATCAACAACTTTTTGGAATATGTCATCAGACATAGTTGAGACCAGTATGTTCATGGCCTTGGCATCACATATCTTGACCTTCTTCTCATCATCAGTCCATTATGCTCTGGGGACTAAGGTTTGTATGACCTTTCCTGTGGAATCTTTCCTTATTGGGGCTGGAGGACCTGAGAGGATAACATTGAAGATTTCCTCATCAATAGAATTCATATATAGTTTTATTCTGGCCTTCTAGAGTGTAAACTTATTCAGATTACACACTGGAGGTCTTGTAGAAGCATAATCCTTAGAACTCATTTTTGTTTATAAAATATGTTTGTGATAAAGAAATAAAAGTAGGAGGTCTTTTTGATCAAGGTGTTAACCTTTTAATGATCAACCTCCCTCTGATACCAATTGAAAGTGCACAGAGTGCCTCTGAGAATCCTCTAGAGGGGGGGGGGGGTGAATAGAGATTTAAAAATATTCCTATTCTAGTTGTGCAAATACAATAAACCTAAGTATTATACTTCACCAAGATATATCCCAGAATAAAATAGCTGCAGTTAAGTAATGAAATAAGAGATAGTAAATGAAATCTAATCTATGAGGGACAACATAGAAAAGCAATCCAAAAGACACAGAATTTTATAAAGGTTCCCCAAAATGTGGGTACTCCCCTCTTCTACCACTTGGTAGGGATGCACCACTGTGCCTGAGTCTTTTGGTAAGGAGACTCTTAGAACCACTAATCTTTTGACAAGGAGATCATGAACCACCAGGTCTTTTGATAAGGAGATCTTGAAACACCAGATCTTTTGATAAGGAGATCTTGAACCACTAAATCCTTTGAAGAGGGATTAATAAAACTCTTTTACAGTTGGAAGAATGAAGGAGAAAGAAAGAGGGAAAGGAAAGATTCAGAAATCTGTCTTTCAGATTTCTGTAACAGTAATCCTAAGCTGTTTTTGAGTGCTCTTCTGGATCTTTATATGATTAACCCTAGCTTTTGATAGTGATGATTGCTAGGGCTGTTAAGCATTAGATCCTTCTGCTTCCTACTCTTAAGATAGAACTGCTGCTATATGATTTTGATGAAGAAGCAGCAGCTGTTGACACTGAGCAGAGTATATTCCTTTTCTTTTTCTTTCTTTCCTGTATGCTGTCTATTAGGGTTCCTGAGAGAGGAAGAAGAGCAGTGCCTCAATTGAACAGTATGGCCAATTGTGATAAGTGCCTTTGCTTTTCTCTTTCATATGTTGCCTTTTATTGTCCCTCTATTGAATTTGAATTTGTTTCCCTTTCAGGTAAGTCATGAAAGGGTATATTTGTCTGGACAATAAATCCTTCCTTCCTTCTTTAATTCCCGACCCGTCCACCAGCACTAAGCTTGTTTCCAAGAAAGATTTTTGTCTTCTTTAATCCTTCTTTCTATTTCAGGCAATTAATGTGTCGTTGGAGAACGGTCTTGAGAGAGGTGGGCCAAGAGAGAAGGGCCAAAATGACAGCTGAGAAGGTTTCCCTTTTCAGACTGTATTCGACGTAACGTCGAGTTCTCTTCCTCTCTCATCGACACACCTTTGAGTTCTTATAGGAGCAACTTCAAATTCATCCTTGCTCTGATTGAACTCTGCTAGTCGACGTTGCGTCGATATCCAATCAACGTAATCGTCGAGTTGATGGCTTGGCTCTGAACTTCATTATCTACGTCGAGATGAAGTCGACTTTGCGTCGACTTTGAATGGCTTCGACAGATACTTCCTTCTGCTCTGAGTTGAAGTAGAAGCTGCGTAAACTTCTCAGAATACTTTAACCTTATCCATGGCATCTACGTCGATATCTATTCGATGTGGCGTCGACTTGAATTACTTCGACAGAAGGGTGACCCACTTGGAGTTCTAGTTAGAGTAGCGTCGACAATAATTTGAAGTTGCGTCGAATTCTATCTGACGCAAATATTAACTTTGTCCAAATTATACTTTTCTTGATATGGTCTTGACACCCTAGGTTGAGTGTAACATCCTAAGACTTCTAATGATCAGATTACCCTCACTATACACTGGGTAATTCAATCCTAAGGAATAAAATCACTATTAGGTAATTTGTTAAGTTAAATCAAAAGGGTTTTTCCCAACAATCTCCCCCTATTTATCTTTACAAAATTTACAATTTGAATAATGTGATTTTACACATTCCTCTTATATAATCAAGAATAATACAGACAAGATAATCAGACATAAAATAAGTGACTAGATTGAATCAGTAAGCAGAAATGTATCTGATTGATTGTCACAGGAGTTTATCAGAGATTACCCAAGAATACATCTACTTTCTTCCTTTCAGAAAATTAGATAAGTCTTCATAGATCTTTCTGAACTTTCTTTCCACATACTTTAAATTTGCAGGAGTTTCCTTCTCTGGATTCCATTGTATTCTTCCATGACCTTTGAAGAGCTTCTCCAGGTCCACTTCAGTGTTAGGATGAACATCCTTGAGTGTGAAACCCAGACCAAAGACTTTGGCTGTCATCAGATTTATGAGTTCTAAATTTAGATCATCTGACTCAGATCCTTTCTCTGATTTTGATTCAACATCCAAAGCTTGTGATTCACCAACTATTGCTTCTTCCTTCCCCTTTAGTTGAGGCTTTTAAAACATGATCTTCTTTTTCTTCTTTTCCTCTTCAGATGACTTTTCCCTTTTCTTTCTTTTCTGTGTAAACTGTACTGCCTCCTCAAGATTTCCCTAAGACACGGAGGTGGTCAGGTTGATTCACGGTCAACAAGTGATGATTGATCTACTCTACCCTAATTGTAATGAGGTAAGTATAAGTATGTCCTGACAGTCCAGAAATAGGATTTGATAGAGATAGGTTAGGATAGTTAAGAAAATTCGGGAAAAGAAATGGGCCAAGTCAAAATCGGCAGAGCTTCCCATCAATCGACGGGACCATTCCGTCGATCGATGAGAGCTCCCGTCGATCCTTCAGCATTAGCCGGGAATGAGGTTCCCTAGGTTCTAATTTGAAATCGACAGGGCTTCCCGTCATTCGACGGGACTGTCCCGTTAATCGACGGGAGCTCCAGTCGATTTTCGCCATCAGCTGGGAATGATGTTCCCTAGGCCGGCAGAACAATACCAATTGCAAAATTCTAGGCTAAAAGTGGAATTAATGTCCAATAAAGAGCTGACACCTAACTTTGGAGTTCCAAGGCATGGCATGGAAAGTTAGGTTGCATTTAATGCGCATTAATGCAAATCAAATCCCACTCACTCTCCTCTCTTAAACCAAAAGGGCTGATCACTCCTCAGTTTATCTTCTTCTTCTTCTTCTTCTTCATCTTCTTCCTCACACCACACAAGATTTAACTAAGGAGTTCTTGAAGGAGCAAGTTAGGAAGAAGATTTTGAGCTCGGTCGACCACCACCATGCTTCCATGAAGAAAATCTTGAACCATGGCCAAAAAATAAGGTACCCCTCTCCCTTGGTGCTAGATCCTTAGATCTAATTAAGAGAGATATTGAGCTCAAAAGAGCTTGATTTTGTAAGATTAATGGAGTTTCATAGGAAGAGGCCACGCTAGAATTTACGTTCTAGGACGTCGTTCGCTGCAAAAAAGTCTTTGATCAACTCCCCTCTTCAATACGAAGTTAATGGAGTTGATTTCATGAAGATCGGTGAACTAATGAGGGAGTATTGGGGGGGGGGGGGGGAAGGGTGAAATGACCTAAACCTTATTTGGGGAAGATGATGAATAGTCCCATGATTAATGGGTTATGATATTTTAATATGGGTTGATATTATAAGTATTGCTCTGGATGAATAGTCCCATGTTAATGGGTTATGATATTTTAATTGGGCACTTAATTAATTAATGGGACCCATGATTAGTGGTGAAAGCCTAGCAACTAAGGGAAGAAAGAATTGATCGTAATTGGAGATGAGGTTGCACGGGAAGGGAGCTGGAGGTGTTTAATAGAGGAGTTGTGATGAGTCCCACTTATATACACTTTTATGGACTCATCCGAGATAGTTTTCTCGCATATGCACTTCACTTTTAGTTCATTATTGCTTATATTTCACTTGAACACATTTCTTCACAAAGTGCACTCTTTGGTCCCATTTTGGTGTGCAATTGCGCGCTATGTTTGTTGGGGGTAAGCACATGGTGCTCCCCAACCCTTTTTCTGTATTTGGATTGAGCTGGAAGGGTATTCCTAGTTGTGTGATTGCTGTTTGGTGCTGTGCAGGTGGGTAGAACATCCATTTTGCCCAGATTTCATGTTTGCATGAATCGTACGGTCGTGCATTTTCTTGACGCACGGTCGGCCGCGATCGTGCACTCTCATCTATGGCCCAAAGTAGCATTCTAAATTTGGTCGTGCATTTTTACGCACGGTCTGTTTGACCGTGCGTGAGTAAAATCGCACGATCTCCTTTTGTCTAAAAAAATTATGTTTTATTTTGTTCACGCACGGTCATGCGTTTCTAAAACGCACGGTCGTGCATTTCTAAAACGCACGGTCGTGCATGAACAAAATTCTGCACTCTTTCAATTTAAGCTGCGATTTTTAGGTTTTCAGGACCCCCGATTCAGTTCCGCCATTTTCACCGCAAGGAGAGCTCCAACTCCATTTTCTTCCACCCTTCCATGAGGGCTTTTCCCTAGACCACCTCCATCATCCAAGAGCTTCCAACGAGAGGGATCTAGCCCTACATCCATCATCATCCAAGGAGAAGGAAGCTTTGGTCTTGTGGCCAGATCGTGACATGAAGAAGACGGGCTATTGGAAGGTAGTGACAACCTTCTCTACCCCGGATGCAGTTGAGGACCGAGCTTGGACGCGGATTGACAACCCAGCGATTCCAACCGTGAATCTTCAACAAGGCTTCAGATTGGGTCGATTCCTTTGCTTTCCCCTCTTTGTTTTGATGAATGTAACTAGATTCTCTATACTTTGATGATGTGCACTATAAACCATGATTTGTAATGTCTATTTCATTTTTTATGAAATTCGCTTGTTTATATGTGTGAATGAGGTGCGCCACCAAATCCACTCCACCATCCACTTCATTCTGCTAGCCTACTTGCCCATTCCGTAAGACTACTCTTCCATCCTCCAAGCTAAGCGGTGTTAACGGCCCGTGTAATCCACCTCGACCCCGCCGGTGCAAACCATTCCATCCGCAAGCCTTCTCGTCCATCCGCCTAGTGAAGCATGGCATAACGGCCCATGTAATCCAATCGCATAATGAAGCAGTGCACTCAAGGCCTGCACAGTTCGATTCCGCACTTACCACTCCACCCGCTTGCCTACTCGTCCATCCTCCCTTGCAAAGTAGTGCGTTCAAGGACTACGTAGCTTCCATCCCGCCTAGCGAAGCAGTGCGCTCAACGCCTGCATAGGAGTAGTTGTAGTTATTTTCTTTTATTTTCCATAAACCAATCCACCCCATTCACGTTTCACCCGACCTAAGGGACTTCGATCTCAAGTCCCTCCTCGAAAGTTAACTCCACCTTAGTGTGTTCCTTCGAGATCGATACTCGGGGATTTGCTCCTCGTTTTATATTACTTGAACGATCGGTACACTGCCATTTCGTGCCGCAGTCTCGCTACCGCCTATAGCGGTGTGCTAGATTTGTGCATCAAGTTGTTCTCTGTTAGCTAACGCCCGATGGTAACACTACCACCGGCGTTAGCGTGTTGACACTTGGTGTCGACATGAAGGGCTGGTGTCGATGGGAAGGGCTACTTCACGTCGATCCCCTTATAGTGGACGGGGGGGGGGGGGGGGGGGGGGGGGGGGGGGGGGGGGGGGGGGGGGGGGGGGGGGGGGGGGGGGGGGGGGGGGGGGGGGGGGGGGGGGGGGGGGG